>JAHHFK020000067.1:600000-1184044 GCA_024533555.2 Aedes koreicus
CTATCGATCTCGAGCGATCGCTGATCAAGCCTTGCACGGTCACAAATTGAACTCAATGTGGTGAGGTTAGGAACATGAATCTAACTCTCTGGCAGTGGCCTTATGGATAAAATGTTCCAGCAACAATTTCTTTAGTATGTGTGACTGCATAGAAGTTAGATGTTAAGAAAATTGATGTATATAAAATTTATAACTCTGTTAAGTTGAATCTATCAAGCCTGTACAAATAAATTAATTCAAACAAAAATTAAAAAAAGGTGAAAAATGGTTACTCTACATCATATACTGTTTAATTCAACCGAGGTCTCCAAATGACCCCAAATTACTCTACTAAAAATGTTATACATCAAAAATCGATGTTCGCTAAATCATACACACTTTCAAAAATTCATGTAAATTATGGTGCTGTTAGACCAACACATGCACATCAAAGTAATTCTTAAGTTAGACGTTAGAATCAATTCGAAGGAACGGAAAAATAGTCCCAACATTAATCAATCAATCAAACACACCTTATGTTGAGTAGCGTACGTTACAATTTCAGATGACTAGATTTTCTAATAAATCTGTGTTTGCTTTCCTCGATCTATGCCAATAGTGAATTATGTTTCTTATTAAACCATAATAACTAAGTGTGTTGGGTATAAATTTCCATATTACGTCTTCGCTTCGTAACTTATCTTACTTGACCCATCCTACGGTAGACAGAGCGAAAGAATTGGATGTAACAGGAGGCTGTTATCGACCAACTTGAATCACAAGAGCAAAGCAGTTGCTCTCGCATGGATGAAGGAAAAAGTGCAAAGTCGATTTTTTTTTTCTAGTACTAAGCGATTTATTATTCATCATCTGCAACATACAGATCATTCCGGTAGGCGGCAACAAGTCCAATATTGCAGAAATTAGTTTCCTTATAGAAGCAGCAGAAGAAGCTCATCGCTCCATGAAATTCAATTGCCGGAACGATTTGTTGTGATCCTCGACTGATAGCTATTATTCCTTCTACTTCACGTTTACAAGTTTTTCTCACGTACTTATTGCTAACACGTTTTTCCTTTCGTTCTACTTGCAGGAAGTCGGAAGTATAATTGGCAAAAAAGGAGAAATTGTCAAACGATTCAGGGAAGAGGTAAGTTGCGAGTTTTCTTTCTCTTTTTTTTTTGCAATGACAGCAAGCACGTACAGGCCAGACCGGCACGGAATGTCACTTCTTGGCTTTCCTGTCTGCTGGCCTGCCGCTGCATGTACATTAGGGTGGGTCAACTGAACAACCCCTTGTGTAAAATACGTATTGAATTTTTAAACAACTGCTGAAAATTTAACTTGAAGTTAATCTTCAGACAAATAACAGTACCCTAACACAATATCAATAAATGAAAGATTTGTTGCGATAATCAATCGTTTTCCCTACTTTTTTCTAATATTCTGATCCTGGAAAAAATTACACAACAATAAGGTTTCAGTCCTCGATTTATGTTGTGTCGAAATTGAGCATTTCTCGGCTTTTTTGTTTGTCCTAGAACCATTCGCAAATTCTAAAATAATACTTATGTTAAAATTGAAGACATCTGTTTAAAATCTCAATGCCAATCGACACCATAGCTCGGAATTAAAATCACAAATACAAATTTTACCCACCCTAATATCCATGTAGTGACCCTCTATTTGGGAAATTGTATCGTCTTGTTTGCAATCATATTCTGTTTAGACAACCTGCTACAAAAAAATGTGTCTTCTTTCAATTCACCCTTCAACCGGTTGCACCAACCCTGTTTCGTTGTGTATAGGAAAAAGTTCAACCGTCGTCTAAGGAAGAATAGTACAAATACCCGTATCGTTCCGGTCTCACGTTCTTTCTTGCGCGAGTTCACATGTTTTTCCTTCAATTCCTTACATCTCTAGTTTAATCATCTATCGGCTGAGCGCTTACATAGTGTAGCGATTGGCACGAGGCAACTGCCATAGATACAGGTCGTCATGTATTGCACGGCCCTGTGAGTGCTCGCCATTGTATGTGTTTCGAAGACGACATCACTATGGAAGTGTCATTCTTTTAAGTGTTTCGACTGCATCAGACAGACATTGGAACAACCATAGAGCATAATTTTTTTTTTGCTGATTTTTGTTTAGGAAAAACGAAAAGGAAACGAAATCCGTGTGGGTGATCCCCGATTCAGTAGTTTTCCGTAACCATGTCAAAGAAGTTCTGAAACGGTATGATTGATGATTCTGGTTGGCAGTGTTTCAACATATGTGCGTTCACAGCAATATTAAGATGTGATACCAAATGCGAAATGTTAGCGGCAAACAGCATGGTCGAATGATCAAGAAAGAAACAGTGTTTTTTCGTGATTCAAGATTATGGATTCCGCAACATACTGAATGAAAATTGTGATTTGAGTTGGAAGGGTTACGTATTCCTACATTTTTGGCATAAGGTAAACATCTCTCAAGCCCTGCAATCGTTAGTTAAAATCGGATTAGTTCTAATTTAAAAAAAAAAACGCTAGTCTTTCTCGTTTCAAAAACTACCTAACATTTGTAGGAGAACGTCTTCTCAATTGCTTTATGGAAGGGATCCACCAATTTTCTGAAGTGAGCACACTGCAAAACAAATAACACTCCAAACAAACAAAACTATTCCGACACGTTAGGACAAAGTTCACACTCGGAAAGGTAAACGTGTATCTCTACTCATTCCAAACGAATTGAAACTAAGCAGAAACAAATCCCTTCATTCTAAACAAATATTAATTCCTGTTATTCAATCATGTCAAACATTTCCAACTGAAACCATAAAATCGACGTTTAAATACATTGCATTAGAAGTACCCGTCCCCGTTCCCACTACATGTGTTTGCTTGAGATTTTCCACAAAAACGAGAAAACAACGGAAAACAAAATTACGCGCTCTGTACAGGAGGAAGTTTTTGTACGGATTCCATTCCGGTCGGTTCTGCTGCCTGCTACACCTTCAAGGGAAGTCCTTCCAAAACGGATGGTCCGATAGTTTAAAACCAGGGGATAAAAAAAAGTTGCAAACTGAAACAGAACCATCCTCGCCCCGGAATGCAACTCTCCTATCTCTACGTCCGAGAAAACACAACGATTCAATTTAGTTTGCGGCATGTCAGCGATACTCCATTTTCGCTCCGTCTTCTCCAGTTTTCCATGTGTGATGGTGCAGTTTTCCCCCGAACGTCCCCATCCCTATCGAAAAGCTATGCATAGTTGTATTCTGTCCATTCTCCGACGTTACTCTTCATTTTGCTGCAAAACTTTTCCGTACGAGACAAACCTCATATGCCGATCTGGGAAACTTTGAGGAAAACACTTTTCCATAGGTAGTAGGATGTGCTGAAGCTGAAGAAGGCAAAATGTTGCGAGCATGCTGTTGGGTAGTGATTTTTTATTCGTTTATTAGCAAGGGAAAATGTGGCTAGGACCCCAGAGCTCGAATGTAGGACGTCTGGCGGGAGGAACGAGGTACGGGAGAGCTGTTGTAAGTCTTCTGCATGTGCGAGTGGACACCCAGCGTTTCGGTACAAATGATATGATTAATGATGGTATAATAAAGTTTACTGCTGCAGTTTGCTCGCTTCTAGTTTCATGGTCGTTGCTTCCGATGAAATACTCTCCACCCGATGGTTCGCTAGGGGGTGTAACTTAACCAGGCGAGACTATTAAATTACATCGTTTTTGCTTGTAGCCACTTGGATCATGCATGTAGCAATATTTGGATCCAACCGTTACGCAGCATCTGTGGTTCCAGTTCTCGATTCGTTAGAAGGAGTATGGTGGAAATTGCAACCGTCACTTTTATTTCAAAAACATATTTTTAGCGGTCCTTGATTTTAAGGCGTTGTAACCAAGCTATGTATCCATTCTTCCATTTAAGTTACTTAAACATCTTTGAAAAAATCAACCCATCAACGATTAAATCAACCTGGTTTAAAATACTTTTTATACAAAATAGTAGATCTGAAAATACCTCCTGCCATTCATAATGACTGAGTTTTGATCCCTTACCCTTCTTCAACAAGCACTTGGAGCTCTCCTTACTATTCCCCACTATAATGGGGTATCATTAACACAACACGATGGGAGCATGCCGCTTCAGCATCGCTTCACAAAGAGGAGGAAGCACATGTCTATTAAAGCTTATTAGGATCAAATTACATTATGAGATGATGACGTGTGCTTCAATCAGTTCCCATTTTAATAAACCTCATTTTTAGCCGGAAGAAACACCCGTAAAATTCGTAATTTAATGGAAACAGCCTTCTAATAAGTAGCAACACTTCGGATAAGACAAGCCAATCGATCTAACAAAACTTGAAAGGCTTCTTCCGTTTCGGTGTGTCTGTCCAACTGTCAGACAAGCTAGCGCAAAAAGCGAGTCTACCCGCATCGTTGACAAATCAATTTCAATTTCGTGCACAAATTTGTGTACTCTTAGGCAAATTGTCAGTACACAATGCTATTAGGCAAATTGTCAGTACACCGCTGTCGCTTCTAGGATGAGAAGCATTTATAGCTCGATTCGGTTGTCAGTCAGTTTCATGCTCAGAAGCAGCTGTCGAGCGGGATAATGGAAGTGGGGTTCGTTCGTTTTCTGCTCTTCCTGAGTAGTGGATGATGTAGACGAGGCATAAATGGATTATCCATGCGTGACGATAACACACGTGTGCCAGACCCGTTGAGCGTGGGTGGAAAAAACCAGTGACAAGACGGATTGTTTGATTCGTATCCTCGTATTCTGCACAACAACACCGCATTTGATGTTCTTCATTCAAAATAGCTGCAGAACATTCTTAGGGCTCTAATGCTCTAACTTGCGTCACGCTTGTGCAAAATATATAGGGTTAATGTTCCAATAATTATGTCATCACTTCGCAATTCATCCTTCTCAAAAGCAAAGAATTTATGGGTATCAAACCTTAGCGAATATTATTCTGAAAAGAAACTAATCTAGTAGGTTAGTCAAAAAGTTTTGAAAGCCACATCTATGGAGCAGTAGAAAAACCAAAATTTCTACGCCATTTTAAAATTTCATTTTTCATATGAACGTACTCAAAATTTCATTTCGATCTGTCTATTCATTCTTTGTATACACGCCATTTGAAGTTGACGTGTCAGTGTATGTTTCAACAATGGAAAAATGGTGATTAAATTCTTTGTTTTGGAAGGTTTATCGGCTAGTGAGATCCATGCAAAGATGGTGAAATTATTAAAAGAGTCTTCTCCTTCATTTCCAACCGTTCACCGATCGGTTTTGGAGTTTAAGCGTGGCCGTACAAGCGTTGAAGACGATCCACGCTCAGGACGCCCAAAAAGTACATCAACACCAGAAATCACAGCGAAAATACAGGATATGATTTTGGAAGCGCATCGATGGACTGTGGATGTGATAGCTGACACCATAGGCATCTCACATGGAACAACATGGCATATTTTCACTGAAGTTTAGAGTTTCAAAAAACTGTGTGCACAATGGAGGCCGCATTTGCTAATATTTCAACAAAAACACGTGCGAATGCGGTTTCATTTTACATTTGGAGCAATTTCGAAAGGATTAAAAAGAATTTTCTGCGTCAATTCATCACTATTGATGAGACTTGGGTTTACCACCATGATCTTGAATCAAAACAAGAGGCTAAGGAGTTGTCTGAAGCAGGCACTTCGGCTCCGATGCGAGTTCGTGTCCAGAAATTGGCCAAGAAAGTGTTAGCGTCAGTTTTTTGGGATGCAAAAGGAATTTTATTGATAGATTCTCTCCAAACTGGTAAGACAATCAACTCTGATTATTATTGTGACCTTTTGGACCAGTTGGATCAAGACAATGCACCTGCTCACACAGCTCAAAAAAACATCGCGAAAATCAGTGAATTGGGGGACGAATTGTTGCAGCACCCTATTCGCCAGATTTAGCTCCCTATGACTTTTGGCTGTTCTTACACCTTCAAAAAATCCCTTCGTGGAAAGCATTTTTCATCAAACGAAGAGGTTATAGCCGTCGTAGAGGAGTATTTTGTGGCCTTCAAGAAAGTCACTTCCGTGATAAGACAACAAAGTTGGAAGATCGTTGGACCAAGTGTATTGATCTTGTGGGATACTATAAAAGTGAGCAATAAAAGTGATTTTCCCAAAAAAAAGGAATTTTTAATTTCCGATTTCAAAACTTTTTGACTAACCTTGTATCTACACTCCAAACTGTAGCGTACGATGATTATTGGAACAATCAGATTTATATCGAAAAGGTTATCCCATTATAGCTCTGACTCAAAGAGGAGGTTCTCAATTCAGAGCTATACATTTTCGAAATGTTTGTAACTAAATTATAAACCCAGCTATTACATCGTAGGCATGGCTGGTAGCAGTTCTCTTACTAAATATTTGGTTACTTTTGACGTTGGACTTCGGCTCTGTTTTCTATACTGGGCTACAATTAAAAAAAAAAAAACCTATATCGACCGTCACCAAAAGCGGTCAGGTTTTGAGCGTTAATATCTCAGTCGTTTATCCAAACATTTTCAATTCGTTTGCCCAAATCGATCGGAATTATATCCTATGCGTCGATTCCTAAGCCAATCTAGCCAAAGAAAAACTCACAGTAAAACATTATTTCTATTTATTTCTAAGTCCGAAAAAAAAATTATCGTAACAAAGTATTAATTTACAACTCATTTACATCAAAATATTATTATTCGGACTTATTATATCCATATGCTCCAACTTTACGTTTGGTTCCATCCATTAAGTTTTGCGCAGTGTTCTCAGTCACCTTTATGTAAGCATTTTCCCACTTTTTTTGCAAAACTTTTTCATCATTTGCCCTTGTTTTAGCTTTCCCATGGTTCCACTTCACAATGGCCCAATATCTTTCAATTGGACGAAGCTCCGGGGTGTTAGGAGGATTACAGTCCTGTGGTACAATGTTGACGTTGTTTCCTGCATACCACTCCTGAGCCGCTTTACCATAATCGCAAGACGCTAATTCAGGCCAAAACAACACAGAACTTTTGTGCTTTTGGATGAATGATTTGCAGACACTCGTGGACGTAAACTTCTTGGTTAATCGTACCTGTAGTTATGAAGATTTTGCTCTTCAAACCACAACTACAAATAGCCTGCCAAACCATGTACTTTTTAGAGCTTCGACAACTTTCTGGCCTTGAAATGATCGTGGACCTTGCCACTTTGTAATGAGGTATAAAATCAAGACCAGGAAGCTGTTTGAAGTCTGCTTTGACGTTTGTTTCAGCATCCATAACGACGCAGTTAAATTTTGTCAGCAATTTGTCATACAGCTTACACGTTCTTGTTTTCAAACTGGTTTCCTTCTTCTCGTTCCTCTTTGGGGTTTTTAATACCTTGAACGACCCATATCCTACCGCTTTCTTCACTTTTTGAACGAAAGAATACGATGTTTTGACCGTTTTAGCCACATTTCGGATGGAAAGGATCGGGTTTTCCTTAATCAGCCGAAGCACCGCATCCCGCTGGGATTTGAACTTGTCGTTCCGCTTGCCGCCAGATCCTGGTTTCCGATCGAGAGTCAACCGATCTCGGAAGCGTTTCAAAACGTTACTTACTGTTGAACGAGGGACTCCGAGTGATTTTTCCATGATGCGACATAGACGGATTTTCCACACTTGAATGCAAATTTTTTTTCACACACTTGTATGTCAAAACTTTCATACACACAGTGACATTGCGTTAGCTGTATTGGTGACATCTTTATATTGACAAATAAAAAAAGATGTGGCTCATAAACCATGGCTAGATTTGGCTGTGCGCATACCTTACTTTGAAAACTATTGATTTTCAACATGAAACTATTGAAGATAACGCAAATATAAGATGAAGTCTTATAATTTCGTTTTGCAGAGTAAATTTACTGAATGCCAAGTATTTTCCTATCCCAGACTGTAAATGTAGGTAAGCTTGATCTCATATGCAGCAGTGAACGATATAAAAGGTGCACACCGTCCATTTGCTCGGTAGCCTTGGAGCTGATAACAGAGAGGCAATGAGCCAGTATTGAAGTACCCTAGAGGTTGCTCCGGCCAGCACCCATTGGCCAGGTAGTTGATAGCTCTATCGGCTTTAGCTAGGCAACCGTTGCTAGGCAGCCATTGGTTTTGCAGTCGTGTGATGGGCAGTCGGTTAACCAAGCCAGTGGTAAATTTGCAGCCAGCCGGTTGGCCAACCACGAGCGTAATAAGCGTAATCTAGTTGGCAGCCATCTTTCGGTAAGGCGGTTGAGTGGTATGAACTGTATAAGCCAGTCACCATCATCATAGCTAATATGTGTAGAAAATGCATTAACTAGCAACATTAGCATCACCAGTGACTAGTAATTAGCAGATCATTCGTTTATGTTTTCTGCTAATAACTGTTGCAAATATGACACTAGTATTACTGGCTAATGAATTGTCGCACAATATTAGTAAAGATGTGAATGAGTAATACGACACGTCAAAAAGAGATCGATCAAACATGGACCATTGAAAATCCGTCCTTATTAGAACGACCAATTTGATTTTCCTAGCTAAAGAGTTTTTTTGGATTGGCATATATCTAATATACCATTCCAAATTCTTGTGAATTAGAGGCCAGAGGTGGCTACAAAGTTTCTATTTTCTCTTCGCCGCATACCTTAAATCTTTTGTACAATTTCAAACACGGCTGGGAAATTGAAACGGTCTTTTTATTATTCCGAAGCGCATTTATAAAGCAAGCTAATGCCAAGAGCAGCATGCCAAATAGAAATTTTTCAAATCACAACCGTCACGAAATATTAGTACAAATGATTATAACATTTATTAAACATAGCTACGTAATCCTACGACACTTTTGCGTTCAACCTTGGCTGCCCCTTGTAGTTTTTTAATGCTATTTAAAAAAAAGTCTTATTTTAATGTAAGTTCCTTCAAGTCTATTTTTCCAATAAAGTTGCCTCTAAAGCCACTATTTCATTTTCTCGTGTCCATTGTCTAACTTCACTTCTAAATTTTTTACAGAGGCCCTGTTGAAGAAGATTTTTTTAAAAACGATATGCAGGAGGTCCCTGAAAATTTATTTAAATAGCATTTAAAATATATCCAGATTGCTTTGGGAATTTCTCAAGATCTTTGGAGTTCTTTAAAAACGAATGTTCCTAGAGCTTTTTATTTATATTTTAACCGTGTAATCGCACGTGATAATTACCTTAACGTACCGTTTCTAACGTCTTTCAACCTGTACTAGTGCGTGATTGTGAAAATTCTTACATTGTCATCGTGTTTTCCTGCTTTTTTGCTGTGATTGCATTGTTGTGGTTTTGCTAATGGAACCGTGGAATCTTACGTGGAACTTTACTGCGCTCATCAACTCCAACTCATTACGCCTAGGTCTTCGAAGCGTACGGAAAATGCAAATTTTGCCTTTCGTCGTCGACTTTTCGGCAGACCGGAATTTAAAAAGCCTCCGTAAGAGCCTGTGATGTGTGATCACTCGGCAATTTGGCTGCCGTAAATCAAGCTTCGAGCCGAAAATTTTGGCTGTACCTGTCACGCATTTCCCAAGATGTAACCGTCGAGCTTCAACGAGCTTTAGCAAGGTATCGCCTTGGCACCGACGACGTGGAGGTTATAAGACTAGTAGCCAACGGAAAGGGCGTCAGCTCCATGTCTTTCATCTCAGCTTTCTCCTCATCAACGTGGCCGAAAGGCATCTATTTCCGGGAATTTAAGCTCAGCAGATCAGCCGCCAATTTTTGGAAATCTGCCAAAACGCCGATTCTAGCTCCGCGTGGAAACGGTACGTCCCGAACTGTTCAGTCAGCGTCGGGATATGGCGCCATAGACAAAGAATAACTGACTCGCAGTAGATAGTACCATGAAGACCTCTTCTAAGTTCGACTCAGTCCCGCCTTTTGCTGTCCTCGTTGATCGTAGTCGTCGCGGTCCTGATGTCACTTCTGACGAAGAGGTTCTCCAAGCTGCGAATTCAGGTAAGTTCCCGAAATTTGAGAGCGTACTCTTCCCGTTGAATCTTCCGATTCCAAAGACTGTACTCGAAAAAAATGCAAAAGACAAAAATGATCACCAAAAATTCATTTGAAGTCGGATATTTTTGAAAACGACGAACCAGGCGGAAGAATTGATCTTTTTGGTCACGTCCCGAATCGAATGGTTCGGATTGCGCTTGAAGTAATCCCTCATCTTCCTTGCGTTCACGGGGTCGGTCGTCTTTGCTTTTCTTCCGCAACCCGCGAGCTGCCCAGCTGCTTGAACGATTTTACCACACGGGACTCGGTCAGATTGTCAATTGCCATAATTTGTTGTCGTAGCACTTCTTGCTAAGAAGCCATCTCAATAATCACTCGAAAGATTGTGATGAAATTTTGTAATGTGAACATTTCACTCTAAACTAGTTTTACCAAAAATTTCATAAATCTTTACCCATGCAATAAAAAGTTATACACAAAACAAAATATTGCATTCTTTACGAGTACAATCTTTAGAGTGCATCTTGTAAGATAGGTTGCGAAAAAACTAGACACAATATTGAAATTCAGTTTTTATTATTACGTTAGTACATAGTAGCATAGACTGCTAATAACAACGCTCGTTAAAGTGTTATTTTAAAAATGTGTGTTTTTTTTTTTTAAATTGAAATCACTTTATAGACATGACATTGTAGTAATGCTTTCTACATGCGAAATATGTAAAATTTCTGTTGCAAATAGCTGCCATAGGCTAATTGAAGGCTTACGTTGTCTGTTGACCAATATTTGTTAATGAACTTTTTTAACGATTTCGATTCTTAAGGGCACGGCTGGGTAGCTCAGTGGTTACCAGTTCTGCTTACTGAGCAGAAGCTTGGGAGTTTAATCCTAGGTCCGTCTCTTTCCTTGCCATTTGTCACTTTGCTCTTTGTATCCCCACTAGATTTAAAATAAAAAAAAGGCTATTTCCCTCTCTTTGATCTGATGGCATCACTTACCACAGTGAATTCCTAATCTAAAAGTAACCCTAGCTTCCTGTGGCAGTGTGGAGATGCAGAGGTGTACTTGGTCTTTAACGACTGTTCCAGAAGTATAAGCACACCTTATTTTAACGGCATTGGAAAAAAATAAAAATTCAAAATGTTCGGGGGGGCCTTTTCTTGCAATTTCGAAGACAAGACAAAAAAGGGGGGGGGTGGGGGGCAAAACGCGCGGGGCCCCGGAAAAAAAAAAAAAAGGGGGCACAGGGGGGGGGAGGGGGGGAAAAGGGGAAGGGAAAAGGGGGAGAGGGGGGGGGGGGCGAGCGAGAGGCGAAAAAGAGGGAAGAGGGGGCGGGGAGAGGCGGAAGAGGAGGGAGACGGGGGGGTTTTTTTTTGCAAATATGATTTGCCAAATAAAATTATTAAAACTAAAAAAAAATGTTTTTTTTGTTTTTTTTTGTCTATATTAACAACAAATGTCGAACTAATCATTCTTCCCCTAATCGAACAACATGAGGACGTGGTTGGCGTCGGTACTGATCTATGAATAGAATGAATAAGTCTACTTGTACATCGAAAAAGGATACTTAACCCAACCTCCATCTATGATCTTTTTCCATTACTGACCAGACTATAATTACCCATCCACGATAATTGTTCAACAATTTCAACCAGGGCTAACTATTGAATAAGGCATAGTGGACTGTTTTCATGAGTTTCCCGATATCAGATGTTACCCAACATCAAATGGTATCCAACTATTACGCTGGTAGCACACCTTGTTAAATTCTATTGCTTATTACCAATTAGAACCCTTTTTGCCGCCAATTAGCATCACTTGCCCAAATAACAACCCTCTTCCGTAAGTTATTGAAAACCGCAACGGTGCCATTACCGTTCGATACGGTTCCATCCACACGTAGGAATATTCCCACAATTTATTCCGCCTCTGCTATTCCGAACTGTTGTTTCCTCTCCTGCACGTAGGCAATCGATGTCAACTACCTCCTGAATGTCGAAGGTATCAACAGCGCCATTTTTCTTTCCTGTATATTACAGTCGTGACGAAAAATACAATTAACGAAGTGGTTAGGAGGTAGTTTGCCGATCCCGCTGCAAAGACAGCATGAACAACGAGACTGGAAAGAGGAAACAGACCAAAAAAGGACGGAAAAACTTTTTCCGCCCAGTGCCTTCGTTTTATTCACCGTAAACTTTTTCTGCTCCGCCTCTTGCTTACCCTGTTCTTGCTGTCGAGTTCGAGCGTGTTGAGGGTAGAATGATTTAAAACGCCCCTCCGGTAAGAAATTCCATTTCTTTTCTGCGTATTGAGGATAATATTTTTGGATGCAAGTTTAATAAGCGAAAAAAAACAAATTGGATGTGAATCAAAATGAGTCTAAACATATTTTTCATAACTGGAATGTAATCACCAAGTTCTACTATTCGATGCAGTTTACCTTCTTACCTTTTTCTTTTAAAGTCTTAAGCCGAACATTTGCATTATTTGAGCTGTGGACGCCTCAGTTCTAAAGGGTGTATTCGATAAAAATGGCACACAGAAAATCTTCTGTTACTTTTGAATCGTATGAGTAAAAAACCTAGAAATTTGAGTAGATCTTATCCATAGTGTATTATTTACATCTGCCAAGTTTCATAATTATACATTCAATAGTTCCAGTCATGTCGTCGAAACAAGAAATTGTCCGTGAGAAAATTTTGTGCACTCACAATCAAAATCCAAATTGCAAATACAACTGTGTCTCGTGTAATAAGAACCTTCAAGGAGCGTCTGAGTGTCCAAAGGAAGGAAGGGAGTGGTAGTAAAAGTGGTCCAATGAACAGTAAAATGGCCAGGAAAGTCGTACAACAATTCAAGAACCGTCCAAACATGTCAATTCGAGATGTCGCTAAAAATCTAAGGTGTCAGTCGGTTTTGTGCAGAAAACCATGAAGCGTGCTGGGTTACATGTTTACAAAGTGCAAAAAGCCCCAAACCGGAATGAAAAACAAAACATCACTGCGAAAACCCGCGCCCGGAAACTTTACACGAAGCTGCTCACCAAATCCGGTTGCATCGTGATGGATGACAAAACATACGTCAAGGCCGACTTCCGTCAACTTCCTGGGCAAGAATATTTCGTTGCCAAGTCGAAGTTCGATGTTCCGGAGGATGTTCGAAAGAAGAAACTATCGAAATTTGCAAAGAAGTTTCTAATCTGGCAGGCGATTTGCGGATGTGGCGAAATAAGTGCTCCCTTCATCACTTCCGGAACAATAAACAGTGCGATTTACACGGAAGAGTGCCTTAAGAAGCGTCTCTTGCCATTCATTAAGAAGCACAAAGGATCAACTCTGTTTTGGCCTGATCTAGCATCCTGCCACTACGCTCGAAACGTATTGGAGTGGTACCGAGCCAACGGAGTCAATTTTGTGCCAAAGGATATGAACCCACCAAATTCACCGGAACTTCGTCCAATTGAAAAATTCTGGGCAATTATGAAAACGGAACTTCGCAAACATCCCAAAACTATAGAAACAGAGCTAGAATTGAAGAAAATTTGGGTAAAAACAACAAAAACACTGGGAAACTCGGTTGTACAAAATTTGATGGGTGGAGTGAAAAGGAAGTTGCGGCCATTCGGGATGGGAGACGAAATTGAATAAAACAAATGTTGTAAATCAAAACTCATTAGTAGTTCTTCATTCCCTGAAAATTTCAAGAAAATCCTTTAATCAGTTTAATTTTGATGAGTATATATGTGTGTGCCATTTTTATCGAATACACCCTTTAATATTTCTTCTACAAAAATCTTCTATTGTTTGCCGCATTGGATCACAATTACGCTCCTGGTTACTTCGTATGTAAAAAAAAAGTTAGATAGATATTTTCTTCAGAATATGACTTCCGCCATACAATTTCTTAATTTCTTCTATATCCTCAAATCCTCAGATCAGGGTATATAGAATATTCAGGTCTGATTTTGTTCAAATCGACCTTAATTAGTGAGAAATAAAGTTAAGAGAGTTCGTATTGAATGCTTTCTTCTTCGGGTAAGTGGGAGAGGATTTTACGGTTGTATAATTGCTCTGGTATAGATTCGTTATGACTGCCAAACGTATTCAAAAAATGTTTAAAGAAAACGATTGCCTAGTGCCTAGTGTTCACAGGAGCGTATTATACCAGATCACCCCTTCTCAATCACACAGTAACGTTTCTATGCTCTTCTATGTCATCATTAAAGCCAGGTTGAAAGCGCTCCAAATGAAAATTAATATTTCGATAAACGTCTTTTCCTAAGAAGCTTGCCTACCTTGTGGTAGTGGCTTGGTTGCCATGGTGGTACGATTGAGATGTATCTTTATCCACGGTGGCATTGAAGCGAAGAAGAACGTTGCCTGGATAGATATCCGGCAGAATATGACGAAACAGCCACATCTTCGCGCGCCCCGGCAGTGAATAGTTTGCGGCGGAAAAGAGCAACTTTTTCGTCTTTTAATTAGTGGTTTCGTTTTAGGGTGGGTGCGCCAGTAGTTGTGCATCCATACACTTAATTTATGTCGCCGAGAAGCCATCAGCCGATCATTTCGGCATTTCAATATAGTGAGTTTCAGTCAAAAAAAATACCGAGATTCAGCTAACTAATGAAAAGTTTGTCGAAACTCTACCAATAAAGAAACATTTAACAGGGATGTCAGTAAAATTAACTGCCGAGTTGATCGACTGTTGTTTATTTTGCCGAGGTAGATTGAGTGTGTAAGGTGGTCTATTGATTAAAATTCGAGTCACCGATGTGAATACAATATTTACTGTCTTCAATGTCTGTTTTGCTTTGGCCAATTCGCATTTTATTATTCAATTAATTGGAGAACTGATTCTATAGTTCAGATTCCATGGTGAAACTTCAACAGTTACAAATAATAATAACGATAAATTATTATTTTTATTAGTGGCTTCTTTCGATTTCATTTTCACTTTCAAAACTCTAAAATGCAAATCTTGTGCCTGACATTATACTGCTATAGTCAGATAAAAAGCTTACGCACTCTGCCAATAACGAATAAACGTATCCTGTTAATAATGTAACAATGGGTACACCACTGCTACCAGAACATCTACCCTATACTCACCCTTTGCTTGCTTCATTCCGGCGAGAATGTTTCCAACTCTTACGGAACGACGACGGATATTTGACGCGTGCATTGGTTTTTATCTAGAGGTGATGGTGTTTTGTTGCGATAAACTATGTGCTAACTTTGCAGTGAAGATGCTACTATGATTGAGACTGTTATATAAAGCTTGAAACTTTGACGGTATGAAACGGGAGAAATGCTTTCCTTGCATTTTTTCAGCATTGAGTCTTGATTGACATTTGCTCATTAAAAATTTCGAACAATGGATTTTCCATTATACCTTTCTTGATGTGTCTTTAAGTTACCTGATCTTGTTCCTCGCGTATCTCAAACCCAGAAACTTTAAGAAAAAAAAAATACGAGGGTTTACGTGCTTGCTTAAGAGGAGTAGCAGAATAGGAGATTGTTTTCGATGGGCTTAATCAATTGGATCCATGAGCTGTGCTTACACGAGAACATAATTTTATTCACAAAGTGAAACAAACCTATGGATCTCATAAATATTTGGTAATTGAAATCTTTCTATATCAAGACCAAGGCAAGAATTTGTATATGTATTGTGTTTCATGAACACTGATATTCTATATAGTCAGGAAAGTCGGGAAAATTTCCAACCCGAAAATTCCTTCGACGGGACCTGCTTGGCAACTTGACACATCTAGTAGTTACATTGTCACTAAAACTAAAAAAAATGGTCCGGTGGTACTGTCAAACGTGTCAAATCGAAAAAAAAAATCTAGCGTATCTTCTAAAAAGGTCGGAATGCGGATATGGCATGCGATGTTGTGTGCAATAAAAAATGTTAATGTAAAATTTGTTACATTTTACGCTTGCAATGAACACGGAATCAGTGGAAATATAAAAGTGTGTCCTACATAAATTACATCACGCACTGATGAGAGGAAGTTATTAAGTGTGACTATCGGTACAAAATTTTGAATTGCTTCATATAAAACGTGTTTCAAGGGGGAAGATGGAGCCGATTAGCGTTTCCTAAGGGGAGCGGTCAATCATCAACTGCGCAAGAGTTTCAAGGGATTATTAAAATACGAAGTCCATTATTTTTGATTATTTGTTTGAATAGCCATTTGAATATTTTTGTAAGCGAAATAACGTATGGGAGGCTAAAGCGATTATTATATTGTTGGCCAAACCAGTAATTTAAAGTTCTTTGTGTAGAGAAGATTTTGTTTTTTATTTTTGTAAAATGTAACGTCATTCATAGATATTCCATGTAACTGATTAAGTCATATCAACGGTTTTTCATTTAGTTTTGCAGAGCTCACCATTCATTCTTTTTCGAAATAAGTATTTATAAACAAGATATACTCGTACAAGTCAAAATCTGGAAAATCTACTTCCGAAAATCGATTGCATCCGGAAGCTAGCAGCTACTCGATCATAGTGGTACGAGTACAGTGAGAGTTCATCAGAGGTGTCAAAGATTCGTTCTAGTATTACGTAACGCAATTTTCGGCAATTTTCAATTTCGATTTTAATTTCAATTTTCAACTGAAGTGATACCGTGAATATAAAAATACACTCTTTTGATATGGTACGCTTGCTTGTTATTTTGCAACCACTCATGACGCAACACAAACATGCTGCTCCGTATAGAAATATTGGTGCATCTGCCAGGGACGACCCCAATGTTTACGTTGCGGGGCGATATCTACGATTTGCAACCCAGCAATCACAAAATCGTATATGACAGCGGATATAAGTACAAAGTGGAGGCGATATACGTACATGCGTACATATGACTTCATATAAAATGTACGTATATTGCCACCGCTTTGCACTCTTATCCGCTATCATATATGATCCTGTGTTTGCTGGGTAGTCGTTACACGAAACATAGTTAATCTGTCATGTTGACGGGGGGTTTGCGTTTACCGACAGAGCTATCTGAGTCCCCAAACAACTAACTAATGCGGCAGTGAATTAAAGCAAATGCCGAGGATGCCCATGCAAAAAATGTTTACATGTAGTGTCTTACTTATTGAATAAATTCGCATATCAAGGCCATTATCTAAATAATCGTCAAAGCAGTAACCAAGATCCTCTCCAAAACACGTGTCCAAATTTGGGACACTTGACACCCAACAATCATGTACCGGTAAACTTCAGCCGTCATAAACGTAAACTTTAAGAACAAGTCCTCAATCGTTTTCGATATGCTATCACTGCCGATAAAATCACTGCCTCTTCAGTTCATCACCACCCGAAACGGCGGCGTGTGAATCACAGCGTGTTAAGTACAGCGTAAACCTTGCCCGCCTTCCTCTCCCATCCGTCCGACATATTAAATGCTGGGCACGTAAACAAACACACCCATCATCGGCGATATGGCATCAATCGGCGATGAGCAGAGGGCGTCTGCTTCTGATGATACTGCGATCCAATCATAATGGATGAAAGTTCGATTCACTGAAAATATGAAATTGATGGAAAATTTCGCAAGAACCCCGTTCGTTGTCGTGGGTTGCGTAGTTGGCCGATTCGGAAAATAAATTGTTCGGAAGGGTTGTGAAAAAGGAAGGACCTTTACTGTCCGCCTCAGCTGCCGAAAGGTGGGCGGGAATATTGATGGGGAAAACGTGCTCGCTAGTGGAATGTTTGTCGAAGCATAATTAAAACATCAACAATCACCAGGCAAATATTTTCCAACCCGTGTGCTTTTAGTAAGGGAAAAAAGTATGACGCTTCATGTCTGATTTTCCCTAGGTTAAAATCAATTGGTTTTTATGCCATCGCTCTAGTGGCACTGATTCATCATACCAGTAAAATACCCAATCAAAATTGATTGTTTGAAAGGTTGTTCTTAAATACTGCTCTCTAAAACAAAGCCATAAAATAGTTTTTGGTTCTTATCTCTCGTCGGAACCCGTCAGGTTCGTAACGTGTATACTTACTGTAGAAGAGGTACCTGAGACGCTCAAAGTAGCACAATGTTTATTTTCCAGTATAATAATAAAAACCGAAAAAAAGACCTGAAAACCACATTTGTACAAACACACAGAGCTCCCCCAGTTCGGGATTGAAATTTATGTAACGCAATTTATCACACCGACAACAAAGTAGCAATCGTTCATCACTTTAATTATCCTCACCTCTCGTCGCCGTGGTACGCTCTCCGTGTGCTAGTAGGGTAGGAAGGTATAAAATGTTCAAACGAGGCCAATTTTCCTCTATTTATTTCAACTTATCAGTAATAAAAGTATAACCCTGAATTGCATTCATCATTTTGGAGATTTAAAAAAAAATATCCTTTGTGCGAAAGCAGTGTAGAGAGCCTGCTTAAAACACATCGTATGATCTATGAGAGATAGTTCTTAAATCTACGATTTTTCTTTGTGTACTTGAATTATTATCAGCTTCTTAATGTATTATTTAAGAATTTTCGATATTTGTGGCAATTAAATTCCTGAGCAACATAAAATGAAATGGTAGCAAATTTTTTCATCGAAATACATTTTATTTCCAAGAAAAACAAAATTTTTGACGTGTTCTAAAAGTTTGTTATGTCTATAACAAATGTTGTATGATCCATCCAATACGCTATGAAAAAAATATTAATCACTTCTTTTGAGTCGATGGTGCATAATTTGTGAAATTGGTCTGATACCTCTTTTGGAAATCACAAGATTTAGTCTTACTGTTTATATAACTGATCCTAAAAATAAAATGATAACAACATTCGGCTTAGCAACAGATGTTTCGACAAAAAAGAAGAACGAGGCGAAAATATAGCCACTTTTCCTCAAGAAGGCGTATTGCACCTATTTACTTTACAAAAATGCGAATGCTGTATTTGTACCGCCACCTTCCAAATGTAAAAATGGAACAAGTGGAATCGGAATGTTATTTATACAAATTGGTAGTCAGTTCTGCCTCAGTTAGGTGAACTAGACAGCTCGGAAAAGTAGTGTGATTTTTTTTCAATGACATGTACATAAATGGAGCGTCAAAAAACTTACAAATTTCTAGGACATTCCATAAATTGTCGATAATGTTGTATGCAAGAGCTCGTCTTTGTTAGAACTAAGCAAGTTGTTGCTTCGTATGCAATGAAATACAATTTTACATGCTCTGGTTGTGAGATTTTTGTAAATCTTACGCAAACTAGCTAAAGTATTTCTTGTTAAACTTATTGCTATGCATCTTTCGTTCCGCTGAGCTTTCGGTACCTGACCAGGCATGGGAAGTACAGTCATATCCTATGCCTATCTTGTTTTACGAAAAACTAATAGACCAGACTGTGAATCTAATCCAGCAACCTCCACAATGATGATTTTTTGTAGCTGCTCCATTACAGACTGAACTACGAGAGGCCCCATGTTTCCATGCGCATCTATCAGAAAAATATGTCGAAATAGAGGAAATTAACGAATCTACAATCTTAAAGCAGAAGTTTGGCTATTTACGGTGATTAAGATTAGCCCATCAACCTGGTCTATCCAGAAGTTCTTGTTCACTGTAATATTTTGGGATCGGCAACAAATAAAATGGAAATGGACTGATTTTAGCGATGTTTCATGCAATTAACCTGCCACCTGGTGTGAACCCACCTATGTATCGCCAATCGTAGCAACCCTGTGTGTGTATGTACAATCCAACGCTCACCATCCGGCAGTGTTTTTATGGAAGCAAAGTGTTTGCAGTTAAACGAACTTTTGTCTGTTTCTACAAGCATTTTAAGGCTGGGACTTGGAATGTGATAGCTCTTTTGGGTTCCAGTGACCTATTTCAGAATTCCTGGTTACTCACGTCCATGCTGAGGTCATTTTCACTTACAACAAGCCCCGCATAAATACAGTACACAGAATAAAATCTGAATTTTCATTATGATGTAAATATCAGAGCATGTAAAATCGTCTCTCCTTCCACACGAAGCAGCAACTTGCATGAAAAAATTGTAATAAAGACGAGCATTTGTATACAACATCATCAGCAATTAATGAACTGTCCCAGAACTTTACACGATTTACAATGTTAATTTGTAAGTTTTGTGACACTCCGTTTATGTGCATTATTTTGAACAGAAATTCACACTATTTTTTCGAGCTGTGTACAAACATCAAATCGATATTGGTATTGTGCATACACTTCCATCACCAAAGCATATTAGGTTTTGAGGATAGCACGTATTTAGCAGCTCCGTTCAAATTTTGTTATAATCAGATAGATCTCACCGGATATTGTTGCTGATGTTCAGTCCTCATTTGTTTTCGAAAGGAACAATCGCGCAGAGATGCAATACCATGGAAATCAAATGTTTAAATCAATTTCGAACTAAATTTAAGTTGAAAAATCACAATCGCTCTGCAACGAAAAAAAAACTCAACCGTCCGCGGGCAGTGCTTGCTGCGATCATCACCAATAGTAGCAACCCTGTTGTGTACAAGAACAGCAATGTTATTGCGTTATCAGTCGATTGGCAGCAGTCAGGGCAAAAACAGCCACGCAACTACGCTCGATGCCTTCGATGCTTCGACCCGGAGCCAGGAAGTTGTTCATCGGAGGCACTGATCCAGCTTTTACGACAGCACTATTTTTTCTGAATAAAGGCGAGAGCGTCGAACAGAAGCCTGGTTTCGGCTGCCCGACAGTGCTGCGCGACCGTGAAGTACAGCTGAAGCTGAAGAGGAAGACCGAGGGTGGCTGTGGTAAGCGTTGACGTCAAATGTGTGTTGGAATTCCCAAAGAAGGTATGTAGCTGACGATCAGCGAGAACGGAATATCCAAGCCGCTGTTCTGAACTTTCGGTGCTTGCGGTGATCGGAAAGATATACAGTGCTTCGGAATATGCCGCATCGGTCGAAATTTGCCGCAATCATCAAGAATTATCACGCGCAGGAGGATATGGTGTTTTGACCGTACCTGATGTAGGCCCATTATGTAAAGGGGTTGAAAAGTCAAAAATGTTAAGATAAAATGAACCTCACTGAAACTTTTCAAAACTGCACTTAAAACCGTCATTGAAACCTAGGCAGACATAAACATAACCCGCAGAAATACGATATCTAATGAATTCAAAATACATTTTGTAACCAAGATAAAAGCATTTCCGTTTTTGAATTGCATATTGACTGAACAAAAACCATGAAACCAAAAAAAAAAAAACAAAACAAAACAACAAAAGTTGGAAACGATGCGTAATAACTGTATAAGCACGCGACAAAACAAAGTGATTTACATCAATACTGTTAAACATTAGTTTAGCACAATGTGGATTAAAACATATGTATATATAAATGAATTGCTGCAATTGGCACTACACCAGCTTTGATTCCAAGTGTTCAAATATGTAAGGCCGCATCTTCACTTTGAAATAGCAATCAGTTTGCCGTTGACGTTATTCGTTTGCATTTTTTTGCATGTCCGATCATGAAATGTATACAACGACGCAAACTTAATGCATCTCATCCCCAATTTGCAACATTACAGCATGAAACTGTAAACTTTGAACAAAGTGCATCTTAATAGTCGCAAACTTGCCCCTACTTAACCATTTTGAGAAACAATCCCCCACGTAATACTCTCTGGACAGCAGAAACACAAGTTATTGGCTCCAAAAGCTTCCCGGACTCCATTGTCCTGTCGCGGTGTGTGCCGATGGTCGAAAACTTTTGCAAACTACCTCTTTATTATATTACAAAGTTCTTTCCCCCACACTTGCGGTGTGCGACCACACGGACTGGAAACCCCGTAGTTGATGCAATACTTAACGCTCGAGTTCTAGTCGGAACTTAAGTTGACTTTCCGCCGAAAAAAAAAAAAAAAAACTATGAAAGTCGAACCGAACCGCACATTAAATCTGAGAAGAAAAAAAAAGATGCAAAATTATTACGTGTAGTGACTTTTTTTTATTCGTGCTTTTTTCTTTGTTGGTTACTTCCTCCGGAGCCAACCAGATAAACATTCTGTTGGTTAAAAGTGACTGCGAGGGAGTTGAAAAAAGATCCTTCGTATCAGAGCGGAAGAAAGCCAAAACGAGAAAACTTTTCTGTTTAAACAAGTGATTTTCGTTTGACTTTTCGATAAGTTGGATGTTCCAATGCTGGCTTAGCGGGAAATTTGTTTGAGAGGTTTTCCCCCCTCTAAAAGTATGGAATGAACTAATACTTATCGGGCCTGTCCGTTCAAATGATTTAGAATTTGTATCACGTCCTCTAGAACATGTTAATCGTGCCCTACCGCCTACAAAGGAGTGCAACTAACTAGTCTTACAAAACTTAAATCAACCCCCTTCGAAATACTTTGCGAACGAAGACAAACAGCTTCCAATATGTTTACATCAAATGCAGTGAAAATTGTTTTCTAACGTGCTCTGTACCAATCTCTTCTTTCCACAGTCCGGCGCAAAAATCAACATATCAGATGGATCCTGTCCGGAGCGAATCGTTACGGTGTCCGGTTCCAGAAGTGCTATCTACAAAGCCTTTACACTGATCACAAAGAAATTCGAAGAGGTAAGCTCTTGTTCTGCATACTTGTATGTCATAGAATCGTTCAAAGTTTGATTTTCTAACCCTTTTTGTTGTCTTTCCCGTCTTTTGCTCCCTTCTCTTTCCAAACAGTGGTGTTCACAGTTCCAAGACAATACTAATGCACAGGGTAAAACACAGATTCCAATCCGTTTAATCGTACCAGCTAGTCAGTGTGGTTCTTTGATCGGTAAGTTTCTCAACCGTACATACACTTCGATTTGCAGGTGTTGGGATCCTAATTGCTGTTTTGTTCTTCAATCCGACAGGAAAGGGTGGCTCCAAAATTAAGGAAATTCGTGAGATTACAGGGTGCTCGATTCAGGTTGCTAGTGAAATGTTGCCAAATTCAACGGAACGTGCCGTTACGTTAAGCGGCTCAGCAGACGCCATCACACAGTGTATCTATCACATATGCTGCGTAATGCTGGAGGTAAGTGAATTTTTGTCCTCTTGAAAGCAAAATGCGGAATCAATCCCTTACTTCTATTGTGTGAATATCTTGACAAGGAAGTTCATCGTTATGCGGTTTATAATTTTTTACTTCCACTTCGAATTGAATGAAATGAAATGTCGCAATATTTGTTGAAAAAACTATGATATGGCACCTGAACTCATAAAAAAAAATTACAGCCAAACTCGTTTTAAAAGACGTAAGTTGGATTTAGTGATATATGTTGTTTAAAGCATATTTCGATTTCTATAATATGCTGACAAAAATACAAAACTATGTTCTTTTCCTTTGTTTCATTAGCAAAAGATGTTTCAATCGAAAGATAGTCTTAAATATCGTTGAAATATTGGATCTATTTAAAAAAAATTAAATAATCTTCTTGACTGATGCAACGAATCATCTCAATTGACTCTGCAACGTAGCGAAAAAATCCTTCGGGGGTAGCTTTCCATTTTTCTTTCAGTGTGTTGATCTTCATGCGATTGGAACAAGGATTTGTCACGATGCTTTTCAATCTGAATAAATTTCACAGTCCTTTTCTCCGGTTGTAATGCGATGAAAAAATGTAATGAGAAATGTGAGTATGAAAAAGGATCGCTGATACGGAACTTAAGGCACAAATTTAGACGTTCATGTGGATACATCTATTTCTAGGTTTTTTTTTTCATGAGGGCGAATCTAACATTGTGAGACTCTCTTTGATTACTTTCTTTTTCATTCATATTCCAATTACCTTTACGTTTTTCATTCTACTACTGCTAAAAGTAATGTTCTAAGATAAAAAAAAAGATAAAAAATATTTCAAAAAAATTAAAGGATCAATAAACAAATAAAAGAGAGAATATAAAAAAAATTAAAAAAAAAATTGGCAAAACATTGGTAAGAAGGGCTGGATCAATAAACAAATGAAAATAAGAATGTAAAAAATTTAATTTTTTTTTGGAAAAACCAAGGTAAGAAGGGCTGGAACACCCTGCTGGGTGAATAACATTGATTTTACGTTAATTATTTTATAGAAAAAAAGAGATAAAAAAAAAATCTGGAAAAAAAAAACCATGCTTCGATATAACGTAACTAAAATAAAAATTGAGTTACGTTATATTGAGGTATGACTGTATTTGTAGAGTATGCTAGCCAGCACTGTTGTGTTGTGAAGAATCCCTCGAAAGTTTTAGATTTGCGCTGTAACAAATGAGAGTGACCGAGACTGGAGAGAATATCTCAATGTTAGATTCGCCCTAATTGAAAAAAACCCCAGATTTTATCTAATAACAAAATTTCCAAAGAATTTTTTTTCACAATGTCAATTCCTGAGCTGTTCCCGATGTAATCAAATGCATCATGCCCTCCGATGAGCTTTTAATAAATGGTGGTCTTTCTGTACTTGATACCAAAGTTTACGGTGCCTTTCCAGACAAATTAAGTATGTGCCGCGACGTGTGCATGAGACAAGCAAAGTATTGAGAAGCATTAAATGTTTTTTTTTTAAATTTCTTGTTCAGTCTACGACGTTTTGACATCATATCACATGTTTTAATATGATTAAATAAAACCTTTCAACATGTAACAATTCCATAGTCTGAACATAGGATTACTTTCTAAGCGGTCAAGAAATTAATAATATACTAGAGCAACTTGTGAAACTATACCGTGAGGATGAATGTTCAACAGATATTTTAGTCAATATTCAAGGTGTAAGTGTTCAAGATACATCAAAAGAATAATCCTACACAGAACATTCTGTAGCGTGGAGAGAATCATACGTTATTTAGTCTTTACTTTTTCATTTTTCATGTTTGGCTGTGTGGATCTTAGAATTGTGATGTTTTTCTCAGGTTCTTGGTGCGTATTAAACGATATTCCATCAGTCGATGTGAAATTAAACTGAAAACATTTCCATTCATTCCTGAAAACATCTATTGAACGCAAGCTGATGTGCAGAAAAATATTGCTCACTTCAGTTGGGGATGGCCAGTTCTGAATTTGAGATGAAGGTAACAGAGGTGTTGAAATGAAATAGTTAAATATTGCAGGTTTGTTCTAGATTGAAATTTAAAATTTCTATCATTAGGACTTTTGCTTCACAGATATTGGATCCAATCGATAATACTACATGAATCAAGGGACTTGATTTTCGCAGCAAACTTAATTATAAACAATGAGGTTTTTGTAAGATAACAAATAACTCATTTAAAATGTTACGTTATTGCCTCAATGGATTTCTAATTTATTGCTTACTATAAAATTCTGTCTCAAAACCGAGGACTTTTCAAAAGAATAATTATCCTATTTTGAAAACGATAACATTGATCAATCCTATGCCACATATTTTATTTTATTTTCGTAAAAATTTCATTCGACTTAATGTCCATTCGACCAGAGGTCCATTCAATGAAATGTTTCATTTGACGATATGACAAAAAACGACGACGAACGACGATATGTTGTTCGACGATATGTCTTTCAACCAAATGTCATTCGACGAAATGTCTCAAAGCCAGTACCAATAGTGGACATGGATCTATCATTTTTGATCGAATGACATTTAGTAAAATAACATTTGGTCGAATGGACATACCGTCGAAAATAATAATCTCTGACATTTAGTCGAATAACATTTGGTCGGATGACATTTGGTTGGATGACATTTGTCGAATGGACTTATAATCTAAAGCTCAGAAAATATTCGGATTTTAAACTAGCTTTAGGATATTTGCTTGACACTTCGTTAATTTTTTTTTTATGAAGGTTCCGCCACTTAAACCTATAAAGGTTTGAACTAAACAATTCTAGGGTTTTTAATTCATTAGGGCGAATCTACAGTTGAGAGACTCTCTCTTGCCTCGTTCTCTTTCATTAATTACAGCGCCATTATAAAACTATGGATTGATTCTTTAACACAGATCGCAAGATAAGAGTGCTGGCTAGCATATTGGGCAAACAGCCAAACGAAAAATGTGAAAATGATTTAGCTATTGGCGAAAGAGAAAGTAAACAGAGAGAGTCTCTCAATTGTAGATTCGCCCGAATGAAAAAAAAAAGCTAGAATTAATCTATTACAAAATTTATTTAAATACATTTCAAACCAGTTATACACAAAAAAAGCGAACTGTTTTTTTTTTAGATATATATTTTTTTAAACTTCTTTTTTTTTTTTTGCGTTTTTTGTGAAAAGTTTTTGATTTTGCGGGGTTTTTTTTTTTTTTTTTTTTTTTTTTTTTCCCGTGTTTTCCTTTTTTTTTGTGGGTGGCCGGGAATTTTTTTTTTTTTTTTTTTTTTTTTTTTTTTTTTTTTTTTTTTTTTTTTTTTTTTTTTGTGGGTTTTTTTTTTTTTTTTTTTTTTTTTTTTTTTTTTTTTTTTAATCATCATCACCGTGACGAACGAAATAGTTGTAGTTGATAAAAGTGAAAAAAAAGTATGAACATAGAAAATAGCCAACTCATTGTAATCCGTTTGTAAAGAATTTCGTCAAATACAATCTTCATTTTTTTAAAGCAACATAACCGTGAAAGAAATAGTCCACACAAAATAATTCGTTTTATAAAAGTAAAACATCGTCTGTCATAAATGATTTAAAAAAATCGCTTTCCATTTAGCATACAGTTTTTACGTGTGAATAACATAATCCTTTGAGTTCTGAAAGTGTTGGTGCACGTTTAATGTGTCTTGGCATCGAATTGAAAACATTTATTCCTCTAAGGTATAATGAGTTTTGTAAAGCACATGCCAAGAAATTCGGTGTTCTTATTTCATCCGCGTTTCTAGTATTATATCTATAAACATCACTTCCTCTTTCAAATCGATCACACAATTATCGAGGCAGCAAACCATTAACTACTTTAAAAATGAACATCATGCACAGAAAAAAATAATTAATTTTAACAAACGCGTAAAATTTCCCTTCGTTTAATTCCAAGCCAAAGGAGGCGTTGCAATTGTTTGCTATCTTTCATGCGCCATACAAAAATGTTTGCAATCTTTCATACAACAAGCTAGATTTAGGCGTTATCTGGCTTAAATTTACATGAAATTTAATTATTTTCTGCCAAATCTAGCAGAAAATTAAATGTTCTTTTTATCTGTGTAGTCAAATATAGAACACTCTGCCTAACCGATAACCATTGCAAGGTGTCTAAAATAAAAGTCGAGGAAGTGTAACATCTTAAATCAAACGCATTATTTTACTCTGCAAACGCTGTAGCCTCAATATTTGTGTTTGATTGGCCAAAAATAAAGTGGAAGGGCAAAAGTCCAAATGAGGAGAGATGATTGGTTTGTACAGCTGTATTTTACTGCAAGTAGTTAAATCGTTTTTCAATCGGCATAGAACTCCCTACTTCTTGACAATTTACTTGATGACATTGTCAATGTGAGCGTTGAACTTTAGCTTGTCGCCAATAATCAAGCCAAGATATTTAATCTCCCGAACGCGATCAATCATCAATCGTAACTGAGACATTCTCATTTACTCGATTCCGCGAAATAACCATAAAAAAAACCATTAAATTGCTTACATTTAAACCATCTAATTAGAAAACGCAAATCTTCGTTCGAATGGGAATCGGCTCCATTTAAATCCTTAGCTGCAATAAATAACACTGTGTCATCTGCAAACATATGAATCACATAAAATCGTAAAACACGTCGCATGTAATTAATTTACATAATACACAAAAGGAGTCCAAATACACTTCCCTGGGGCAATCCAAGGTCATTCTCAACGGGACTGGAAACAAAATAATTAAAAACAGTTCGTTGAGTTCTGTCAGACAAATCGCTTTCAAACCATCTGTATGCAGTACTCGAAATTTCAAAGCGCTTTATTGTTTTCAACAACATGGGCCTAGAAATTGTTTCAAACAGCAACAATTATATCTTTACTCTCTAAGTTGTCTTTCTATTTTGCGAATACTAAATTCAACGTGGTTTCACAAGAATGGCCCTCCCGGTAGCCGATTGTTCCTGTATCAACAAAGAATTACGAAAGGGTGGAACGGTCAAAAATTGGTCAAACATGATTAAGTGCACACTGATGAGTTTATTATATAAATGATTAATCTTTATTTCTTTTTGACGTTCATCGTCTACAAAACACTGGAAAATTATTTGATTAGGCTTACGATTTTCCAAATGCGTACCGTACCGCTGTTATATCCACCTTACTTGATGCTGAACGCCAATTTGCCTTGAGATATTTTTTCACTTGCTACTGTTTTTTGAGTTCTCTTGAGATTTCTCATGCCTCATTGCGTAATTTGATTGCCCAATATTTTTCAATTAGGCGCAGTTCCGGCGAGTTTGGAGGATTTTTCTCCTTGGGTACGATTTGCATACTATTGGCGGTAAACCATTCCTGAGCCATTTTTCCATAGTGGCAAGAAGCGAGGTCTGGCCAAAACGGCACGGAACAGCTATGATTCTTCAAGAAAGGCAATAAGCGTGTTGGTAAGCATTACTTTACATAAATATCTTGATTGGCAGTTCCAGTTCCAGTTCACGAAACTTTCGCTTTTTAGGCCACAGGTGCAAATCGCCTGCCAAACTCAAGTATTTTTTCGGGAACTTTGACATTTTTTTCTGCTTAAACTTATCTTGAACCTTTCCTTTTCCGGTAGCCGCATAAAACTCTTGACCTGGGTGCTGCTTGAAATCAGCCTTGACGTATGTTTCATCGTCCATTACGACGCAATCAAACTTGGTCAACAAACTCGTGTACAACTTACGCGCTCTTCCTTTGGCTTTTGTGTTTTGCTTATCATCTCGATTTGGTTTCACGGTTACCTTATATGTTGACAGTCTGGCTCGTTTCTTTGCTCTTTGCACTGTTGTGTAGGACTTTCCCTATTTGTTTCCGATTTCTCAGAAGGAAAGGTTGGGATTGCGTTTGAAAATGCCGATATTCTTCCGGGCGCTGTGGCTTCCTGGTTTCGGTTTCCTCCTGATCCCGGCTTTCTGGCAGTCGTCAGACGTTCTCCAAACACTTTTATAATATTCGTCACGGTCGATTTTTCAATATTAAGTGATTTTGCCAAGTCGGCGTGGAAATAATTGGATTTGGCTTATGCGCGTGCCAAATTTTAATACGCTGCTCTTCTTGCTTCGACGCCATTTTGACAACTGAACAGATAATGTCAAAAACAAAATAGAGTCAACATTTCGTACGCGAACAGCTACAAAATGAGGGGTGTTCTAGTTTTTCAAAGGCACGATTAAAAAAACCACGTCATTTGAGTCGACCAAGCTTAGCCGTTCCATCCTTTATTTAAATATTCTGGAAACAAGCCTTTCACAACAAGCATGTTGATAGAATGAAACTCTTCGGCTCTAATCGTTCCAGCTACCTTTTGAATCGAAAAAACAACGATGCCCAGTTTGCAATGATTCATTAATAAGGTCCAGTAAAATGTGACCAATGACATGAAAGCAATCTTGAATAAATCTAGCATTAACATTGTCTACTCCAGCCGGTTTTCCTAATGAAAAGCAAATATTTCTAAGCTCATCTATTGTGATCGGGTGAAAACCTTCAAATCTGCAATGACTATTAACTGGCTGCTTTATTTCATCCGGTTCATCGACCAATTCAATGGATTGATTGATCAATGGAGCACTCTTGACGAAATAATCATTAAATTTAGATGCAATTGCTTGTTCACACTGTTCTATTTTCCCGTTAAAAGTTATGGATCGCGATTTGCAATTGATAGGTTTCAATAAAGATTTCAAAATTTTCATAACTTTGCTATTGTTTTGATGCTGATCAATTTTCCTTTGTATAAATATATTCACAACGTTTTATTTTAATGGATTGTGAATATTTATTCCGTGCGATTGTGTATTTGGTGATCAACCTACCTGGGAATATAAAGTGGAATTTCTTTTAAATAAAAAATATCAAGGCAGGTGCGCTTTATTATTTTAACATAACATGCCCATTACTGCTAGGAATATGATGTTTGTTAGCTGGTATGAACAATATGATGAAATTCTGATACTTAAAAAAAGATTTCTGAGTTTGCCACCACTGGAGTAGTGAAACCTGTAGGTTTTGGCAATGGAAACTAAATTCCCTTTGTAATGAAGTTATTATGCATTGTGGACTGTATTTTGGACAATTTATTACAAATGAGATTATGTAGAGAGAAATATTTCTCGTTTTACGTTATTTTTGGCATATACAACATTTTGCTAGATCAGATCGGAATATTGAAATAAAATTGTTAATAAAGTTACGGTATCCTTTATTCCTCTTTTTTATCACTTTTCTTTAATGTTCTCTGCAACTTGATTTATTTCATTTTTAGTCGTCTGTGTTCCATTGTTTAAGGAACTATGCTTGGAACAGACAAGTAGCTAAAGAATGAGAATATTAAAAAAAAAAAGTTGGATGTAAAATTTATGTCCGATGCATATTCTTTAATATATTTGAATGCTCTCGTGATTATATTTTTCTACAGACTTCTGGAGATTTTCAACACAAAAAATAGTTCAAAAAGTTGGATTTGATGCATATTCTTTATTACAAATAAACTTCTCATAACTTCCCTCCCATTATATCATGATCCAAAGCGTTACAACAGGTAGCACGTCGAAAAAAAAAAGAAATTTCACTTACAGTGACGTGACTCTCCATAAAATTTGCCCAGGAAAGTGACGTCACAGCAAGTGGCTTTTTTCACTTCTTTTTTTCCCTCTGTTCGAGACATAAACCACTCCGACCGGTAATTTGATCTATTGTAGTATATCCCGTATCCTTTGTTTAGTGCATGTCGAGTTCTTTTATCACTATTCAGGAAATTACATTCCCCTTTCCTTTGTTATGTTCAGAACTTCAGAATTTTCAGAACTTCTGTTTTCGTTCTACATTCAATTTCACTTAATTTTTAGTCGTTTTTGACTTGCTTTCGTCAAATGTGGTGTCACTTTATGGAAATGAAGGTGGATTGACAATTCGACTAAAACATCCATCTCGTTTAAGTCGATGTTTTTGATTTGGCGACTTGTCAATTGTTATATTCACTCAAAATTACTCCGCATTTGACGAAAGTTATCATTGAAAGTGGAGTCATTAAACTTTTGACGAAAGTGAGTCAAACATGACTCAACATTAAGTAAAATGTGCGACCATGTATTATGCTAAATGGTCTCTGCCTCAGAACTTTATCAAGAGTAAATTTTCAATAGAAACCATCTGCGACTGTAGGATCAATACCGTGCTCGAATCATAATAAAGAACATCAAGTTGAGCGTTTTATTCATGTTTAGCTATATGATTAACATCCGGAATTAGGTATCGATAAAACAAGAAAATCGGACCCAAAATTACCGATATATCGAAGAGAGAATTTCGCTTTTGTCATCATTACTATACTGCCAGTCACAACTATATCACAAATTGTGCTAGTCAACCGACAGACGCCCTGCAAAATGGATTGCAAAGCATTTGCCCTTTATCGTTTGCTCCAACATCGGTGATGCCGCAACGCGAATAACATAACCCAACTCAATAAACTAGCCAACAGGTATGCTACGCAATATAATATTTCATGAATTTTAATTGAAACGTATATTACCTTCTGCTATATTGGCCATAAATGACCGATGCTTGCTTTCCGCCACATTGACTGGATGGTCGTATGATGGCCACAGCCCAGAATTCACAAATGAAATTGCCCTTTTTTATCACGACGTCGTTCATCCCCGCTGCTACCATGCTTTCCACATTTCTCAACCTGTGTCGAAAAACGTAATAACTTCATACGGTGCGGCAGGAACTTCGCTTCGACATCTCATAGATTCGGTATTCTCTCGATTTGTAAAGAGGTAGCTCTATGTGTGTACGTAAATATACACGCTTTTGCATCCAAGCATATGTTGCGTGCACACTTTATTTCACTTTACAGCAAAACTTTCACCCCACAAGTTTGCTGAAGTAACACGAAAGAGTTCTACCACAACTTTGCTGCAGCCCTCAGCGTGAGGGCGTTCTGACTTTTTGGCGCTCGTCATTGTCGAACACAAATTTACTTTGAGATTAAGTTTCATGTACGTGGCGGGCTGTGTGTCTGGCTGGGGGGTTGAAAGTTATTGCTCGCTTTATAGCAAAGTGGATTCGTTCTAATGCAAGTTTTCGACAAATGACATTCGGTCGGTTTTCGTTTGATGAAAACGGTCCCTGGATAGATGCAATCAAAGCGAGAAAATTGGCTGTAATGTTGGTCTGCCACCAACTGCAGACCAATGGATCCGTTAGATCTTATGGTTCATCATCATTGTTCCAATAAAAAATGATTCCAAATTCAACATCTCGTTCGCAAAGTCTCTGTAAATGAACGACAACTATTGCTCCCACTCAACTCTTCGCTATCGAACAGGAAATACGGTTGTCTTCAACTATCATGCAACATTGAATTCAAAACCGAGCACACTGAAAATTGAGTTGCAACGCGTTTAAAAAAGCTGGGGATGAGTGGCTGCAATTCTAGTGAACTATATGCGATCCAGCGGAACCCATGACTCCTACCCAAAAGCGGCACACTAAGAAGAACAACTTTTTCAGCTTCATAGATACACTTGCACTCAGTGTATGGGAATCACTGCTAATGAAATGATAAAGCTTTGCCTTGTCTGTCTTTGCTTGATATACTTAGGGTAGGATGGTCTCAAACGTATCAATGTACGCTATTTCATAGGTTTCTGATTATCCTTTCGTGAATTTAAGGAGCAGTATTCCTAATTTAGCACAGGGGTACAAGGATTCATTTTAGGCTCTTCTCCTCTATATAGAAAAAGAGGTATTCATTGTGTCGAACATATGCACAAACTCCACCCTTACCGACTTCCTTGCCGCAGCTGGTTTCCATACGGCCATCGGATGTTGTTGAAGTCTGAATAGGACAAGGATGATGAGACCAACCAGAGCGGAAACACAAAAGAGCATTCTCAAATTGAACTTTTTGGAACAAACTTACAGACCTCCATGCTATCATCGTACTACCTACGAGAACTGAAGCGACTGACTGCATCATCAAGATAACAGGTCAATGGAAAATGGAGCCACCCGAACAGCACGCTACGAGACCATGACTAGTAACTTCCGGTCTGATTGGTTCCTTTTGTGGATGTATCTAGCATTCGTGATCGATTTTTCTTCCGATGTAATTAGAATGCTATACAGTGTTGCGGTTAGCAACTTCTTCGATTTAGTGGATATAGTAGCGATGAAAACGAGCAAACAACTTCCACCAATCCCAATGGTCCCAAATGTTATTAAACTTTTTGCGACCTCATTCAGCTGCATGTGGCCTCTTATCAAGACCGGGGATGCTGCCGCTATCTAACTGATTTCTCCCAGGCATCCAATTGTCGGAAGAAAAAAGTATCTGCCATCATCGAAAGCAATTTTCGACAAAAACCAATAACCGCAAAAATTGCCTGCCATAGATTCGCCTCCTTCGGGGACCACTATCTTCCACTGGCCTATTAATTATCCTCTTCGGCCATCATTTTACCATTATAAAAAAGTTTTCCCTCCCTCCTCACTTCCTGAAATTACTTCATTAAATAAATTAAGAATTAGCACTAAGCGGATTACACTCGGTCGGTTCTCCTTTGCCCCGAATGCTGGTCCCAGTAACGCACCAGAGAACTTCCAACAAACGGCCAAGAGCGCTTCGAAAGATAATTTCCTTCCATTTTCCACGCTTAGGTGGCCACTACAGAGCTCCGGACCTGTTGGATATTGGCTCACAATCAGTGCTTTTGCTGGTATTCGATATGAACTGTAGTCTCACGGGAGGGCTTCCACTTCCATAGTGGAAGTTCATAAACTACGGAGACTTTTTAGGCAGGGTGTGAGGGAGAGTGGTGATCAGGCAAGTTTCTACAGTCTAAACAATTCAAACCAAAAGGTGAACGCTTGTCTACCGAGATGGAGAACTAAAACGTAGTTTATGACCAGCCCTAGTGCAGCGTAATGCTGCTGCCATAGCAGTTCAATTTTTAGCCAATACGATATCATTGGACGGAACTGTGACTGCGATGATTAAAATAAGTACCGTCTTAGGATGAAAGCTAGGGTGCTAATTTTTGATCCGACAAATGAAACTTGAAAAGTGCATTCGTGGGGAAATGGAGATTTTACCGTCTCTTAGCTTCGATGATGACGGTGGAGATATAAATGGGTTTGAATGTAAATCCGCTTTATGCGAGTGGATGCTTCACATAACGGAAAGGAAAGTGGAACTTCGATTTACACTTGATGCATCCTTGTATGGGACGTTGGTGGCTTTCTGGAAGGTAAGAGCATTGCACTTTTGGCATGTAAGGCGTTCAATAGAAGGTGCAGTTTTGACACTGGGCATTAGAGTAACTATTCTCGTAGTTTGGACTAAAAGCTTTGAAAAGTTTTTGGCAAAACGTGAGTGGCAAGGGATTTGAAAGTTACATATATTATGCATTTGCCAAGTCACTGAGTAAACTACTTACACTAGACAAGAGTGCATTAATGGATAAGTGTAGTACCCAGATCTGTATATACTTTTCTGGAGCTGGTTTTGAAGCCACTACAGCGCGTAAAGAAATGAATCTCAACAGTAAACCCACCGATGCATTCGTCATGTTTGTTAATAGATGGTTTTGATGAACACTCAGTCCCGTAAGGCTAAATCAACATGTGTTTTAGAGTCATTCGAGCATTATTTCCAGATTTTGAAAGTTGAATATTGAATATTGCAGTCCTCCTTGCGAACATTATTTTTATAATAATTACCTTAGTAATAACCAACAAATCTGTTTTTGAAAACATTTTTATTGATTTCTGTTCTGTATTTATTTTGAGACTACTTTATTTTTTCGCCTTGACAAAGTTAAAAGAGTTAAAACATTGATATTGAATTTTCAATAACCGGTCACATGCCCACTCCTCTTGATAACTTGGAACATTCGGCTTGACTAAGTTCTGCTGCACAGTTTTCTCAATATTTCCCCATGCCTCCGAAATAGCTAATTTGAGTTCACTGGCGTACTGCTTACAAGTGCTGTAAAAAGTCATTTCGGCTCATTTGAATTCCTTACCGACAACTTGTAGCTCTCAACTAAATCTATACGCTTAACTAAACGTGCATTTCCTAACTGTTATATCGAATGTATTAAATTCACTATAATATTCCAAAGATATTCAATGGTAAATATCATTTGAATATTCCGAGATTTTTCTCTCATGCCTTAGATGTTAAAGTTAGAGTAATACAGTGTAAGACAAATTTATGAAATTTATCAAGCACAACAATTTCACAATAGAAACTTTGCTCCTTTCAAAGTTCGCTTGTTCAAACTATCGAAACATTTTTTATATTCGATTTGTGGTGTGGCCTCAAAGTCTTCTTCGATTTTTCCATGATCTCATCTCGGGTGCTGAAACGCCTTCCGCTGAGCGGTTTCTTGAGTCGACCGAATGGAAAAAAAATAAAAGGAGACAAATCAGGTGAATTCGGTGGTTGCTGAATGGTATTCGTTAAATATACACGGATAACGATGGCATTGTGTGATGATGCGTTATCGTGCTGCAAGATCCACGAGTTACACACAACACCCTTGTAATCCATGAAAACCCATGCCCATGAGGGCATCGCCCTCTTTTTCGACTAAAAACGACATGGCTCACGGTGCACGCCATTCACTCGCTTGATGTCTAAATTTCGTGTCATACTCATAAATCCATGTCTTGTCTCCATTAATGATCTGTTTGATGAATGTTGGGTCAGATTCGGCCTTGAAAATCATGTCTTTTGCGACGTCAGCGTGGTCCCTTTTTTGCATGAAAGTCAGGTCTTTCGGCATCAGCTTTTCTAAGACACGTCTGAGGCCCAAATCATTAACCAAAATATGTTGAACGGATCCACAAGCAATGTGCAACTCCTTTGCCATCTCTCTAATTGTCAATTTGCGGTCTGCGATCGTCCATTCTTTGATTTTGTTGATGTTTTCGTCGGTTTGTGATGTAGATGATACCACTTCTCTCCTCATCGTTCACGAGGTCACGACCAATTCTGGAACGTTCGTACCACTGATAGGCGACTGTTTTTTTTTAGAGTATCGTTTCCGAGACACTTTTTTGACATTTGCAATGTCGTCGAACCATTGACACCGTTTGTAACGCTAAATTTAATACAAACCCGTTGTTGCAAATTCAATTCCATTTTGAAAATTGTACAAAGTCGAGTACACACACAATCGTAGTACTCAATATGGCGTAACTTTTACAAATGTCAAGCTATCAAGCTAAAAATTTCATAGAATGTCAATGACAGATGCGGCAACCAAAAAAAAAACTCAATTCGGGTGATTCAAGGAACTTTTTTGATCAAGGTGGTAGCCCTGCTACTTAACCTCAGCATAAATTCTGCGTACCAGGATTCCCCAGATGTTTTCCACTGAAATCAGGTCAACAGAATAAACAGATCTATGTTGTTATCGTTAAACCACTGCTTGGTTTCCTTGCCCGTGTGTGCAGCGTTGTCCTGCTGAAAAGTGATAGCACGTGAACGGTAGGAGACGCGTTTCTAGCACCTAGATTTAGTCCTTGCTATTGATTTTGAACGACGTGAGAGCAAGGTCTAGCTTTCTAGATGCACAGAATCTTGCCCAAACCATGCTTGAACCGCCACCTAAATTCCGGGTGGTAAATTATTCTTTCTTCAATTCACGCCAATATTCGTTGAATCGGTCGGGGCTATCCAAATTGAACTTTTTCTCGACACTGAAGATCATCTGGAAGTAAATTAATCCCCGACCTCGACAGAAATCTCCATCACGGATACCGAGCTTGCCATTTGGCGCACAACACATGATAAAAGTCAATGCCGATAAATGAGCACATAAATTTCCTTTAGTTGTTACAGCTATTATAAACAAGACGTACATAGACGACTATTATGACAACGCCAATACTCCTGCTGAAGTGGCAGAGTTAGCCGTGCAGGTGAGGACGATACCCGCTCGAGAAGGTTTATAAATGAGGAACTGAGTCAGCAACAGCGTCGAAGTACTGGAAGCGCTCGGTGAAAATGCTGCTAAGGAGCCACGTCTTCTACAATCATCCGCAGAGAACAGATGGGAACGAGCCCTAGTAATGCTATGGTACCCTGAATCAGACACTCTTATGGTTTCCATAAATCTACGGTGGATTTTCTGGCAGCACCGGTGCCTAATGCAGAATCCAGCTCGACGAGATATTGACAGCGCAGATCCATTGTTGGATGAAGTGTGAACGCCGCGTTTTTCGATTCCAACAACGGTAGCGACGGTTATTGAATTTACGAAGAGTGATACAGAGCGAATACTACCCTGGTGAAATAAGAACTTTGTTGTAGAATCGTAAACAGCCGATCGAGGAGAGGACGTCTATCGAGAAATCTAGCCCTTTATTCAGATTGTTTCCCTTTGCCTGTGAATGGGGAATCATAAGGATGGAAGGAAGAACTGCTGCTCAGTGATAGGAAAAGCCTTTTTTCACGGCGAAATTAATTACTTGTAAGGGTTACGTTTCCGAATCATGGTGTCTTCTACAAAGTTGTATTTGAACAAGTTGTCCATCTTTTAGTGTTAGTTTCGTAGTTCCAAACCTAGCCAATAAAGGGTGTCCACGATGAAATTGCCACACACAAAATTGATTCGCAAAATTCGAGTTTTTATCCGATTGTCATCAAATTTTCAGGGATTGAGAAATAACTATTAAACTTCATTTTACCATTTTACTCGTATTTTATTTACAGTCCATACGCAAATGCCCGCACCTTGGCCTTAACCCCGGCCATTAGATTCTGCACAAGCTGTGAATCAACCGTTTTTTGCATGTAAACCCATACTTTCTTCAGTTCCTCGACTGTCTTCACTACCTTAGGTCGTTTAAGAAGGTGCTGCTTCATAATCGCCCAGTATTTCTCGATAAGGCGGAGCTCCGGAGTGTTGGGAGGGTTGAACATTTTCGGCACGAAATTGACCTTATTGTCCGCATACCACTTCAGCACGTCCTTGGAGTAGTGGCATGAGGCCAAATCCGGCCAGAAGATTGTTGTGACGTTGTGGGCCTTCAGGAGAGGAAGCAGCCGCTTCTGGAGGCACTCTTTTATGTACACCTGTCCGTTCATCGTGTCCTGGGTCACGAAAGGTGCACTTCGCTTCCCGCACGTGCAGATGGCTTGCCAAACCAGGAATTTCTTCGCAAATTTGGACATCTTCTGAGTGCGGACATGCTCCGGAACGCTGAACTTATCCTTGGACGTGAAAAACAGGTTGCCGGGGATCTGTTTGAAGTCGGCCTTCACATATGTTTCGTCGTCCATGATGCAGCATTCGTCTTTCGTCAGCATGTTGAGGTACAACTTCCTGGCACGGGTTTTGGCGGACTTGTTCTGCTTCTCGTCGCGATTAGGGGCCTTTTGTACCTTTAACGTTCGAAGCCCAGCCTTAGTTTTGGCCTTCTGGACAAAACTTCGGCTTAGGTGCAGCTTCTTAGCCACATCCCGAACGAAGGCGTTCGGATTTCGGTTGAAGGCCCCAACTACGCGGTTGTGATTTTTGGTGTTGTACGGAATACTTTTTCCTTCACTTCTGGGCTTCCGATCAGTGGTCAACCGTTCCTCGAACCGCTTAATCACTCGCGACACCGTGGAATTCGCGATTCCCAACGTTTTAGCGATGGAACGATGCGAGAGATCCTTGTTCTCGTGATGAATGCGCAAGATTTTATCACGCACGAGCTGTTCTTTCGACTCCATTTCCGCGAGTTTTGATCACAGGACTTTAAAACTTGCAGGATGTAAATAATGCACTATGAACTAAATCCACCCAAATTTTCATCAAATTCTACTTAACGGTTAAAAAGTTAGAGCAATTTCATAATGTGGCAATTTCATCGTGGACACCCTTTAAAACACGCTACAGGCTATTCATTCAAGACTAGAGCGTCTGGCGCTTGTGCACTGCTTTAGTTCGGAGATATTTTGCTGGTTTAGATTAGGCTGTCCCTTAAAAATGAGTTTTTTCATTCTAACTTTTTAGTTTCAATTGTTAGGAAAAAATAATCATCAGTCAAAGTGTAGAGAAAAATATTATGCATGTTTTTACCCAACTAAGTATTTGGGTATATTTTATTGTTCAAAAGTTATGGGTAATTTTAACGAAAAACATGTCCGATTTTAAGCAGTCCCCGCTCGTGTGCCCCAGGAGTACCCGGGCTCAATTATATAGCATTTTGTTCCTTGATACCCATTAAAACAAGAATTTAATAGTTTTCTGACCTATTCTCGCCAAAATCATCATAAGGTCGAAAAGAAAAAAACGCATGTGTTTAATTATAATTACCCGTAACTTTTGTATGATAAGTATTATTAAAAAACTTTGTTCAGCAAAAATGTGCGCTATTATGCTCTCTATATTTCGTTTCAAGATCACTTCTTCTCAAAATAAGAAACAAAAAAGTTATACTAACAAAACTATTTTTTTAGAGGCACCCTGATTTAAAGCAGAAAAATAGCTTCATCATGGTCTAATGAAGAGCTAGAAAAATTGTGTTTTGAGCAAAGTAACTTGAAATTATATTCCCTATAAACTTTCTTTTGACATCATCCTTCTATTTTGTTTCGTTCAATAGTTAGCAACAGCGCCGTCCTAGCGGTAAAGTTTGGAACTACTAAACGATCGCCAAAAGATGAACAACTTGTTTAAGTACAACTTTGTAGAAGACACCATGATTCGGAAACGTAACCCTTAGGAGTTATTAATTTCGCCGTGAAAAAAGGCTTTTCCGATCACTGTGTGCCGACGCCGTTTATGCTAATTTTAAAAGACAATCTTATTACATAACAACTGCTGGATAACTATCATCGTCGTCATGACCACTCAAATAAAGAAACGGTCGTTAACGAGGTCCCTCAACGGTTTGAAATTCCGAATCTACGTTCGGCTTCAGACAGAATTGCTAGAAACTGCCAATCCTGCAAGGTCAAGAAGTTTAAGCCTCTTCCTCCCCGAATGGAACCCCTGGCCGAGGAACAATTAACACCGTACGTGAGACCACTCCGCTACGTCGGTATTGACTACATGGACCTGTTGGAAGTATCGATTGGTTGACGCAGAGAGAAAATGTGTTTGTTGGTATCAATCGCGAGTCGACAAAACAAATAGAGAAAATCGATGTAGACTGCGGCGGAACTTTCACCGACGCACCCTATATGAGTGGAATTCTGAAGAGGATGATACGCAGTTTAAAGGAATTAAGGCGTTGCTGGCCGACGGACGAAGACTAACCGACGAAAGCTTGTGGTCTGCGCTCATCGAAACGGAATGGTTGATTAATTCACGCCCTTTAACATACATATATCAAGAGTTTGCCAACCCCAAAGCATTGTTTGATGTAAGATGTATGATATGTACTACCACCCATTGTAGCACGGAAACTAGTCCGACAGCAATGGGCTCTCCTCTCTGTTAGACTTGATCAAGCTTTAATAACCACTGATTATCCTAATCATGCCGTTGTATGAAGAGCCAAAAAGGGGTTGGGTGGATCGATATGCAACATCACTTATACGTATCCACAGGGATATAAAGAATCTCCTTCCAACAACAAGACTGAACAATTGGTCAAAAGAGCAAGCTATCTAACATGAGGATGCCCCAATGGGTGGGGAGAAGAGCCCGCCCTCTATTCACAAACTGTTAGCAATGGGGAGTTGGCATTCCCACTCTCCCCATCCAGAGTGCTTCAATCGGGTGCCCTGATGGTCCCTCCCATTCCCATGAAATATTTATATAATGGAGTATATATTTATGTAAATGAAAAGCTACACTTTTTACACTACAAGCATTCGTATCAATAATAAATGATCTTCATTCGGTTGATCCTGAAATGCAAGAAATGTTGTAAAATGTTAAAGTGTAGAGTTCTGTGGTTCGCGCTTAAGCCCGTTTTCGTTCGTGTTCAGCGATAGCAGCATTTCACCAAAATCTTGATTTGAGGTATCCTGAAAAAGTTTATTAAATCTATTGAAATTTTACAAAACTAACATTTATACATTTTAATTTACTGTTGCCATGGTCACTATTTGCTGCTTGATGCTGATTTTATAATAGCAATCCGCTTTTATTTTTGCTGACCTAATAGTTATTGCTACTGAGTTAGGAATGGGAGGATATAAGTGGATGGGAGTTAGAGATAAATGGGCAAAAAAAAAACAATAAGTAATGTTTTAATCATCTATGAAGTAAAATCAATAAAACAATATTACCAAATATAATAATATTGTGAGTTATGATGAAGTAATGACAAAGATTGAAATGTAAAATCAAACACTAGCCAAATGGCACACAGCGCTGCATGAATCAGATCAGCTCAGAATTGGTAAAAAGTCCATTTGCAAACCGGAAATGAAAAATACATTCAGCAATAAGTGCAAAAGCCTACCACAGATTCCGTAATTTTCAAAAGCCTACCACAGCTGTAATTTTCTGCGTTATATACTGGACATATAAGGAATGCTAGATGTCATAAATTGAAGGTTTGTTTCGTGTTTATGCCAAATACCGCCTAAATTAGGTTTGTTGTATGAAAATGTGAAGGTCGTGATATGATGGAAATAATACGATGTTGTAAAGGAATACTACATAATGTACATATAATAATTAAATGCCGCTATTTGCCTCTTCCGCTGCGATGTTAGATGCTTGAAACGCTAAAATAGCGAAAATTCCAACGTGATATAATGAAATAAAGTTGATCACCTGGCATCCTAGCAAAATAGCAAAGAAAATTTAGGCAAATAAATTTCATATGAGTATGATTACTGCCCAAAAACGGAAACTCAATAAATTCAAAAACAAACAAAAAATTAAAAATGAATGACAGAAAATTCTTCGATAACTCTTTTTTTCTGGGCCCATAAGTGATTCTTTGTGTCTGTAAAATAGAAAAGGCAGGATCATTAACAATGTTAGTTTTTGAATTAACTGTTTTGGACGACGAATTTTTTTTTTTTTTGTAGAATTTGTCGTATATAATCCTCTCTCTAAAAAAAAATGTAAAAAACCATCCTATCTTTTCAAATACATAACGTGAGTAAGGTGGGCCAAAACTTACAACGATGCAAATGCGAAGCTGAAAATAGCATTGAATAATATTGTGAAGGGATGTTATAATATAAAATGATAAAAACAATTATATTTGTAATGTCTGCATGTCTGCTGATCCTGCTGCAGTTGTAGAGGGACTTGCATTATCATAGCCACGGGGGAAGAAATCAATTCAAAATTATTATACAACACTTGGGAATTCCATGGATGATCTGAAATTATATACCGTATAAAGAATACTTCCATTTTTCGTGGTAGGGTAAGATTTCAGCATGCTCCTTTACCGGGGTCACGCTGCCTACATCGCCTTGGTGCGGCTGCCACCTAATGTATAGTTGACGCGATACAGCGTTTCATACTCAACCGCTGGATGCCAGGACAGACGCTGTTTGAGCCGCACCTCCTTGGTGGACAGCCGCTCGGCACGCACCTCCTCAATCTAGTTGAAGTCAGAAGGACAACAGTGCCCAGGCTGCTCTACCAGCTAAGTACGCAACCCTTAGCTGGCGGTCTTTGTCATCTCTTGACCCGTGGAAGCATGAGGTAGGAACTTGTGAGGACCATAGCTATGTTGCGGGGACGCACGCTTCATCCCAGGTGTCTACTCACCATTTTGCAGCCCCCTTTTGCTAATCCCAAAGCATTGCCGCCAAACCATTTTATTCTAAATGGCTTTTCCGGTGCTCACAAACCTCTTGAATCGCCAAGGGACCTGGGAAAGATCCTTCGAAGTAGCTTCCAACGCTCTTAATATCTCGCAAATACTGCATGGGATCGTTGGTAAAAAGAATATTTCCCCACAATCGATAGAAGGACAAAGTTGCTGAACGATGTTAGATCCCTGAAGGTACGAGACCTTGTAAATTTTACGGAGAGCAAACGAAGGCCGTGGATTAGAGGCATCGTAGAAGAAGTCATCCCTAAGGGATGAAGAAATAGAAGTAGAAGAAGTCATCCGACAGGCTATAGTATAGACTGTTTTGGCAGCACTGGCAACGCCAACTACCAGTGCCTAATGCAGCATCCTGCTCGACGAGATATTGACAGCACTTGGAAAAATGATCTTTGTAGGTTCGTTGTTGAGTGAAATGTGAACGCCGGGTCTTTCGATTCCCAGAACGGTTGCGACGGGATATATAAAACCAATGTAAGTTCCCGTTTGACATATCAATATGAATTATCTCCCTAATATGTACTCGGAAAAAAAATCGGACCTGGATGTGTGAACGGCAGTAATGAATTCAAGAATAAGCTCAAATACATTGTGAACTGAATCACGTAATCGGGACCTAGTTTACCTTTTTAGGTAAAAATCATGAAAACGTGAATTAGTTCACGGTTCGTTTTCAAGTTTGAGACCGTTTTTGTTTCAGTATAAGCCTAAATAAATATGAAACTTTTTAGCTTTGAGTCGCCAACATAAACCCAACAGTTCGATTTTCTGCTCGCATCAACAGAAACACAAGAGCGTTAGTGCTTATATCTTTATTCACATACCATAACCACACTAAACAGGCATAAAATAATAAATCCTACTGACGACGTATCATATTCCACTATTGATAATTTTTTTTTTTATTTTGCGAAATTAAAACGTCTCTCCATATGGGAAGTAGTTAGGTTTGGTTGCTTTTAAATTTTTGGTCCTCTATATGTTTGGATTTGTTACCAAAATTTGCCGAATATGCTCCCGACAAACGTTTAAGTAAAGTTCCTACTTTATCCCATGCGTACACAACTCTGCAATTTGGAAAATTACAAATTTATTTTTCACATATTAACGGAACTGTTTATCTTCACAGCCATTTTGGTCCACATTTTTTTTTCTTTTCCACATAATTTCTATCGCTTCCTTACCATGCACTAACTTTTTCCAAATCTTAATTCATCCAACTAAACGTTTGAAATTATCTTTTAACCACGCGCTCGGTTCGACATCCTCGTCGCAATTTGAGATAACCAGCACACGTGAACCGAACAGTACCTTTTAGTAAAAGACTGAGGGACAAATGCAATACGTGCCCATATATGTCAGATATAAAGATTAACCACAAAACAATTCTATTGAAGATCAAATGAGAGAGAATGCACGGAGAGCGAAAACAAAATTCGGCTCATTCGCAACGTTGCCACTATTTTTTTGTTTTCTCTCTCTCTCTCTCTCATTCTCTTTTCTCTCTCTCTTTTCCGTACCTCCGGTAACTATGCAAATCGTGAGTACATGAACTTGTTCAGAGTAAAATTACGTTTCCGCACGGATTGCACTGGATGCACATGTGGACAAGACTCCACGGCTATCGCTTTTGTTTTATAGATATTCCCGTTGATAGCAACATAGAGAAGAGGGGCCAAATTTTTATCTGATGTTCTGATGTCCCACTTCCCACTTCCCACTGATTCGGATACATATATATATTTTTTTTTCTTGGTTATCGCAATGTTCAGACTTGGGCTGATTCATCTCCCGTTGTAGTCACTCAAACACCTATTTTGTAATTTTCGTGACTTGTCTGGGGTGAGATTCGAACTCATGACTACGTAAGAGGTATGTTGGCCCCCATATAATATATTGTAAAATATCTAATACATGAATACAATGTATAATATGTATGTATAATGTATAATCATGATAGATCTCCCCGAAAACTGCCGCCAAAATAGCACTGGCTTGTTCAGCCGTTAAAAGGAAATTTTTCGACGTTGATTCGTAGTTAAAAACATGCACTCACAACGGAATAAAAGCAATTTTCAAATAAAATGTACGTTATTAAAGCGCCCTGTAGGTATGCAAACCACAATGAGTAAACAAAGCCCTCCACGTGGTAAGTGTGCGCCTTCTTATAAACTGTGTACAAGCCTCGAACGCGTGTATACATGGTTACTTCGTGGGTTATTTCTTGAAAGCAAATTTCACTCTCTACTCTGCCAAAAATCAAAATCTCTTGCGAAGGAGCGACTTCTAATTAAAGTTCGACACTCTTTCAAAGTAGTAGGGCAATAGTCATCATTAAATCACTCTCGACAAAGCAGAAAACCCCACGTAAAACGACGCGTCTGCACACTTCTCTACAAGAACAGAATTAAATACTGCCCTAGAAAGTATGGACGTAGTCAGAAACCACTGCCATTTCGCAATAACTTATAACTAGGTAGTTCTTTTTTTTTGCTGCATCATGTTGTTTACCTTTGTCTCTCATCGCTTGAGTAGCGGTTTAATTGTTTCCAACAGTTTATTTCAAATACAGTACAGAACCCGCAATGTCACAAAGGACAGTCAAGTAAAATAGAAGGAGTTAGTGAGCAAGCCATCCGAACCGCGATCAGGAAGTTCAGTGAGGATAACATGTTTGAGGATAAACCGAAATCGGGTCGACAAAAAGGTAGTGCTAATCCTCGTTTGGATAAACGTATAATGAAGGCGTTCGAGCACTAGAAGGAGGTTTCAGAGCGGGATGAGGCCAAAAAAATTGGCGCTTCGAAGTCCATTGTTCATCGTGCCAAAGAACGTTTAAATCTTCCAACCACTAAGCAGCAGAAGCAGCCGAAACAGAGTCAGAAAAAAGAAGCATCGATCAGGCCCAGAGTGCCAAAGTTGTACGAAACCTACGTGAAATTCAACTACAAATCTTTAACGAAGCCTTAATATTATTCGGTGCGTTAGTTAGGAGAAGTATTGAACCAGTCTGAGACAACCATTCAAGTCGAAAAGTTTGGTAAGAAAGCTGTGGTCTGACAAGCTATTGTGTGGATGTTGTAAGATTTTGCAACCACCCAGCTACTTCGATGAACAGTGAAATATACATCAAAGAGTGCTTAGAAAAACGACTTCTACCCATGATTCGAAGCCACGAGGATCATGTTGTCTTCTTTTCAGATCTTGCGTCTTGCCATTACGTGAAATCAATGGTAGAATGGTATATCACCAAGAATGTTTCATTCGTTCCAAAGCACACGAGCCCTCCTAATTGAACGCAAACTCGACCAATTGAAGAATTTTGAGCATGATCGAAGGCACATCTTAGGAAACATGTCTTGGTAGCAGATACCAATTACACAGTTTCAAAAAGGTTGGAAGAAATTATCTAAATTTTTCGCTAAGAAGTCTATGCTTAATCTTATGAACAACGTTCGCAAGAAGATGCGCCAGCTAGTATATAATTGCCAGATTGCAAATAAGTATAGACAACACTATTCTGATGTAAATTAGTGCTGATTAGTGTTAACAGTATATCTGATAAAAATTGAATTTTTTTTTTTGGGGCAGTCTTTATTATTAATTTGAAATACCCTTGATATTCCCGAATGTGAAAGATTCGGTATAAAGAATATTTTGAAAATAATATCCTGAGCCGCGAGTGACAGAATCAAATCAGCACTGATTTACTGATTCGCACATTTCCCTTAATGGCAATTCGCCGCCCTCCATTGATGATGTTAATTCGCCGCCTTTTCGAAGCTTACCAGTTTTCAACCTACCAATATTAATATCCGACTCACTGGACTCTGAAATACAAAAACCACTGGATTTTACTATCCTTTCTCGTCCGTAAACATATGGTAATTCGTTCGTTTCCATCAATGATGCTTTCACCACTCTCCACCGCTGCCTTAAATCAATAATTGATATCATTTTCCAGCATTTGCCGCAGCATTTTCAGTTTTAATTTGCTCTGTGATTTCGAATTTAATAATTCATAATCCCGTTTTACCGATGCCGGCAGCTGCGACATTTGCGACTGTGGTAGAAGTAGTAGTGGATCAAGGATTATATGCCGAAAAAGTCTGTAACGTCCAGTCTTGGAACGACCAACGATCCCGTTGTCCCAACAAAAACCCAAAACCTGGGTTACATCAGTCTCTGACCTGAATGCCTGCTCTGTGGGTGGCTTTCAGTAGCCGATTCCATTTTCATGAGTGACCCGAGATTTAATTATGACGGATTTTTTAAATATAATTTTCGGCGCTGCTGGATGCATTAAGGTTCTGGTTTTGGCCATTAATCAGGTTGACGCGTACAGGATGGTCGGCCTACAGTCGATGGCTTTTTCGGTCTGTGGTTGACCTGAAAATCCAGTTGCTGTACGACTTTGATAAAATGTGGGCATTATTATTAATTTAAGCTATTAGCGGTTAAGTCCGTTGGTGTGGCCGGTTTGGAAGGGTAATTAGATTTTTCCGGGCTACAAATAGGCTGCAAATTTTATTCATTAGTTATTCTAATTCATTCATGTGCAATGGGCTTTAGAATAATTATCAACAGCGATTACAGTTGTATTCAATCGTATAGTGGAATACACTGCACAGCGGGATCGTAAACAATCAATTAGAAATTCAGTGTTTCTCTTTGAATCACAAACGGGTGTGAAGCACGGACATTCCGACAAGTTTACATTCCGATTCGGCTTCCGACGGAAATAGTTAAGCCAATTATAAATTCATATTTTTACATAGCCACGTGTGAAGTGTCACTCAAGCAGGGTATTACATTGCTACATTTTTCCATGGTTCTATATGAATTTCAAACCGACAAATGTTTTCTTCTTTGTCGTTATTACATTTCTACTGGCGCCTTTTCGCCATCTCTCAACTTGAATGTTTTACATATTTTCCGGTAGTTGGTAATTGAAACCTCGCATTGTATGGCAAGCCTAGACACTGCTGAAAAATATCTACAGTTACTCGAATCTACAGTTACTCGAATCCACAGTTGTCTCGATTCATAGCTGAGCCTTGATTAACTGGGTTTAGAAAGACCCCGTACATTATTTCGACCGACATACGTACATGTTCATAATCACATTATGCTCACTATCATACATTTACAGACGCGAAACAAGCTTCTCCATTCAAGCCTTATGTTTCCCTAATAAAAGGCAACCGAATGACGTGCAACTTTTTCGCTTACAGTCCAAGTAGCCTGTAGATGGAGGGGGGGGGGGGGGGGGGGTAGTAAAGGACAGCTCTAAGCGGGAGACTGTCAGGGATTGTGATAAATTCGAAATTTCTCCGTACGCAACATCAGTCCCCATTCATCATTGTGGAAACCATTGAATCTTATTCGAATTGGAGCTTGCTTCTCTTATGGATGAATGTGGTTGGTCGTTAGCGGTGGAGCAAAATTTGTTTAGTTTTGAATAGCACCTGAATTATCGTACAGACTTAATTTTGTTTTCTTGACGAACAAAAATTGACAAAATTCTTGAATTTTGAAGTAGGGAAGATGTACCTATATTAATCTCATCATTTTGCAATTCATCCTACTTGAAATAAAACGATATACACGTGACAGAATTTGTTAGTAACGTTTGTTGTAGTTATTTAACGTAAGCAAACATTATTAGAAAACGAAACCGATCCTTCAACTGCCCAATTGTTTGATTCACCGTAGGATGAATATAGGAACAATGAGATTTATATGGGGGCAGTAACCCTAGTTAGTACTCTTTCAGTTGTGCAATCTAGAGTTATCGAATTCAAATTTCAATTTGGGCATCAAAGAATCACACATTTGGTACCAATCAAGTATCGTTGTTCCGCATCTCCATTTAATAATTAATAGTAAAAACGCAAATCACTTTTCAACCTCAATATTATTTCCGATGTCAACTGGGAAATTGCCACATAAACCGCCTTATAATATTTTCATGAATGCATAAGTATGTTTATACTTTACTGGCATCTCCAGCCTGAGCTTGGTCTGGTGCCATTTAAAATTAATTAAATGAAATTTTATTCCATTACACTCACTTGATCAATTACCACCACTTGCATCTCTTTTCAGTCACCCCCGAAAGGAGCCACCATCCCGTACAGGCCGAAGCCACAGATGAACGGACCGGTCATAGTGGCAAACGGCCAAGCGTACACCATCCAGGGCAACTACGCCGTTCCAGCACAGGAGGTAAGGATTTGTGAAAATAAAATAAAATAAAAATCCTAAGATATATTTCTCCAGTTGACCTCTACTTCTCTGTCTATTGCTCTGATTCTTTTATATATCTTTTTCTCTCTTTTGCCCATCCTTACTCATATTACACGCTTACGTCGAGAATAGAGATACTTTGCTCCCGTCCGTGTAATTAATTTCATTCGACATTGTTAGCACTTAACCCTATAATTGAACCGTTCCGGTGCTTTCGTTCTCTTCCGAATCTTATTTAACTCTCAGTAGCTTATTCCGACCCCAGAACCTCCACCCTCGATCGAAGCTTCTTAAAATGATTAAGTAATTTTGTTTCCGATTTCTCTTTCTCTTTCTGTCTCTTTCTCCTCTACCGATCAAAAATTCCACCACCCTCCAACACGCTACGGCTCGATTTACGACTCTAATCTCATCTCTCATTTTTCTCTCGACCATATTTATCTTTTGCCACCATACCAAAAAAATCTTTCTCATTCTACTGTACTCTAAAACAAATTGAAACTCGTGTGTAGACCTGCACAGTATTTCCACTAGCCATAGCCGGTGGCTTGCATGCGGCAGGCATCTCAGGTTTAGCCGATCCATTACTAAAAGGAACACATCTACAAGGAGCGATACCTCCACATCATCTTCAACCGATACCTGATGTGAGTTTAATCGTTTTTTGATTGGTGCCGATTTACACCAAGACGCCAACCAGTATCCAACGTCCAGCCCCGTCTCCTCGTTACACCTCGAACCACTCCACCCTCACCCTGCCTCCATTTCCATCATCCGGTGACAATCATCCCGGTGAATCTTTGACCCTCGTCTCGATTCTTCCGCACCTAACTATGCTGGTCTCCGGAATGAATGCAACCCGTAACATTCCCGTCCGACTCGGCTGTAATTTTGCTCTGTGTAGATTGTCCCCGTTTCATATCTGTAACCGACAAGTAGGTCCCGCATTTCAACATCCTGTAACGGAACGAACGAAACTCCTAGTGTAGACCCTTGTCCCTTGGTTCATGTCTTTTAGATATACACACACACGCACACACTTACATACATGTATACATTCCATTCCACCCCTTCTTGGCTTGGACGACGCGACATACCACCGTAGGTTTGACCCGGCTTTTAACCACCGCCCCTCATCAAAACCCGAATTGTGTTCCACTTGTACGTACCTCGTGCTCAGTATCCGCTCCTTTGTATATAGTGTCCCTTGTAGTAAAGATAATCAGACGGCCAAACAGTGTTCGGCAACTGAGGATGCTTTAGCGCTGTTCTAGTGTAAACCTTGTACCTTTCTCCCTGTTATTGTTCTGTGAGCCCTATTGTCTATTAGCCTAGTACCCTTCGTGATTGAATTAGATGAATGAAAATATGTAGCCTATGAGCGTGTTCGAATTCCTACGAAATTGTTGTTGTTTTACCTTAAATGTACCAGATGTTAGTTTCTTTTCCTGTCGGCAGGGTTTCGGTACTACAAACTCTCGAAACATTTATTTTAGTTTAAATGACCTACTCTGCTCCGATTTACTTACACAAATTTTTCATCACTGTGTTATCTGACCCTTGTTCAATTTAAAAAAAATTAGCATATGATTTTCGACCAATTTTCGACGTTCCAATCGTGTTCCGGTAACTTGTCCGAATATAACAAATATGGTCCTTGGCACTCGGTTTGACCGTCAATGAAGTCGCTATCGAGTTCTCATGTGTTTAAGGGGACGCATGATTGGTTTTGGTTAAAGTAAAAATATGGCCACTTCCCCTGGGGCACCCGGAACATATCATTCCGAATAGGTCCAATAAGGACATACCCAACATTGTTCCTGTTTTTGAATTCGCATGTGATTTGAGGTATCACATGATGGGTTTTGGTTTAGGGTCAGAAACTGGTCACAGTCGAAAACAATTTTTAACTAAGCCTCTGCTTAACTCTTCGACGTAAACTGGCTGATTTATCGTTCCTGTAGTGATGAAGACTTTGCTCTCCAATCCACAGCTACATTTAGCCAGCCACACCATATACTTTTCAGTGAACCTCGACCACTTTTTGGCCCTCAAGCAATCTTCGACGTTGACACGTTGTTATGCGCTATAAAACACAAGGCCAGGAAGTTGCTTGAAGTATGCTTTGACGCTCGTTTCATCGTCCATCAGCGCACAGTCAAATTTTGTCTGCATTCTGTCGGACAGTTTACGTGCTCGTGATCCTTAGTGGAAAATAATAAAACTAGGGTGGTCCTTATTTTCATGTGAATAAAAATCTTACTTCTTTTTAAATGCATGAATAAAGGTGTATATTGCTTAGAAACATTTTAGACTAGTAAATTTCAAGCAACTTTGGTCATGGCAAATTTTATGTGGCTTCAAAAATGACTAAATAAAATCAATTTTCCGTAGTTGAATCAGGGTTTTTTTTTCAAATTTCTCAGAATAGCGGCCTTGTTAGTACTTTAAGCGCATCAGAAGACACGGCTTTTCATGTGCTTAACTGTTTGCCATTTGTCATTTGCTCAGCAAATCGTTTTTCTTTTTCCTAAAAAAAAATTACGTCATTTCTGAAACGCTTCAATGTTTCTAACAATAGCGTATCTCAAGTATGAAAAATATTCTTTCAAATTCCATTGAATTTTTTTCCGGCTGTCCCATCCATAGAGATTAATTTCAGAATAGGGCCTATTCTTTCTACAAAAGCAATCATAACATTTATTTGACAACTGATCGAGACAAGTCCGGCACATTTAATGTTTTATATTTTGGTGCTCAAGAAGCCGTGACAAGTCTACTTCGTTGTGAAATGTGAACGAAAAACGTAAGACCAAAATAAATTACATATTTGGGTAAACCCTATCTTAACCACTAAAAATGTTGCCATTTAAGAAGCCTCGGCAAAAATTATAGGACCGAATTTGGTTAAGCTTTACTACCCTAATTTCTGAAGAATGTTTATGTAAGTTTCTGCTAACAAAAAAGTTAGAAGTTTTATTTACATAAAAATATGCACTGGTCTGATTTTCAGGAATATTAAAACAAGGACCTCACTATTAGAAACAACTTTGCAGAGGTTAATTTTGCTTTAAAATTTCAAACTTCAAAAATATCATTCCGTCAAATTGTCAAAATGTCATCAAACGGTTGGGACCTAAGCAGTATCTGTAGCCCTATATGGTTTATGGTTATTCATTGATTGGCAAAATAAAGCGCCCATCACACTTATTTTTTTAATTTTCTCTCATTTATTTGGTCTAAATCAAAGTGATTACATTGAAATCTATTTTGATACCTTTTTTATTTTATATTCTTTGAAAGTTTCACTCATGGAATAAAAAAAAAAAGATTTTTACTCTTTATCAGTAAAGCACCAATACTTGCGTTTTTGTTGGGAGAACAATATATAATGGAAACGATCAATATATATTTAAAAATCATTTTCCTGAATGCAATGTTTCCAAAACTGGTGCCTGGAGGAAAAGGCGAATAGTTAAGTGAAATTGAATGAACTCATCGTTCAGTAACAACCCAGTCTCATCTCGCCTTAACATACAGTGGACGCACTTTATTTTATTTTCGATTGCATTTGTTTTCAGTTGTCTTCTTCACTTCCTAAAAAGTTGAATAAAGCCTCTAGAACTTTATTGATTTAAATAAGTAAACAAAAAATAATTTTCAAAGTTCGTGGACATGAGCGAAATATAAATCACAGGAAAACACTACTCTGCGCCTGGTGCACCAAACTGTAAAAGGTGTAAAAAATATTACTTTATGTAATCTATTAGAAACGCAGTCATTGCTTTAAAAAACACCCTGGTTTATCATAAACGTAGACTTCGCGCAAAATAATCTTGTGATATGGTATTGAATAACAAGCGCATATAAATATTATGTACTTTTAATATATATTGGTACATTTAACAAGTCGACAATTCTGAATTGTTTTGAAAATATGTAATTTTTGTAATTTCAGTCCATTCGGACCCTGCTATATACTATGTACACTGTTTTAAAAAAACATGTAATTTTCTGCGTTTCTAATGCACATAAAGGGAACGCTAGATTTGTCAGAAATTAATGGGATATTTCCTGTAAATTTAAGCCAGATAACGCCTGAATCTAGTCTGTTGTATGCAAGATTGTCAACATTGTTGAATGGCGCATGAAAGATTGCAAACAATTTCGTTGTTTACGCTTCCTTTGGCTTAAAATTAAATGAGGGGAAATTTTACGCGCCTGTTAAAATTCATTATTTTTTTCTGTGTACTCTTTCTTCTTTTTTTCATTTAATTTATAGACATTTTACGTCATGCATGTCTTTTTTTACTTGCAAACATCACAGGCAGATTTTATTCATAAAATTTAAATAATTATTGGAATGATGCTACCTTAGCTCAGTCGATTAAGACGTAGTTACAAAAAAACACTATGCTGGAGGTGGGTTCGATTCTCGATCTAATCTAGGACTTGTTTGCAAAGAGAAATTCTTCGATTCCCTGACCATATGATTGTTCTTGCTACACAATCATACTAATGCAAAAATTGTTCCGAGGCAATCGGCTACTTTGATCAATTTTGGTGACCAATGCGTTTCTGTATGCTGCCTAGAAACAAATTGAATATTTCAAAAGCAATGTCCTCCAAAACATGCTCTGTTAATTTATTTGAAACATATTATTAATTAATTACTCGAAGGTGTTCTATAGAAGTTTAGAATGGCAGCTTTTGATCAAACCCTGGTTTTTCTCCATAGGTTTTTATGACCTTTTCTTAGAAAACTTCAATTTGCTACAGAAATAGGTGCATCTTGGGGGTCCAGTGGCTTTATGAATAGGATTTATTAAGCGGTTCTTGTTTTGGTTACTCAAATAAGCTGGAACGGTGTTGCTAAGTTGAGAATGAATGCATGCTCAAAATCTCAAATGTTCAGGGCCAACCAGTTTCGCCAACTCGCACTTTTGCCAAACGAAGGGTCTCTGATTGTACGAATTCCCTTTGATTAGATCCAGCGCTTCGCAAAATTCATATCATTCTGCAATACATTCAACGTTTGTAGATAACGGCTTTTCAACCCTGTCCATGATGACCAAAATTATGACTGTTCAGTAGTTGAAGCGAAATCCTTTGTTTTTGTACCGACCATTCTAGATTTCCCAAATCTCATTCCTACACTCAGTAGCAAAAAAAAAGCCGAGCATAATTTTGCTCCCGAAAAACGTCATGTTCAACCTTCTGCAACGTTGTTAATTATCAATATTTTTGACTGAAAATTTGACAACATTATAACTAATATATTGACCTTATGTGACCAAGTTGATCATCGCATAAGGTCAATATATTGGTTATTATGTTGTCAAATTTTCAGCCAAAAATATTGATAATTAACAATGTTACAGAAGGTTGAACATAACGTTTTTTGGAAGCAAAATTTTGCCCGGCTTTTATTTGCTACTGAGTATGTTTCTTGTAATATATGTTATCCGCATACTTTACATTACAACGCAAAGGAATGTTATGCGTCACCGATGAACCCACCGCAAATGGAAGAGACTATCCCGTGACGGTCGATTGTGTACATGAAATGAATAAGCACAATCCGCGACCTTTGACGTTACCACGCGTAAACCAATTTCTATCGTAAAATAGCCATGCCTCATTTGACGTGTGGTTACCGCACGGTCCCGAGTCCCAGATTACACATCATTCCCAGTACATGCACATACTCTTAGTTTGTTATGGATGATCGCAGGATCATCCCGGGAAAAAAATCTCTCTGAGCTAAGCGGTTGAATTCCGTTCGTAGGATCAAATCATGGCACATGACAATGGGTTTTCTGTGGACAGTTCTCCTATTCAACCAATTCCCACACCAGAAAGCAATAGACAAACCTAATATGCATCGATGAAAATTAGTTTCGACAAACAAATAAACACCGGTTCGCGGTTGTAATATCAGCAATGTACAACGACAATGTTGTAGACGCCGGGTGTGTGGCGTGGTTGGATTGATTTGTCATTTTTCGATTTCAATTGAAATTGCCACAAACCACCTCCCGGCGCGCTCTAGTGGTTTCCATATGTCCAAACAAATACTTCACCTAACCACTCACCGAAAGTACCTTCTCTTACCCACGAAATACGGGAAACAATAATCATCGAAACACACAATCGGTGATGTTTCGACCGCCCACTCGAGCACCAAATACAAACATGAATACACGCATTATAACAACGACGAAATCGAATGTCGACTGTTGCCTAGAATAGCCACTACCGGTTGGCATTTGTATCTCCGGTGACGTCGGGTGATTTCAACAGTGTTGTGCACATTTTGCATCGAAATTGGATGAAATTCGATTAAATATAGGTAATTGAAACCAAAAACGGAAGATGTGTTTGCCTTGCTACATTGGTTATTCTTTTTATGCAATGTCAGTTTTAAATAGTTCCAGTTTTCCGTACGATATGGATTTTTCGCTTAACTCTGCCCATGGACCTATATCACCTCTCTTTTTTTTACCGTTGTTATTGTGGTTGTTTCGAATTAAAGTTACTTTCAGCCAAAGGCTGGTTCGTCTCGCCAGAGAACCCATCAACACATGGGTTCGTCTCAGAAAATCCCAACGGCGCCGACTGTAATTGATACCAGATCGACTGGGGTGAGAGGCAACCACGCTCTTTGTTTACTTTTCTTAATCTACATTGTCACGTTAAAAGAATCTCAGTGGGTGTTATAGATATTCAGCAAAAATTAAATACCTTCGAATAATGAAAAGCGCTTTGTTAAGTCTACACACTACTAAAATGTCATGTAAATTTCTATCCCCTGAGACCGACACATGCAAGCGTCCTTTAGCACATAAGAATGAGTTGAAAGAGAAGAGAAAATAAATTCAATAAAACACATCTTTTGTCGAATTGCGTATTTGTTAGCTTCAGGAGACATACTTTTACACTTTTTTCTTTCTTTACGTTCCCCGAGTTTTTACAAACAGGAATTACGTCTCGTGTAAAATTCATAATTTCTAAGTGTGTAGTATAGTTAAGTATAGTAAAAAAATAAAAGTTACTTCATTTTGAAATTTGGACAGAGTTAATACATTTGTTGTGTCGCTTTAAATTATTATTAATATTAATATTTTGTCTTAAAATTTCATAACTATTCCCATATTGATATAAAGACTGCATCTCGAGAATTCTCGGCTGGTTTTATTATGTTGATGGCGGTTTTGATCTTTAGAACTTCAAAAAAACTTGTGCTACTCCCTGTGCTAACTTTATTCGATTGATTGCTTTTATGCGAGAAATTTTCGAAAACCGGAAAATCATGCTCAATTCAAAATTCTATTTGCCACCCAAGCAGATCCGGTCTGATTAGAGATAGTTTGAATAATCACTTCTCATTTTAAACGAGTTCCTCTGTATTATTTGCAACGCCTATTTTCTAAAGGTGGCTGGTTAGGCCTTCCATCCGCTTCTGACATAGAAAACAGATTCTCGACGAGCGAATATGGATTTCCAGATACACACACGCAATTGATCATGGCAACGATGGTTTTTCGGAGACTATCGAGTCCTTTTTAATCTCCAAGAGGGTTACGGCAAGGTGATAGGCTTCCGTGTTTGCTGCTTAACATTGCCGTGGAAGGTGTGATTCGAAGAGATTCACAAGTTCATTGATGGAATCGAGGTGGTAGAAAATATCGTGTATCTGAGCTCATTGGTGACCGTCGACAACGACACTAGGAGAGACATACAAAGACGCATTGTGACAAGAAACCAAGCCTACTTTGGATTCCAAAGGTCGCTTCGATCGAATAGAGTTCATCGCACTATACAGTTGACCATCTACAATACATTGATTCGACCAGTAGTCATCTACGAGGATGGAATTTTATCGTGGGGCACCAATTCGTTGATGTTGAGAAGGAAGACGGAACGTGGAGAATGCGAATTAATGTGAATCTTTGTTCACATTGCAAAAATCGGTCGACTAATTACGATCCGCTGGGTTGTCGCACGACAGCCCCTTGTACAAAGTTCTAACGAATCGACTGATACAAGAAGAAGAGATCTGCAACAGGCGTGTTGGTTCGATCAAGTGAAAAGCGATCTGCCTACTCTCCGCGAACTACGAGGCTGGTGAAATGGATCGTGTGATTTGGATCGTGTGATTTGGAGACGACTTCGGTGTACAGTAGAGGACACCCAGGGCTTGGCCGGTCTGTTAGTAAGCAAGACTAAGATTTCCCCCGATGTAGTCGGCAAAGAACGGTTATTACTTAAATCGGAGGGGACAGGTTCGATTTCTGCTCCGATCGAGGAGGTCTTTCCGGTTTTTTTTTTTTTTAACTCTTTATTTGTTCCAAATTTATTCATATTTACATTTCATGTTAATCTAGGTGCTCCAGCTACTACCGTAACGTATCAACCTTAATTGTTAAAATATGTATCTAATTTTGTTTAATTGTTCATGCCTTAGCAGTTCAGTATTTTAAACAGGTTTTTATTCCTGCGTGTCAGTATAACAATAATTATCTTAAAACTAAAAACAAACTAAAATTAATCTTAACTAAGCATAAAGGGAATTAATCATTGCAATAGAAGATTGCAACGATTTTTGTCTGAAATTATTAATTATTTTGTTGGACATTTGTTCTAAAGTCTCAACATTCGAAATTCTATGTACTTCGTTAGTACTGTACCAAGAAGGCAGCTTCAAAATCATCTTCAGAACTTTGTTCTGAATCTTTTGAAGTATTTTTTTCCTGGTAGCACAACAACTAGACCATATTGGAACAGCATAAAGCATGGCCGGTCTAAAAATGTGTTTAAATATTAGTAGTTTGTTCTTCAGACAAAGTTTGGATTTTCTGTTTATAAGAGGATATAAACATTTTATATATTTATTACATTTGGCTTGAATGCTTTCAATGTGATTTTTAAAATTTAATTTTTGATCAAGTAATAGACCAAGGTATTTCACTTCGCTTGACCAGGAAATTGGAACACCCCTCATAGTAACGATGTGACTACTACTAGGTTTCAAAAAAGAAGCTCTAGGTTTATGTGGGAATATTATTAGTTGAGTTTTGGAAGCGTTGGGAGAAATCTTCCATTTCTGTAAATAAGGAGAGAAAATGTCCAAACTTTTCTGCAGTCTCCTGCAAATGACACGAAGACTTCTTCCTTTAGCGGAGATGCCTGTGTCATCAGCAAACAAGGATTTCTGACAACCCTGAGGCAAATCAGGGAGGTCGGAAGTAAAAATGTTATATAGTATCGGCCCAAGAATGCTACCCTGAGGAACTCCAGCTCTAACAGGTAGTCGATCAGATTTGGAATTCTGATAATTTACCTGCAGAGTTCTGTCAGTTAAATAATTTTGAATTAATTTTATAACATAGAGCGGAAAATTAAAGTTTTTCAATTTAGCAATCAAACCTTCATGCCAAACACTGTCGAATGCTTTTTCTATGTCTAGAAGAGCAACTCCAGTTGAGCAGCCTTCAGATTTGTTTGAACGAATTAAATTAGTAACTCTCAAAAGTTGATGAGTAGTTGAATGGCCATGGCGAAATCCAAATTGCTCATCTGCAAAAATTGAGTTTGTATTGATGTGAAGCATCATTCTATTCAAAATTAGCTTTTCAAAAAGTTTACTGATTGAAGGAAGTAAACTTATTGGTCTGTAGCTAGAAGCTTCAGCTGGATCTTTCTCGGGCTTCAAAATTGGAACAACTTTGGCATTTTTCCATTTGCCAGGAAAGTATGACAAATGAAAACATTTATTAAATAATTTTACCATGAAAGACAAGGTACTCACTGGGAGTTTTTTGATGAGTATATAGAAAATTCCATCATCACCTGGAGCCTTCATATTTTTTAACTTTTTAGTTATAGTTTTTACTTCATCCAAATCAGTACCCCAGGATTCATCAAAAATATTTTCCCATGAGGAAATATTCAGATAATCAAGAGCAACCTTATTCTCGATAGGACTAGTAAGACCCAAAATATGGGAACTCTCAAACTGCTCAGCAAGTTTTTGAGCTTTTTCCACATTTGTTAGCAATATTTTATCACCTTCTTTGAGCGCTGGAATAGGCTTTTGAAGTTTCTTTAAAATTTTGGAGAGTTTCCAAAAAAGTTTGGAACTCGGCTCTAATTTTGACTCAGGGCAGAGAAGCGTTTTTTAATTTGTTTTTGCAAATCTCGCCAGATAACTTTCATGGCGGGATCGCGTGTTCTTTGATATTGTCTTCTACGGATATTTTTCAGACGGATCAAAAGCTGAAGATCGTCGTCTATTATAATTGTATTGAACTTTACCTCGCATTTTGGATCTGAGACAGCTCTTGCTTCAACTATGGAAGTAGTCAGAGAGTCAAGAGCATTATCGATATCATTTTTAGTTTCCAAAGGAATATTAGGATCAAAGTTATATTCCATGAATGTTTGATATTGGTTCCAATCAGCTCTATGATAATTTAAAGTAGAACTGTTGGGATTAGAAATTATTTCTTGAGATATTTCAAAAGTTACTGGAAGGTGATCCGAACCGAAGTCAGCATGGGTAACCAATTGGCTACAAAGTTGACATGAATCAGTTAAGACCAAATCAATAGTTGAGGGATTTCTGGCAGAAGAAAAGCAAGTTGGGCTGTTTGGGTATTGGATAGTGTAATAACCCGCAGAACAATTATTAAATAGTATATTACCATTGGAATTACTTTGAGCATTATTCCACGATCGGTGTTTTGCATTAAAAACACCAATAATGAAGAATTTTGACCTATTACGGGTAAGCTTCTGTAGGTCACCCTTGAGAAGATTCTTTTGCTGACCTACGCATTGGAATGGTAAATAGGTAGCTAATAGTATAAGTTGACCAAATTTTGTTTCAACAGAAACCCCCAAAGTTTCTAAAACTTTGGTATCAAATGAAGAAAGAATTTGATGTTTGATACGCCTATGAACAATTATGGCAACGCCACCACCTGGACTTTCAAGACGATCATTGCGGTGTACGAAATAATTAGGATCCCTTTTTATTTTATCACCTGGTTTAAGAAAAGTTTCAGTTACAACGGCAATATGCACGTTATGAACTCGTAAAAAGTTAAACAGCTCATCTTCATTCTTTTGCTTTGCTGAATTTCAGGGTCATGACAATATTGTTTGCAAATTTTATACCAGTTTGAATTGCATCAAACATGGAGTTTGTATTTAACATTCCATTAATCATATCGATTAATGATTTCTGTAAAAAATCTATTTTAGGAGCGGTTATGCTACGTAAGTCAAAATCTTCAACATTTCTGGTAGAATTTTGGTTTCTACCGGCTGTAACGGAAGCGTAGGAGGCTCCATTACCTAGCTGTACATTGCTACCAGCAGGTAAGAATTGAATGCTGAATGCTGAAACCGTTGAATTGCTCGATTAGGGGCGTAGTATCTCTGGCTTCGGCCAGACATATACTTGTTCGTTTTACCTTACAGTATAGTTGACCTCGCTACCAGATTAGCCCGAGTGTACGAGACCTGGATCATGTATAACCGGAAGAGTGCTGATTTGCCAAGGATCATCTTGCTACCATAGTAGCCCAACTGCACGAGACCTGGACTATGTTGAAACCGGCGGAAATTGCTATTGCTATTGCTCAGTCGTATTCAAAGGTCTATCTTTAGACTCAATATACGATGGAATCTGACAAATTTCCAAATAGGACAATCATCGATATTTTGATCCTCTCACAGATGCATTCTCAGAGCTTTATAGTTAACGGCTGAACATATTTACAAATATGTACTTGAATTTATATGTATGCAGACAATAAACAGAAAAAAGGAAAAATCAAGAGGCTCCCGTGTTTAATATCAGCCGTAAATCAGCTTGATATTTCTAAAAAGACCCTTATCAAGCTTATTGACTAGCGTCCAGAGTTGCATTCGAAACATCTGGAAACAATTTATAAAGATCAATATATTCTTATATCACCGGGAAATCCGGGAAAACGGAAAACTAGCAAAAATCCAGGATAAGCTCGAGATTTCAATGCAAAAGTACAAAAAAATCGAGAGAATTTAGATAGAGTGACATGAAACGGGGCCTTCCTCAGCTCATTCGGTAAATCGGGGTGGCTGGGTTCAATTGTCAGTTTGGTTCAGGATTTTTTTTTTTTTTTTTTGTAAACTGACACTACGAATTCGAATCTCACCCCCGGACATGTTACGAAAATACCCAAACGAGGTATTTGAATTACTACGACTGAAGATGAAAGTGAATGTAGGCATATTCTTCAGCTCTTTCGTTGCCTTGGCGATCAGCTGCTCTTCCGTTTTGGCCATGAAATTACTGGAGTAGATCCTCCGTTTGAGATTTGCTCAAAAATTTCCGATCGGTCAATGATCGTGGGCCTTGGCATGGTTAATGGTCTTCGGTGCAACCAGTCCATCTCCTTCTGTGAACTCTAGGCATAAGACCAAATCGTCTTTCGCGTACTTAATACTGTTTATCTCCCCGTTCACCGCAAGCCCCGAAGGAAGAGCAGTGGCCTGGAAATTACTTTCTCGTCATTCTGATCGTCAGTACTCGGTCCCCTAACAGTCGTTGCCGTGCAGCATTAACTAGGTCTCGTCATCCATTGTGACCTGGACGGTGTGCTTCGCCGGACAGATGTTTTTCATCAGCACCTTCTGAGTGATTGCCTGCCGCTCAGACACGACCGCCTTTGACTGACGCTTCCGCATAACATTGTTCATCTTGCCCAGGTACTTCTTCGCCGTTTGGCCGTTTCCACAAACCTCTCGCCTCAAGGCTCGGAACAATGACGCCTCCCTGCTCTCGGTGTCCCTGATCGGATTTTGCTGCATTTTACGGTCGCACAGCACTGTCGGGCGGCCGGAACCCGACCGTTGGACGCTCTCGCCTTTTTCCAGAAGGGAATGGATGGTATAAATGCCGGATTGGCTTTAGCCGGTGGACACGAAGTGCCTCACTATGTCCAATTTCGTCGCTCCGAGGTAGACCAGGCAGTACGTACTAACTATTGAGCGTATATGCTTGATTGTTTTCGCCTTGGCTGCTGCAAATCAAATGATAACGCTGTCAATTTTTGTCTGTACACAACAGAGTTGCTACGCTAGGCGATGCATAGGTGGATTCACCACCACGTGGCAGAGTAATCGCAGGAAAAACACTAAAATCAATATATATATTTTTAATGCATACGTTAGATTCGCTCTGAGCAGAATTCACATCAGGCTGAATTAACCTAAAAATGAATCCGACTAATTCATTCGGATTTAAGAAGCACAAATCTCAGCTAGAAAGGAAAAAACAATCGCGGTCTTCTTATTGTTTAGCTTTGCTGCTCTGAGGCACGCTTAAAATAAGGATAGCAGAAACAATGGCCCAGTACTCCTTGAGATTTGTGGCTTTGAACGAGTTGGGAGCTTACATCGACCATTCGGCAGCCATAATTAGTCTCTGCGCTTTTTCATCTTAAATTAACAATGAAGCAATAGATTGTTCGAATTCAAGGCGCTGTTATACAATAAATTCAACCGTCAATATTAAGTTAACTCGCGCAGCTACCTTTTGCGGCATACACACTCTCAAGCATACTGACTTAAAAATTATTATTTTTACATAAGAGTAATTCGTCTTTTACAGACGAACGTTACGTAAACAAAGATTTTGTTCAAAATGGCGTATCACCCTGAAGTGTAAAATAATGGCCTACTTATACTTACCAAAAAAATAGTAGCATAATGCGCTAACTTAAGCAACACATTGGAGTTGCAAAGAGTACTACATTATACAGGGCCTTTCTTTGACTTACAATCTGAAATTTTAAATTTTTTGTGGGTTCCCACCAAATAGTAACGCATGCATTGAATCTCAATAGGAAGCCCCTTTAGCTCACTGAAATTATTGCCCTGAAAGAGGTGCTAGTAGTTCAAGATACTGCCCAAGTTGTACAATACTGTGCTTGTGCTTTCACCAGGTGGCAGCACACTAGTTTGTATTCATCTCAGTTAGCTCAAATATTTGTTCCAAGCGGTCTTACGGAAGAATGAATGATAGGCTATAACGTCGTTTTCGTTTTTGCGGTGTAGAACTAGACATGCACTGTAACTGTAACAAATAATGTTGAGCTGTAAATGACATGAACTGGGTGGCACGGCTACAGTTTTAAATAAACCGACATGTTTTGTGTAGAAAAAGCACAAATGATGTGATTTGATAGGACGCCACCACCAGTGCAGGACTTGCCATGGCGTACAGTTCCTCCCAATGGCAAGATCAAATTGTACATACCTGTAATCCTCACTATTTTGTTGTTTGAAGGGCCAAAACCGAGGATATGGACCCGTAAGCAGAAGCACTTACACAAAACCCACGGTAAGGATAAAGAATCTCCTTGTTACAGGACGTGTATAGTAAGCAATACACATTAGAATTTCCATCTGGTGGTTTGTTAAAAATAGGGTTAGCAAACTCACTGGAGTCTGTCGGAAGACAATTAGACCTTCGCTGATCTCGATCTGACGATTTCCACCAAGGAAGGTATAATTGTCACCCATGATTTGGGCCAGATAACCTCGACTCCCTCATCTAGCCTACACTTCGTCTGGCACCCTGTATTCCCCTCCTTACCCTTTGTTATTGAATGTATGTATGTATGTTCGTTACAGAATATAATATATGTATTTACAAAATATATCTGACATCCACTGGCTTGTTACTGAAAAATAAATATTAGGTATGCATCAATATCTTAATAGTTCTGGAAAAGTTGAAAAGCAGAGTAGATCAGTCCTTTCAACAAAGATAAAATTTCAATAAAAAGATACATGATTGTTTTTGTGCATCAACAGCTTATTCTATATGGCATGTTGTGCGAAGTTTTCTGTAGTTCTAGTTACATTTAAAAGGTAGCAATTAGAGTGATCGAAGTCCGGTTTGATGATATGAAATAAATGAAATACCTAATCAAGGTGGGCTAAGACTTACAGAGATGCATAAATGCGAAGCTGAAAATAGCATACAAAATATTGTGAAGAGATGTTAATATAAAATGATAATAACAATTTCATTTGCCATGTCTGCATGTCCGCAGACTGTTCTCCCGCCGCAACTGCAGATGGACCCGCGCATCCATTGTGATCCTGAAAGTTTAGACAATCTATCATAGCCACGGAGGAAGAAAACTAATCTAAAACTATTACACAATACTACATGAATTCCATGGATGATCCGAAACTACATACGATTCAATAGTATATCTAATACTTCGATGCGCTGCTCCACCTCCCTGCATCGCAACAATCACCCGTAGTGAATCTCCCAGGTACTACAGTATTTTTAATTAATGAAATGAATCATCTGAGTCTCATATGTTACTACGGTAATAATACAAAAAAATCGTGTAGATAAATACAGTGGAAACCACAATGGAACTGACTCTTGGCTTCTGGTCTCAACAAAGAATTCTTACTGAGCCCCTGTGGCACGTCAAGCCGACCAGTTCAGCGCAAGGGACATGTTTTGTGTAGAAAAAGCACACATATTCAAAAACTAATGACTAACAAATGTGAAGCGGCAAAAAATCCTCATATCATACTGAAATTTCAATATTGCTCCAACTGAAATAGACATTTTGTAAAAGAATGGTTCGAATCATGTCCTATTAATAACTGTGCAAGAGCAACTAAAACGTTCGCTACAAAAGCTTGAAAAATGCTAGCCGAATTAATTTACATTCAGCTATAGTTTTCCAATACAATTTTTACAGAACCAATAAAAACACTAACCCGACATCGCAATCATGCTGACAGCCTAACATGTAAAACACCTCCTACCTGTCAGTAGCCGTAGCTCACGAAAATGTCATCCCAGCTACATCCAGTTAGCCTTCAACACTTGTTCGGCTCATCAACGCTGTTTCTGTTTCAGGAGCAACTGTTTGCACAGTGATCCAGTGATAGCAAATAGCTGCTACCCACCTCCATCGTTAAATTACCACACTTTTTGAATACCCCCACCCCCACCACCGGTTCAGTCCAGGAAAATATGCTGTTCATTTTCACTCTTTGTCGTTTATTTGCTGCCAATTTGTCCATTGAATGCTTGGTCGTGCAAACAGATGACTGCTCCTCCAGCTGCCAATCGAACCGTTTATTTGCTTTTTGCAAAATGATTGATGGGTTTACGTTCCATCGTGCGGATAAATGGTGCAGATTAAATAAATTACTTCCAGATTAGCATTCTTTTGATCTCGTCATAATTACTCCTGCTTGGGGTGAGAACTGTGTTTATTAATTATTAATTTTTCGAGCATATTATTTAGATGATCTATGGATGCAAATTCGCTTTGGAAATCTATCGACCTTAGGCACGGATCACAGTTGAAATATTTCAATTTATATAATGCCTATGATTATCTATTCTCTTTGATCAGAAAATTTAGAATTTCTTAGAAAGCATCAGCCCTTTTCGACTACCTCCCCAAAGCGTCAACAAAGCGATTGATAAGTTTTCCGTGTATCCTTTCGTAGTTGCCCTTATAAACATCCCCAATAATAATCATAAAACAGACTAATGGCGCCCATATTGGTCCTACCCGCAACTCACTAAAGTGTTAGTTAACTCCTCGGAATGCTATTTACCTCGAAATGGTGGTGTTTGATCTTTTTTTTTTCGTTTTCTAGCGCTATAATTTAGCACGCTAAGCATATACTGCAATAATTAATTACATGTTTCCTCTTGTTTCCGTTTCTTTTTATGGCTTCTATCTCTCTTTCCTTTAGGTTGGCGGGCTTGCCAAAAACCCATTGGCCGGGCTAGCAGCGCTCGGCCTTGCCGGAGCTATTCCAACCAATACTGGAGGACTGAACCCAACAGGTAAGTTTCCGATGCTTTTCGATTTCCCTTCTTTAGGTGGATTGGTGATGTTTGATGGAAAAGTTACATTGCTTAAAATTGTATATTGAAATTGTTTATAACTAACGGAATCTATAATACACTGCTCTGACATGAAATTTCGTTTATATTCATATCTTTACACACTCATAGAAAACCATTACATTTTGTTTAGTTTAAGTTAATTAGAGTTTATAAGTAAATACAATAGTTTACAATCGAACAAAAGTTCCATTGATTTTTAATGCTCAAGCGGCGCAAATGCAAAATTATATAAATCCAATAATATTTTTCGTTTCTGTGTTATAAATTTATGTGTACTAGTTTCAAATTTTGCTACGTTATTTCATTTCACAATTGTTTTGCGACTTAGTGATCTTAAGGTTACTGAAACTATTCTAAGTTGATTTTTCCATGCGGTAATACTCAACAACTCGTTGACTCGTGGAATCATTTCAAATGCAGAAGGAAATCTAAGAATATCTACCAAAGAACACGTTTATTTATCGAAACTTCAATCCATGATTACATCATCAATGGCTTAGGAAATCATATGCAAGAATCAGAACCAACTGTAGTCAAAACAAAAACACATTTTCATTTCTAATTCTAGCTGCCGTTGATGTTAAATCGCCTAACTGTAATGGTATGTTCCTTTTAAGACTTATACAAAGTTACTCGCATAGGTTGTTTGAAGGATATGCTTCGTATATAGCGCTTTTTATGTTGGCAAAGAAGAGAACTGTATCTTTAATTTGATAGTAAAAAAAATACCTAAACTGAGTCTTTTTCCCAGTCGGCAATGCAAATCGAACTTTTTAAAACTTTTTTTTTCAAAACTTGTTTCGTGATTCTCATTTCGGTATTGATAACAAAAGGTTCATGGACAATACACTATGTGTAATATAAACATTATCCAAAAATGAAAGAAATGGTTTGAAACGCAAAAATTTGCTGGAAGATTTACTTTTACAAAGTACTCAGAACTACCGTACCTAGCCTAAAGTGGTTGTTTAACATATATGGTATGTTCTCTTTAACTAGCTTATAGCTGATTTTTCACTTACTCTTTCAAAAGACTAACAGTTATTGATGAAAAGCTTTCGATACTTATCAAATTTTCGGATTTCGAGGACTGATAGCTGATAGCGATAGAATTATTAGAAGAAAATCGGCCACCCCATAAAAAAAAACATAAACCTTCACGATTGAAAGCCGAAAAATTCTCTTCGAAGAAATGTATGCCCTAATAAATATCCGTTAACTAATCGTTAAACGACACCAAGAAACTTTGTCCAATAAAGAAATTGATGGGAGATATAAAGTTTTAGAACCAGGAGCACGAAAAATCCATTCTCCGAGAAAATATTAATTTGAATATTTCTGACCGAATAGTAGAATGCTGCAGGAATTGGGTTTTGAAAACAGCTTTGCCCATAACTGCTAGTTATTCAAAATGTTTACAGGTTGGCTTGTAGACCATTTTCAGCTCGTAACGCTGGAAAACATGCCATTTTTGTCTCGTCTATTTCTGATTAGAATGAAATGTTTTTAATACAGTGGTTTCATTTTTCATTATTAAAATTTTCATAACGGAGTTATTAGCGATTGTTTTTTTAAACTATAGTTTATTTTTTTTATTGAACTTAACAACTGCTTATCGGATTAAAATGACCTCAAGGCAATAGTATAGTAATGGTATAGTTTATTATTTAATTAAACTTTACAACTACTTATCCGATTAAAATGACCTCAAGGTTAAGTTTTAGGGAATCAAATTATGTACAGAAAACAAAAACATAAAACACTGAAAAAAAAAAAAGCTCTGCAGAATGATGTTTGGATTCATTTCGTTGAATTAAGACAGAAATGAATTCGAATTCCGATAGCCTCCATGTCTGAAAATAAATTGCTGTTTGCAAAATAGTCACAGACTATTTGAAAATAGCTAAAATAAATCTCATTTTTAAACTTGCAAAAACTTGAGAGCAGCTGAACCTAGAAAAAAAAGTCAATTATGATGCAAAAGATCTAATTTTGTTTTAATGGTTCTAGTCAAAACGAAAAGGTTAAATTAAGATTATTATAGGAATCTGTTTGAATATATAATTATAATAATATTTGAAATGTCTATTTTTTATAATAAAAAAATCAGTACGAATTTTTAAAAGTAACCCTTATCTAAGTTATACAACATTATTGAAGCTTTTTAAAAATAAATGCGAGAATTTGGAGGGGGCATGATTTTAAGAAAAAAAATACATATGATTTTTTTTTTCTTGATTCTGCTGCTTATTTTTTTTGGAATTAATGCAGTTTATAAGTTTTAGAAACTTTCTATTTGACTTCATTTAATTGGATAGGTAGTTTTAATGTCATAAATTTTTGAACAATGAAATTCTCGTTTTTAAAAACGCCTTTTTGGTTTAAAAATCTTGAAACAAAATTTTTTTTTTAGGAAAAATGGAACCTTGATTGGTACGCAACATATAAAAAAAGGCAATCGAAAATAGTTAAGGCAAACCGCTATGCTATTTGAGCTGGAAATACTCTACATTCGCAACAAGCATTTTACACAGATTTTAATTTTGATAAAATCAAACGTTTTATTAGCTTAAACATCGATACCCTCATTGGAGTTATAGAATCAGGTGCTCTGGAGTAATGAGATCCAACTCCAGCTCTTGGGGCAAAAATTAGTCGCACGAATTTGGACAAAACCTGGATCGGAACTTGCTGACAAAATCATTCAAAAGAGAAAAACCGAAGCCTCAGTGTCATAGTTTGGTACTTAGGTATTTTTCTACGCTAATAACTGAAATAATACTTCAGGAGAAATGCACAATTTCATATTCAAAACATGCGGGTAATATTCCAGTTGTAACCAGTAACGTTCGTCAAAAATAGTCTTTAAACTAATAACAGATGATAACACAATCAACTAAATTTGTTATGCGATAAAAGCTGAGACCAAAATGGCATCTGGGATATCAGAACTTGTTACTCATATGATATCAGATGGTTGTTCAGCTTTGCTAGGGTGATGATTGATTAAAATCGTATAAGTGTGGATATTTATAAGAGCTTAGGTTATGAAAACAACTACAATGATTCTCTTTCTTAGAAAAAATTTTTTTTTTGCAAATAGCATGACTGAACTTAATTGACGAATTTAAAGTTTGTAAGTGTATGGCAATTGTTCCATCAAACCAAATTCGACAAATTGACGATTTCTCATAGAAATATATACTTTTCACAACATAAAGTATTACAGCGTAAGGGAGCTAAAATTTCTTAATGTTTATCAGTCTAAGCCACAGTATGAACCATGAAACGTGCTTTACTTCAAAATACTTGCGAATCTAAAAATTGAACACACTGATTGCACTTCACTTTAGTTTGAAACAAGAAAGAAATCCGTTTTATGTCCATTTTATCAAACCGTGTTTTTATCTCCGCATAATGTAGAGTTATCATACCTTCTTCCTCAAACACTCAAAAACAGCCGAATGAACGGAACTGGAAAATGGAAAGAGATGGTTCTGCTTGTGGGGAACTATTCTCACCTTATTCACATTGTTCCTATATTCATCCTATGCTGAACTAAGAGATTAACGAGTTAATAGCTGATTTATTTCCGAGATAATATTTACTAACATATAGTAACAAATACAAACATTTCAAACTAACCCACTCGTGTCTCAATTCTTTGGTCAAGTAATGTTATTAATGCCTTGCCAGATGAGAACTTTATATTGGATTTATACGCATAAACGGAAACTTTAATTTGCTGAGGCAATCTTTGGCCATTGTTCGCCCTCAAAGCTATATGGTTTAGGAACGTCGTTTGACCTTGCGCTCCAAAATAATATACATATTTAAGCATCTATCTAGAACTTTTTGTTAACGCATATCGACTAGTCAAATACTATCCCCGCAAAGCTTATTGCATCATACAGAATATAGAATCCACTATATGATCTGAACTTGACGGAAAATTATTCATTCATCTTTTTTATTTTTTCAATAATGTAATCTCCAATAAAGTTATGTCTACTCATACTCAGGACACTTTATTCATTAGTAGCGCCTCTAGTGATTGTAATTGGAATGTTTTGGCATTTGTTGTTTCAGTGGTGTTTCGTCTCGAAACGTGTTGCAAAAGGTCCAGAAGATTGAAAGTAAACGTGGCGCTGAAGCTTGTTGTTCCGTATTTACATGGCTCTCAGCCTGAGGCTAGTTCGTCACCTTACATATCGGATTCTTGACCTTACATATCGAACTCATCAAGAAAAAAATAATAATAACTTTATTTATAGCATTCCGTAGCATTCAAAACAAATATTAAAAATATGGCCATAATGTTGTACTGATTGATGTCATTAACTTCGTAGGCGTTTGGTTTTATCTGGCATAGTTCAAATTTATCTAAATTAATTTAAAAAACTGGCGGTAAAATTTCAAAGTAGGGAAGATGTTCCTATATTAATCTCATTGTTCCTATATTCATCCTACTTGAAATAAAACGATACACACGTGACAGGATTAGTTAGTAATGTTTGTTGTAGTTATTTAACGTGAGCAAACATTATTAGAAAACGAAACCGATCCTTCAACTGCCCAATGGTTTGATTCATCGTAGGATGAATATAGGAACAATGAGATTAATATGGAGGCAGTTTCCCTAATTAATTTTTATTTTGTGCGAACTGTCCAGTAGCTTTTCAAGAAATTGCCTATATTTGGATTTCATACAATCTGTTTCATATTTTCTGCATAAATCGCAGTTCGTTAATCTCAGAGGATTTTAGAATGAACTTCAGATTCAGAAAATCCAAATCTAATCAATATTGTACTCGAGAAAAAATGCAACAGACAAAAATGATCAGTAAAAATTCATTTTTAGTCGGATATTTTTGAAACTCTCAGTAAATAAATAAACACATATTAGCTATGTTTTTGCAAAGTTGGTTTATTCAACCTTCTCTCCTAGGCTAAATGCTTGCACCATGGACTGAACGCTACCCATCAAATCCTGTGCGACACTTGCGCCATCTTTCTTACACATTTTCAGCCACTCTCTCTTCAAATCCTTTTTTAAAGACCTTCTCTGTTTTCCGGAGCTTGCCCTTCATATTCGCCCAAAATTTTTCTATTGGCCGAAGATCTGGCAAGTTCGGCGGATTTGCCTCTTTCGGCACAAAAACAACATCGTTGGCTTCGTACCACTCCATCACCGGTTTCGCGTAATGGCCAAAACAGAGTGTGACCTTCGTGGGACCGGAGGAAGGGCAGCAGGCGCCTCTGGGGACATTCTTCTTTATATATTTGGCCGTTGATGGTGCCGATCGTTATGTACGGTTTGCTGAATTTGCCGCACCCATAGATCGCCTGCCACACACAGTTTTTATTGGCAAATTTCGATCTGCTTCTTCCGTAACTTCTCCGGAACATCCAGGCGGGACCTGCCGACGAAAAACTTGGCGTCCGCTTTAATGTACGCCAGGTCGTCCATTGCGATGCATTTCGGCTGTACCAACCACTCGCGGTACAGCTTCCTGGCGCGGGATTTGGCCACCGTATTCTGTTTATCGGTTCGGTTAGGCTCCTTCCTTAGCTTGAAGACATGAAGTCCGGACCACTTCATTGTCTGCTGGAATTGACCTTCTTGGCCACGTCCCGAATCGAATGGTTCGGATTGCGCTTGAACTAATCCCTCACCTTCCTTGCGTTCACGGGGTCGGTTATCTTCGCTTTTCTTCCGCTGTCAGGTCACCGCTGGATCGTCTTGATCTCCTTGAACGATTTTACCGCACGGGACACGGTCGAATTGTCGATTCCCAACTGTTTCCTGATGCGCTTGTGGGACTGGCCTGGATTTTCCACGACCCCGCCCATAATTTAACATTACACTCTAAACTAGATTTACCCAAAATTTCATTATTTTTTACCCATGCAATAAAAAGTTGTACAAAAAAGAAAGGGCATTTTTTTCGAGTACAATCTTTAGAAACTATTCTTACATTACACTTGTAAGGGATGTGAGGTGCTCATCAATGTTATCCCGTTTCGATGTTTTAAAATTTGCAAATTTTAAAACTGTCGTAGAGATAAACCTTGTTTTATTAATATAGGATATAACAAACCGGTGGTTTTAGACGATTTTTTCTAGAAATATTGAAAAAAGGTATCAATGGTATTGCGTTGGAACTTAAGAAAACCAAAAGCACGTGAATGATACACTTGAGTTTATTATGGATAACTTTTGCCAATCACACTTAAAAAAATCTCCATTATTAGCATACCCGGAAGAAAATTCCTTTAATCCCCGATTGTCGTGTCATAACTTTCGTTTCTGGAAATAAAATAATGAATATGCTATTAGCACTATTGCTGGAGATATAGGTATTAGCTTTGCAGGAATTGAACATCACTTTGAGTTGTAATTTCTCAACCCCTTAAGTTACCATTTATTAGTAATCATGCATGACTAATGTAATATTGTATTCACGATACGAAATATTCCCTAGCACTCATGTCTCAGCAAAAAGTACATATCAAAGTTTTAATTGTATGTATTTGCAGTGATAGTGCGTTTCGTTTTGATATACTTTTAAATAGAGGAAATGATTTTAATGTGGGAATCTGGATCAAATTAATTGCCTGTCGATGAGAATCACCTACTTTTCTTAAGTTCTAAGCCATTCCAAGGAAAATATGCTTATGCAAATATATATTTTAATTTGTCATTTACAATTTTTCTTGAACTTTGCACAGTGGTTCCTCTTGAATAAAGATACCGTTTTGCGCTAGTAGATCCTCATGTTTAATCCCCACTACGTTTCCAAAAGGGCTTGTTTAAAAATGGTATGGATAGTTCAAGAAAATTATACGACCTATTCGGTTTGTTTGATTGGTATGGTGTCTTCGGCATAGTTGTAGATAATAAATTAAAAATTCTAAACTATACACTGTTGAAAAACATTTTTTTTAATGGAAAGTATGTAAAAAGAAATACAAAAAAAAAAATACAAATCTCATAAAAGTTTAAATTTTTTTTGTTATAAACTGAAGCTTGTTGCACATTCCAATCATCCAATATTTAACTTCATCCAGCAATACAATGCTTTATTGTTCAGATAAATCAACCATAACTTAAAGATCCACTTCTAGCAAATTATTTTTGTAGTTCTTAAGAGGATAGATTGTTGTGTTTTCATAAAATCATGCGATATTAAATTTCCCAACGAGTTTTTGTTAATGAGAAGTCTGAATAATTTTCACAACGGCACAGATAGAAATTTGTGGTCTTGATTTAACTAAGCATGCTATCAGTTAACGATTTTAAATGGCAAGAAATGTTGGTTTATTTAAACTGCGAAATTAGATTTACGTTTTTATGTGTAGTGCACACGCAAACGTTATGAATTCCTGAGCTGATAAATAACTTAGACTGCATTGGGTGGAGGCTTAAAGATGAAGAAAATCCAATTTTCAAAGTGTTATGCAAAGCTCGATAAAGTAGTGTGAATTTATGTTCAATATGAAGCGTTACAAAACATACAAATGTACATTATAAATCGTGTAAAGTTTTTGAACATTCTATAGGTTATTGATAATGTTGTATTCTAAATTTTTGTCTTTGTTAGAACTATGTCAAACAATTTGCTGCTGTAGAATGGAATACAATTCGAAATGCTCTGATGTTTACATCACATTGAAAATCCAATTTTTTTTTCTGTGTGGTCTTCACTGAAACGTATGTGAATTTATTTCATCAGTCATCAAAAGTAATCTTTTTGAAAGACTTGTCGTTTGTTATCTTTTTGTTAATCATCTTCAAAAAATCGAAGCAATACCTCTTTTGTTTCATCGCTTCAAGCCGAGGCAGATTAGCGGACTTTCGTCAAATGTAGTTTATCGTTAATCTTTTTAGCTTTGTTAGCCAGCTATAAATTCTTCCGTAATTTTATTGATGGGTCATAACCTCTGTACTATCGATAAATATAGCAATATTTAGCACTCCTTGAGGTAGTTGGATCTGAATATTTCTGCTTCATGTTTTGTATAACCTTTTGAAACTCATCAATTCCATCATCTGTTTTGGGCTTGATTTGTTTTAACGCCTTCGTTGAGTTCGCGGCATTTGTTTTCGGGATAGTGGACGTAATTTAACTTCGTTAATTCTATTGGTAACACTAGGATCTCTAGGAAGCGTTCTGGAAAAAACAAGGTCTCAAAAATATCATACACTTCCAACATATTTTGAAAAAGACGACCCCCACGGTATCTGAAGAGTCTGTACAAACCCTAATGGATGCAGTTAATCGCAAATTCTGGAAATTTTATGTTTTGACTTTGTGAATTGTTAAATCATATTCCATGAATTGAAATAAACAACTACAATTGAAATATAATGTGAAGTTTATGTTTTACTTAAGTTTTGAGGTGTCCGGATCATTTTGGATACAGAACTTATAACCATTTTTTATTATCGACTGTTTGTTTCCACCATTCGATCTCTTTTGTACATATAACTTCACTATTAGGACCGGATAAATATTTTTAGGGTGTGATGTAACAACTTTGGAGTGATTGATTGACCATTTTCGAGAAATGGGCATTGGAAGAGTTTAGTATCGTGTACATATAATCGTGGTATATGGGAAAAATCGCTAATTGAAACCCTTTGGCCACTTAATGGAATTAGAAAATTAAAAAAGCTGAGCATTTGCTTACATCAACCGTAGCAATGATTGACCTGCATTTTCAACAAACACACTTATGTCGACTTATAGTTGTTCACAATGTAGCATAAACTCGTTTAAATCAACAAAATTTGTATTGTTTGTTGGTTTAAACGAGATTATTGTATTTCAATTAAATTGTACGTTTCAATATACCAATTTATTATCATCGTTGTCCAATCATTGTTATCCAACAATAGCTGCAACTCCGAGAATATTATATCATATATTTTGGTTGAATCAACTAAAAAAAATGTTTGTTTTCATAGCTGTCAAAACGATACAACCTACATAATGGTCAGTCCAAATGAATTATTTTTTTGAATTCAACTGATAAATCTCCGGATATATCACATAAAAAAATAAAGTGCTTCCCCAGACCACCTTCCGCCAGTGGCAAGCAGATTCGTAGGAAAGATGGGTGATCAACAAAAGACCAAATCTTCACGTTGCGGCAGATCTTATTGATCGTTAAAAGATACGAAAGATAACAAACAAGAACAAGTTTCTGCAATAAAATGCAAGATTGATCAAGGTTACGGTAGATGGTGGACTGTGCTGTTTGAGGATATCGGGTGCGTTATCGAACTCGTTTGATACACGCTAAGGATTTCGACAGGGTGATGGACTTTCCTGCCTTCTGTTTAATATTGCGCTCGAAAGTGTTATGAAATGTGTGGACTTCAACATACGGGGTGCGATGTTCCACTTCATCAGTTGCGCTTACGACGTGACATAGTCGGCATAGGCGATTGCTGATTTTCTTCATGTTATTCTTTTTCTTCATGTATTAAGGTAGCTTCAGCCTTAGGCTGATTCGCCAACGATGGTTGAAACCACCACCCTACATATCGCACTCATTAACACATGAGTCGGGCCCAACTACTTTACTTCGATTCCGAAGAAAGACGTGACCAGTGATGTTTTTGCCTTAGAAAAAGCAAGGAAGGCTGGATGAAAGGTGAATGCGTCGGAGACTAAGTATCTGTTGGCAAGAGGAAACAAGTGTGATAGGCCAAACTGCGATAATGGACGGAGATGAGTTCGAAGTGGTTGATGAATTTGTGTACCTGGAATCATTGGTTACATCGGACAACAACTGCTGCAGAGAAATTCAGAGACGCATTGTTGCCAGAAGGCGTCCTTACTATGTACTTCACAGGACCCCGAAGTCTGGTAAACTTCACCCCCGTTCTAAGTGTACCATGTACAAGACGCTGGTAAGACCGGTCGTTCTTTATGGGCATGAGACTTGGACAATGCTCGAGGTGGACTTGCAAGCACTTGAAGAGACGAGTGCCTAAGAGCATATAGAGGAGAAGCATGAGCCACGTGCTGGCGCAACTCTCTGCCGAAGAAAGTATCCCGAAATCGCTAAAGTTGGACGGGTGCAATGGGCGGGACATGTTGTAAGAATGCCGGACGATATTCCCGCAAAAATGGTGTTTGCCTTGAATCCGGCTGAAACAAGACGCAGAAGAGCACAGCGAGCTTGATGATTTGACCAAGCAGCCCACCGTCGAGTTTCGTGGCGAATCATTGTAACACAGGTGCGGTCCTAAGGGGACAGGACCAGAGTAACCCCTTATGAATATTCGTAAATTCAAACTTTCGAAAGACGATTTGGCGCATAAAGCTTCTAGAAAACCTTGAATTTCATGAAATATTATTGATTGTCAAAAAAAGATTATTTTCTTTTCTATCTCTAAATTTCAAGATTATTTCTTATCACAATAAGATTAATGTCTGCTCTTAAGTAAGTGTTTTGAATGCACTTTCACAATCATTAATTGAGAGCATTCGATGTCAGGTACTAGTTTTTGCTATGGTATGATTGTATGACAGATTGTCCAGAGAGTCGAGAAATTTTCCTCTACGAAAAACTCCCAGAGCAGACTGGGAATCGAATTTAGTTAGTGGGAGGTTACTAAAAAGAAAAGTGGTGTCGCAAGTGCCCATTTGATTTTATGTATTGTTTCAAATATAGATGAAATTTGATTTTCAACTTTTCAGCATTATATTGCTAAATAAATATTTAATAAGTGTCTAATTGTTCGAAAACGCAATCTTCTAATCTCTCTGAATTATACAACATACACGTTCTCTTACTAAAAATGCTAATTATTTCTTATTTTCACACATTTTTTTTTTTATTCTTTAATCTATTAATTGCGCTCATATTCCCAAACATCACCAATCCGCCGATCCGTCAATACCACCCTATGCTAATAGATTCTGCCTACTGTTGTCCCCCAACGTTAAACAGAATCCCTTCCATCTTCCGTTTCGACCGTAGCTCTGGCAGCGTTGGCCGGTTCCCAGCTGCGGACCAACAACAACCGCAGCGTGACCCAGGTTCAGTCCCAATCCCATGAAATGACAGTGCCAAATGACCTGATTGGTTGCATCATCGGTAAGGGCGGTACTAAAATAGCCGAAATCCGCCAGATCTCCGGTGCAATGATCCGGATCTCCAACTGCGAGGAACGTGACAGCGGCAACACCGACCGGACTATCACCATCACCGGCAATCCGGACTCAGTGGCCCTGGCGCAGTATCTGATCAACATGAGGTAAGTGGTGCCAACTCATTTGTTTAGAACTAATCTTGATGAAGTCGAACAATATGCACGTATCTGTGTGAACTGTGGCGGGGCCAATATCTGATGGACTAGATTGTAATACTCACTATTGGTGTTAGTTTCACTACCATCGTTGGTAAAACTTCTACTACCATCTGTCTGTCGTGTAGAGGCAGCCTGCAGACACCTTTAGAACTCTTTCGCTGTTTGTAAATTGTTTTAGCTGAAGTGACATTCTCTTCGATTTAGCTGGTTTTTTTTTCATCCCGATGTCGTTTTGGAAAGTGCTTATTCTTGTTTATTGAGCTGACATTATGTGATTACTCGCGCCGAATTTGGAAAACATGCACTCACACTTTCCCTTGAATTCCCGAATTGTCTCCCGCTATAATCCTTTCACTTCTACCGTTCGAATAACCCACATCTCGCGCGCCATTGATCACCAACGTATTATCATCATTTACTCCTTCACCTTTGCATAACTTATCGTACTTGCCTCCTCTCTTATTGTCTCGCATCTCATTCTACCTGCACCTGTCTGTTTCGCGTCATTGGAATAAATATGCCTGAATAAAACATTCCCCATTCCCCGCCATTTAAATCCACCACACCGTCGAAAACACTAACTCTCACACACACATATACGTTTCACCCACCTTCATACACACTTACCGACCGTTATAAAAACATGTATGAATCCCTGCGCCCGTAAAAATCTCGTCTCCCGGAATTTCACGGTAAATTTATTTTCCGAAGCCTTCAACCAAATAAATCCCTTTTTGCATTGAGGCTTTCCCCCAATCCTCCATTTTCTTTTGCTGTTCAAACAACTTCACCGCCATTCTAGGTCGTACATTGTGATGAAGAGATGACGAAACCAACAAGACCGACCGACCGAACACCTACCGACTGTGTACATCCTACATACCTGCAAAATTTGACACGCAGCTTGCGGAAGCATTTCCCATTTCCGCGCGAAAACTTACACCACCCATCTCGCACAGGCAGAGATGAGGGATAAGTAATCAAAATATGCGCCGATTTCCTCCGTACTTGAAAGAATCCCGTTCAAGTTTTTGAATCCTCATCTCTGTTGTGCATCAGTTAGGCCATTCCATTTTGACAAAAACCGGAAACCCAAACATCACACTTAGCTACGATGCACGGATTTGACATTTTCGGTAAAGTGCTCATCGTGAAAATATGCTTTTCGAGTGCTGAATCAGACGAACCGTGGCTAATGCGGCGAACAGCACCAGTGGCAAAACAAATGTGAGTCTCGCAGAGTTTTGCTTGAAATTTGACTCATTCATATTTTATTGGAAAGCTTTGTTTTTTTTTTTCAACCAAACGTGATGTTTTTGTTACCCTCCAGTGCGTGTGCACGCACCTGTTTGTGACACTATATGGATTCGCGAGAAACTGCGAAAAATACCATTTTTCTCCCTGCCGCCGCAAGCGGCAAATGGCATTTCGGCTTTTGGACCTACAATGTATAATATATATATAACGAGACACGTGTGGGATCCTCTTATAACCTAGGATGGAGAAAACCTGTGAAACCGAAAACAAGCTCCGGTGCAATAGAGTGAATTTGCGAACAGCCTTGTTTATTAGCTTTTGCCACGGGGCATTAGTTCTTTGCGAGGCTACAATGGGTGGTGGGGCAATTTTACTCCGCGAATCAAAACGAGATGTGCTGGCAGCAAGTCGAGGCTGGTGTTTTGTTTGAATTTAGGATGCAGGAGTTGACTTTTAGAGTATGACAATTTTTTTTAATGAAAACATTAGTTGAAATATCCGCTAAGAAAAAAAAACAGGGGACTGCGTTATTTATAGATGCATTTTAAAAGGACATTTTATTCAAACCTATAGATTTATTGGACAGTCACAAATTCTGTTTAATTCCGTACAATTTAAATAAACCTACGGGTATCCTTGAAACTGGTCGGACATCTTTGGATGGAGGACTGTTCATTGCTCATTATCTTTTCTAAATGATTCTTTGTGAGAGATCGATGACAAAAGTCAAAAGTTACGATCAGTGTCCATTGAGGCTCAAAGTCATGTGTGAATTTGGCAACTAATTTAGGTTGTCGTCTTTGAGGAATATTAGAGATTTTTGTCAACGGTAAGGGAAAATCATCGAATTTTCTCAACAATGAGGGAAAAAATACAAATTTCTGTAGAAGGAGATATTGGCTCATCACCATGAGGCACCACCCAAGTAACACAAAGCTATCATAATTGGTTGCAGTTACTTGATTATGACTTAATTGAGTCACACTGACGTTACTTTGACGAATTTGCAACAAGTGTGCTACTAGGGCAAGAGTGAACAGCAATGTTTGCTAGAATGAAAGATATGAAGAGAAAGTTTTGAAAGTTCCGGCAGTGTACGGTAGGTTGAAAATTTAATAGAAGTATTGAAAATTGAGGGAAAGGGCATGGGTCTACATCATAATCTTTACTCCACGCACGGAGAATACAAACATAACAATTTCAAAAAAAATATGATCAGACAAATACTTCTTTCGAATAAAAGCCGTTCACACCAAAATATGGACAAACAAAACATATTTAAGAAAAACAACAGCATGTTTTAACACCTTTGAGTTTGCCTATCAAATACGAGGGTAGTCCGATCAGTACTTAAACTACAAAAGAAAAACAAAAATTTTGGAAAAAGGCGATTTATATCACATCATTTTCTCCTTTTAGCTCGATACACTTGACCCAACGATGCCGATCTTCTTTAACCCGTCTGAAAAATACGTTTTCTCGATGTCGGCAAAGTAGGCTTCTGTGGCGGCGTTGTCCTCCTTATTCGACTAAAATTTCTGCCCGCCGAGTGAGTTTTTAGGTTTGGAAGCAAAAAGAACTCACGAAGCCAAATCTGGAGAATACAGTAGATGGGGCAGCAGCTCGACCAATTTGGTCTTTGCGACGGTGGAGGTGTGAGCCGGTGCGTTACATGATGGAAGAACACTATTTTCGCTTCTCCAGGTAGTCGATGTAGATCACACCTTGTGAATCCCAGAAAACGGTGGTCATCATCTTTCTACACGATAGGTTAGTTTTCGCCTTCTTTAGAGCACGTTCATCGGGTGAAGTCCACTGTTTCGCCTGTTCCTTGGCGTCTGGTATGTACCAGTGGATCCATGTTTCGTTGACGGTCACGAAACGACGCAGACATTTCTTCGAATTGTGCTTAAACAGCGACTAGCACTGCTCTGAAATGGTCTCACGGTTGCGTTTGTTGTCAGGAGTGAGCAAACGCGGCACCCATCGCGCCCCTATGCCCAAAATTACATGCAGATGCCTACTGTGATTTTTTTTACTATCGTACAGGTTTGAACCGAAGGGTCTCAGATTGTTACGAAACTTTCTCCACGCGTAGTGTTCATTGATATACGAAAAAAATATATATTAAAATATAAATTAAACTTCCGATTGATAATTTCGGTAATAAGGTCTGTATCCACATTAATCCGGACACCTTCAAATCATTGTAACTTTTGAAATATTGCACGTAGGAATGAAAAAATTCACTGTGGTATAGCAGAGAGTCTATGATGAAAAAGACTATGATTGATGTTGACATTTCATGTTTAGTATTCAAGATGGCGACGAAAGAAAAACAATTGCCTGAGATTTTGTACGGGTGTACGGCAAATCCTGACTTGTCAATACGGGACCTTGCGAAAACATTGGATTTGCCTAAATCCACTGTTCACGATGTGCTCAAATCATTTTCGGAACGTTTGACGGTGGAGAGGAAACCGAGAAGTGACAAAAACATTGGACGCGCTGATCCTGTCATGGACCGAAAGGTGAAAAGGATATTAACGAAAAACCCAAATCTCGCCATTCGAACGGTGGCTCATAAAATAGGGATGTCGCCTGGTTTTGTCCAAAAATCAAAACAACGTTTGGGACTTTGGTCGTATAAAGTAAAAACAGTTCCAAATCGCAACGACAAACAGAACTTGGCAGCAAAATCACGGGCTCGACGTTTGTACTGCGAATATTTGACGAAGTTTTCATGCGTTGTTATGGACGATGAAACTTATGTCCTGGAGGATTTCAAGCAGCTTCCAGGGCTGGCTTTTTATTCTGCTATGGCCAGAAATTCTTCAGCTGAGCATCTCAAAACGAAGAAGGCATCGAAATTTCCCAAAAAATACCTTGCGTGGCAAGCAATTTGCACGTGTGGCAAAAAGAGTAAATCTTTCGTCACTACAGGCACAATCAACAAGGAGATCTATCAAAAAGAGTGTCTGCAGAAGCGATTGCTACCCTTCATCAAAAGTCACAAAGAAAAACCTTTGTTCTGGCCCGATTTGGCATCATGCCACTATGCTAAAACTGTGATGGAGTGGTACCAAGCAAATCAAGTGAACATTGTACCAAAACCCTCAAATCCGCCAAATTGCCCAGAGCTACGACCAATCGAGAGATATTGGGCTCTGATGAAGCGGAAGCTTTCTGGAAAGAAGCAAGGAATCAAAGACATCAAACACTTCCAGCAAATTTGGACAAAGACGGCTTCTACGATTTCTGAAGAGTCTGTACAAACCCTAATGGACGGAGTTAAGCGCAAAGTTCGAAAATGTTATGCAAATACCGAATAACTATGTTTTGTCTTCACGAATTGTTAAAACACATCCCATGAATTTGAAATAAACAACTACGACGGAAATATAATGCAAAATTTATGTTTTATTTATGTTTTGAGGTGTCCGGATTATTGCGGGTACAGACCTTATAATCGTACTGTATCCTTTATGCCCGTCCATCAAGTTCTGCACAGTGGTTTTTGTGCACTTCTGGGACGCTGCTGAACATTTTTGTTTTGAATTTTAACATGTTGTAAGCAACTGCACCTGCCTCTTTGAGATTCCGCTTGACGGTTGCCCAGTAGTGTGCGATCGGTCGCAGTTGAGGACAGTTTGGTGGGTTGATGTATTTTTCAACGAAATCAACGTTATTAGTAGAAAACTGCAGAGAAACCAGAAACCACTCTTGAGTTGATGGGAAGGGACCAGATCCGGTCAGAAGAGAGGAGGAATCTCAGGCTTCCGATATAGTGGAGGCAATCTCTTCTGTAAGCGCTTGTTTCCCAAAATTTCACCATTTATTGTTCCTTTTATGTAGACAATGGAAGGTCGCAAGCCACATGGGCAAATTGCTTGCCAAACGAGCACCATCTCACCGATTTTTTTTCCGTCGGAACAGTCGTAACTGCAATTGGTACAAACTCCCGTACCGATTTGGTCTAGAATTGAGGTCTCGGCAGTGTTCTGGAATTCTCTTTCACGTACGTTTCGTCGTCCATCAAACCACACTGCGAAGGATTGTCCAAAATACGGCTGTACAGCTTTCGGACGTCATTTTGGCACGACACTTCTGCTCCGGAGATTGATTTGGTACTTTCTGCTTCCTGTATGTCTTCACATCATTTTGTTTCTTAATCCGCTTTATCAACCTGGTACTATATTTCTTGGCCAAATCACGAGTTGTTCTCCTGAATATAATCGACGATTTTTTGGTGCAATTCAGGATTGCTGGAACCGGCTATTCATCCAGTTCTCGGCAGATCTTGCAGGGTGTATTTCAATCACTCGGTCTACACTTGCTGGATGTATTTTGACCTTTTTGGCAATCTGATTGTACCTTTTCAGTACACCAAGGGTGCAGTATTTTCTTTCGTATTTAATGTTCAATCCACGAGCGACATTTTGCAAAAAAAAACTATTATAATGAAAAGAAACGAACCGAAATAGGTTTTTTTGCATGTAAACAAAACGTAATACTAATACACGCTTAAATTATATGCTCAATTTCGTATCAAATACTACTTTTCGATACATTCCTACGATACGGTTGTAATTTTGGATCAGCCAAGTCACTTGTCTATGCAGTTTTGATTTCAACCCTTATGCAGGTTGAATTCGGAACGTTTGAACTCATTTAATTTTTATTGATTTTTTGTAATGTTTTGAAAAACGTTGCATTGCAATCGAATAAAAATTAGATCAGAGGATCAAAAATAGAAGCGTTAAAACAGGAGTCTGTGTAGTTGTCAGTAGCAAGTAACGTAGTAACGTAGCTACAGAACTTGTTGAACATCTCAGCGATGATATGATAAACTTCAAAGACTGTTCAAGAAGCTCGATTAAAATTTACATCGTAAATTAGAGTAAAATTAATATAAAAACTTTTAATCATTTAATGTTAATATATATGTATATATAAAAATGAATTTCTATCTGTCTGTCTATCAGTCTGTCTGTCGGTCTGTCTGTCTGTCTGTCTGCCTGTCTGACCCTTACAGACTTGGAAACTACGGAACCGATAGGCGTGAAATTTTTTATGCAGGGGTTGTTGGGGCCGGGGAAGGTTCTTATGATTGTTTGAAACCCCTTCTCTGGAAGGGGGGTGGGCTCTCATACAAATGAAACAAATTTATGCATAACTCGAGAAATAATCAAGCAAATGGAACCAAATTAGGCATGTGGGGCTTTTTGGAAAGATTTTTTCTATGGTCGTTCGAAACCCCTGCCTCCTCTGGAAGGTGAAGGGGGGGGGGTCTCTCATACAAATGAAACAGAATTTTCTGCACAACTCGAGAACTAATCAAGCAAATGGAATCAAATTTGGCATGTGTGGATTTTAAAGGCTAAAACTGTTTCTATAGGGATTCGAGACCCTACCCTTTCTTGCAAGGGGGACTCTCATACAAATGAAACACAAATTTCTGTGTAACTCGAGAACTGACCAAGCAAATGGAACCAAATTTGGCATGTGGGGGGTTTTGGAGACAAGATTTTTACCTATGGTCGTTCGCAACCCTTCCTTCCTCTGGAGGGGGGGGGGGGGCTCATACAAATAAAACAAATTTCTGTGTAACTCGAGAACTGACCAAGCAAATGGAACCAAATTTGGCATGTGGGGGGTTTTGAAGGCTAAAAATGTTTCTATGGTGGTTCGAGACTCTCCTCTCTATGGAAAATGGGGCTCTCATACAAATCAAACATGAGAATTATCCAGACTTGGAAACTACTTTACCGATCGGCGTGAAAATTTGTTTACAGGGGCCTGGTTCGAGACCCCCCCCCCCCCCTTCCTGTGGAAGGGGGACTCTCATACAAATTGAACTCAAATCTCTGTATAACTCGAGAACTAATCAAGCAAATGGAACCAAATCTGGCATATGCAGATTTTTGAAAGCAAGGAATGTTTCTATGGTAATTCGAGACCCCCTCCTTTCTGAAATGGGGGGCCACTGATGACTTGAACTACGGGCTCTCATACAAATGAAACACAAATTTCAACCAAACATAAGAATTATCCATGCAACTAAAACACAAAATGTTCTGATAGCATGTTCTGATAGATGTTTGAAGCACTTTTTACTCATGAAAGGAGGGTGCTTGAGCTACTCTCAATGCTACAATGCTCAAGAAGTTAATCTAAGGTTATGCGAGCGATAATTTCGTTCAAACTGACAGGATACGGCGTAGTTTTAAGAAAAAAAATGTGTCTATGAAATGCTTCTACACAGAAAAACTATGGTAAAAACTACCGATGCGAGGGTTAAATTAAAAACACAAACAAAAATAGAAACAAAAAAAATTAAACTCTATAATCGAAATCACATATTGGCAAGAGAAAATATTTTAACAAAACTCATTCCGAAAAAACAACCAGTTCTATTAAATTTTCATTCAGTTGGTTGCAAGCATAGCAACGCTCGCACCGGGTTCAGCTAGTTTTAAATATACATCTGACTTCACCTGACTTCAGTCATGAATTTTCAAAATTACTGAGACTTGGTAAAATTTACCGAAATACCGAATACACCGAGCTCAGCTGTAGTTTGGTAGTTCAATATTGAGCCCATAATGAATGGGTAGATTTAAAATATCTAAAATGTTCAGTATCGTGCTTATGAAATAACTTGTAATAAATTTTATTTCGCAATTAAAATGAATGATTCGCAAATTGCATGCGATTTTTTTTGTAGAATAAAGGATAAGACTTTCGTTATAAATGCTATGTTTTCGAACAGTTACTGTCTCTTTTTCATAAGTTCTCTTATTGATTTCTATTGGTATTCGTTTTCTCTATTTGGTAGTGACAAGTACGTTGCATTATTTTTGCTAATTTACTACTTTTGTATAAAAACCCCACTACTAGTATTTGAGTAATCGGTTTCCTTTTCGAAGTTTATCAATCTGTTGATATGATAAGTTATTTTCAGAATCAATTCAAACGCACAGATGAATTTTAGCAATCATTTTCATGAAGCTAAAAGAAGCTCTTTTAGTCAAACTTGTTAGAACCCCAACTTGTCAAACTTGTTAGTGTTCCCGTGCCTTAGGTTTAAATTAGAACTATCTCAAGCAGCTCAAACCGATCAAAAATAGTTGCAGCAAATTAATTGGGACCTAATCGAGTCACGAAGCAGTCTCCTCAACCGGTATGTAACAAGTGATTCACTAGGGGTGCAGCCCGAGGTGTGAATAGGGAAAGGGTGCTTCATTTTGGACAAAGTCTCAACAATTTGTTGTACATTTTCAAACAAAACGATACCGAAATTTAGAAGTCATCTGTGATGGAAACGTTCCATTTCGTGATAAACTCTGCTCAATTCAATTATGCCTAGGGGAACGAAAGTAAACCTCAACCTTACCCGTTTTGGCGAATCTGTTTGGAAAATTATTTCAATCACTATTTCGCGAATCATCGACACTTTTTCAAGAACTGGTTTGATCAAGTATATCCAAAAATATGTGAAAAACCACTGCACTTTCTGTTAAAACCGCCACCAATTCTCCCGTTAAGTAATAAAACCACTTCCATTCCCCGGCAGCGCATAACATTTTCACCATACGCAGATTTCCGGCTGCCCTATTTAATATACTTCGGTCGGGCACCAATCTGCCGCTACTTCAACGTTTTTTGTTTACCCTTCATTCAAAGCTTTTTGTTTTTTTTTTTTTTTGAAAATTTCATTTCCGCGACCTTTATTGTGCTTCGGCCGAGTTCTGAATGCCAATGTTCTCCGGATAAAATCATTATTAATATAAATAGCGAATTAATCGCTTGTTTAACATCGAGCGGCAAATTGGACCGGAAAGTGTGAACACGTTAAATATAAAAACAAACAGAGAGAAAACCGAAACACGCTTTTTACTATTCATCAGCGAGGTGAACAGCTCATGAATTTTCAATTGCCCCCAATCAAATACCAGTTGCGGTGTTTGATCCGAAGTGTTCGTGCTTGGTCAAGCTTTAAATCTGTTTCTAATTGTTATCGCAAAAAAAAACCAGAACAGATGAAATAAATTCACTGCGAAGCTAGCAAACGTAATAAGCCGACAATTCTATTACTCTTTTCAAAGAAACTCCAAGCCGTGTGGTGAGCAGCCTAGCGGAAACAAAGTTCCTACAAACTTTTTAAATTAATATTTATCAATCCGGGATAGGATTGCCAGCACCCACTTTTCGCTATTAATCTTCTCTCGGTGCGATCAGATGGGATTGGACTGGTGACTTGCGAAAACGACTTGTTTATCCTTGCTGGTCTTTGCTAGCTTAGTGAGTTTTAATTGTTGTCGCGTAACTTTGTCCTGATGACTTGAACTACGGTGGCTGGTCAATTATCCTTGGAAGGAACGCAAAGCGAACCATAATAAGCACAATAAGAAAAGTATGGAAAACACTTTGAAACAATCAGTTCTGGCTAATGTGCGCTGTTTGGCTTTTACTCGTCATCGCAGTCAATGGTTGGAGAAGGATTTTCTTTCACAGCATGGTGGTGCTAATTCGATTGCAGTTTTATCTTGCTCATTATGATTTACGAAGTTTGTTGCCGTTGGGTTATGAGGTGGGTGGAATGGAGGAAGTGTCTTACCCGGCAATTGGTTCAAGATTTGTAGGTTATGTTTTGTTAGGAAATGATGTTCCTTTTTTATGTTGATGAGTTAAAGGCTAAATTAGTTGAGAGGTACAACTAGTTGGAATATCTTGGCCTTATACGAATTTGCCGCCTTTAAACTCGAGAGCCTGATTATTTGCAAAAATCATTAATGATTTTCTTTATCTTCAGACAGATATACCACTCTCCACGCTCATTCGTATCAAGAATAACATTCACTTTGATTCTATACTTCAAAGTAAATCAGAAAAATCGAAAACCTCTTTTGCTATATATCAGCTGAATTCCGATAAGCAAATAGTCAAATTTAGCTACTTGCCCGACAGAAATATGTCTGTTTATAAAGAAAGTATGCTCTGATAAAGTTCAAAACAATTAAAACTCAGAATTCAACGTTTTCCTCTATTCATACATACATCAGCCAAAATGTCTGCAATGAGTTGCAGAAGAATCCCGACACAACTACTCAAAAAAATATGTACAGTTGCTTATGAAAGGGTAAACTTGTTGACGCTCGAGAGAACGAGAGAATGTATAAATGATTAATAAAATTTTCCAAATGGGCTCAAGAAAAATTAAAGCTACCATGATCTATGAAAATGAATTCATTCATTTTTGATTAATTTTGATCGTCTCAGATATGTCTGTAAAACGTTTCTTGGCTGACAGCACACAAAAGTAAAAAATAAAACTTTTAACATCGCTGTTTTCTATCCATCTGAAATACATTGTGCTGTATGGCAATATGGCAATTTAGATCCAAGATATCTGGTAATTCGATGCATAGGTTTTTTTTTTGTAAATACATGTGAGTTTGCACTCGCCTAAAGATTTTTTTTTCGAATTATGAAGTGCTTTTGCAATTCCCTTTTGCAAGGTTTGCCAATTGAAGGAAAAGTGGCAGTGTCCTATGGGTTACACACGACCGGCCTCGACTAATGTTTCCGCATAACAATGTCTGGCTTGCCCTGGTACTTCTACACCGTTTGGCCGGTTTCACCAACCTATCGGTTCAATGAACGAAACGATGAGACCACCTTGCCCTCAGGCTTCTTCTTCAGCATCTGCTGCACTTTGCCGTCACGCAGCACTGTCTGGAGGCCGGAACCAGACTTACGTTCGATGCTCTCGCCTTTCTCTAGAAAAGAGAAGCTGTTGTGAATGCCGGATCGGCTATATCCGGAGGACACAAAGCCAAATTTTTCGTTCGTTTCAGTAAACTTTACATACGATATAACACGGAGGTTGAATGGATTCCTGGATTTGCCGATTATACGGATGTGCTGGATCTTCCGGGGACCGTCCGTTCTGGTCCGTGTTAATTCCATTTCCGTGGTCTACCACGTTTACGGATGTGTAGAATTTTCCGGGAAATTGACCAATAGGTGCTCAAACTCCTGATAGCCTTCTTAGATCTCTCAAAGGCATACGACACCACCTGGAGACACGGTATATTGCGCACGTTAAAATCGTGGCGTATACGTGGTCACCTGATAAACATGTTGTGGAGCTCTCTCTCGAAACGGACGTTCCAGGTGTCTGTAGGAGAACACATGCCCCTTGAACTAGTGCTGTATAATGGAGTGCCACAGGGTTTAGTCCTGTCCGTGACGCTGTTCCTAATCGCGATGCATTTTGGGTTGTACCAAGCGGAATCAATATATTGTAGTACGTGGACGACATCCTTCTCGTGGTACGAGGAGAAAAAAGTGAAGGCCTCCATCGCAAGCTGTAGACCGCCTTCAAGGCCGTGAATAAATGGATGACGAGCGTGGGATTCGCCATGTCAGCAACTAAGTCGCACATATTCTCTGGCAGTCCGAATGCAGCTCGGGAATCTGCACGTGACAAAACCATCTTGCGAGTCGCCGTTCCTAGGAACAACCGGCTAAGGGTTCTGGGTGTTACCCTGGATCGAACCTTGACATTCCAGCCTCACTGTCAGATGGTGAAGAAAGCGTGTGAGTCTCGGACTTTGAAGATGATCGCTATCAAGCTTCTGCGTGGCAATCGGACATCTATGCTGCTGGTGGGATCGGCCATAGTAACCGTGAAGCTGACCAACGGAATAGGCTTAGTGAGCTAAGGACGGCCAGCAACTTTGCAGACTCTCGCTCCTTCATGCAACTCGATAGTTCGGTATGCTTCCAGAGCTCTAGTGGCCAGTCCGATACTTTCAATCAGGACCGAAGCGGGAACCTTACAACTACTAGCAGCACAGTCTATAGCGCGGACTGCCATCCGAATAGCTGTGAAGAATCGTGGAAACTCCACTCTTCCGCTGGTTCAACGTACCTCGAGCCGCCTCAAAGAATTGACGGGTACAGCGGTCCCCGCTGTCGGTCAACTTGTGAGGTAGAGTGATCGTGTGTGGCACGCATGAAAGCTTACGATTGTGTGCGACGTAAAGAAATTCATACGAGCCTGTAATCCTCCGGAGAAAGTCCGCCCAATCGTGTAACAGTTTCTGAACACCCGCTTCCATCGATCAACCATCGTCTACACCGCCAGCCCTAAAGGTGAAGATACGGTAGGGGTCGCGTTATTCAACGGAAGAATTGCTGGCACCTACAGTCTTCCAAAAGGACGCAGCGTCTTGTCTGCGGATACATACGCCAAAAAGATGGCTGTCACGATCCCGAACCTGAATTACGGGTTGGTGGTTCTATCGGATTCTGCTAGCTGCCTACTGGCATTGTAGACAGGAAAATCACGACACCTGTGGATCCAAGAAGTGGAAGAGATAGCGCAAAACAAACCTATTCGATTCTGCAGGATTCCTGAGCACGCCGGAATCAGTGGCAATTCCGAGGCCGATCGACTAGCCACTGAGGCCAGGAGGAAACAGGCCGTCAATGTACCAATTCCAGGAGAAGATGCTCTGAGAAAAATAAAGCAATCGATACGCCGCCGATGGTATAAGACCAGGGAGTCAAAGTTGAGGAAAGTGAAGGAAGATACCTGCAGGTGGACGGAACGTGGGAGCACGGCTGACCAAAGTGTCTTTACACGTTTGAGGATCGGCCACACGCGGCTTACACACACGTTCCTTTTGAAGAAGAAGCCGCCACCCAATTGTGAATGTTGCGGTACGGTGATGGATGTTCGGCATTTAATTCTTGAATGACGGAAATTTGTAACCGAAAGGCAGAAAAATTACATTGGGGCTAGCCTACGCGACGCTCTGGGAAATACAGAGGAGCGAACAAAACGAGTGTTAAATTTTCTAAGGGAAACAAGACTATTTCGACAATTAAAGCGAAAACGGGAAATGGAAGAAGCCGAAGAAGAAAACGAGGAAATCGTGTCCAATGTTGATCCGGACGGACGAACATAAGTCGATGAAGAAAAACGGAAGAACAGAAGTGAAAGCAAGAGTGGCCGAAGAAGCGAAGCGTAACGGAATCAGTGGAAGGAGCAGAACAAACCCGAAGCGGATGAAGAGAAAAATGAAGCAGACGAAATTGAAGGAGGCACAACGGAAGAAGCAAGTAGTGGAAAGAAGCGAAAAAAGAGTGGAATAGAAGAAGAAAACATGGATGAGAGAAATATAAAAAAAATCGAAGAAGAAGAAAAGTGAAATGGACATAGTTGACGAATAGACGTCGAAGAAGTTGATGCATACCAACAGAAGAATAGAAGGGGATGTAGCGAAGTTACAGAAGATTTCTGTGCTCTGGGATTATTTTTTGTGAAGTGGCCGCTTTTACAAATGTTTCGAATCATCCTGGAATCGTTCAATCAATGGTTGCAAATTTCCAATACCCAATTAAGTCTGTGTCTGTACCGCAACACATATTTCATTCACGTATCACCATTTAAATTGATGAAAAAAAAAACGCTGAGTTCTCGGAACATTCCCGTGGATTGACCAGTTTTACAGATGTTCCAGTTTTGTCGGAGGACCGTTACATTGTCTCCTGGGCAGGATTATGTTGTGGCTTTATATGAATATTTGAGCTTGTTAATTAAAACTATAGCTAGAAATTGAGAAGAAAGATTAGTAATTTCCATTTAATTCCAACTCCCTTTATTGCTTATCTTGACAGATACGCTTATTTTGTCTACAATGTGCAGACTTCTTCAGTGTCGTGGACTAATACTCGACAGCTTATAGATGTTTATAAAATTATAGATTTAATACAATCTGCTGAATCAGAAAACACAGCTATGGAAAAAAATATACGCCTCCATTCTCAGTTTAAAATAGTTGACATCCCCATTTTGAATATTTTTAATATTAAAACAAACTATAGATCCAACATACTTTAATGATACTCAAGGATTTGTATTCCGTCCAAAAATGACGCAACGTCATCTCAAGCATGCTGTTACACGTTTTTGAGTTTTCGTAATTGGAGTGTCAAAAGAATGCTTGCCAAAGGCAAATGACGATTCAGTAATATATGTTATTGTGACGGCGCCGGTGGTGTAGGCGTTAGCGTGGATGTTGATCTTCTATCAATTCCAGTCGGCGCCGTTGGGATTTTCTGAAACGAACAATTTCTTATCACGTCTTCCTTCGAAAGAGAAGTAAAGCCGTTGGTCGTGGCCCATGTACAGATGGGTTCGATATGTAGGGTCCAGGTCGTCTCCCTGTCGTTACGAACCATCCTCTGGAGGAAAGTAACGTAAATACAATAACAATAACATATAACAGTATCTGTTGATAGCTTCCTAGTAATAGTAGCAAACGCCACAATTATCCATACTTCGTTTTATTTATAAACCTCAAGAGTTCAACAAATGATGTTTAACTCAAACAAACTCGTTTATGTACACGGTAACAACAGCGGTTGCTGGCAAAATTTCATGTTCTGTAATGACAAATGCTTGTTCAAACAATTATATGTGACTCTGTTCATTACTATTGTCGTACTACACTCAACTACATATGTACCCACATGACCAAAGACTTGTGAACTCGAACTTAACCGTTACTCCAACAAACGTTTACTATACCCTCCATGACGATCTCTTCGTCCGTGTACAACCCCACCTCGGCCCTACGCGCTCCATCATACATCACACTTCCAACCACCAAAACAACCACCAGATAGTCCGCTACGTCCACCAAAAAATCCCCCCAAACCACCCTTTGTCCGCCCAAACCCAATTCATTCATCGTAATGCCTGGCCTGTTTTCCCCCCTACGAACCGCAAATCCTTCTTCTCTCTACCTAACCGGACAACTTCCTCCTTCTCTCTCTCCTTTCCCAACAGCGTCGAACTGCAGAAGGCGAACCTGGGCGATGAAGCTGCCGCCTCTGGAAACGCCAGTTCCTGTTCATCGGGGAATCCACTGCTCCCGAATTCCGGCGGCAGTACCGGCTCGAGCAACACGGCGGGCAGCTCCAGTTCTGCTGCCGTGGCAAGTGCCAGTGCCATCGCAAGCAATCCGCTCGCTTCGGCCATTCCATTGGCCCAGCTACTCTCCAAACCCGGTGCGCTGAATGCCCTGACCAGCCTGTCGGCCCTCGGTGGACTGTCCGATCTGCTCGGTAATCTATCCAGCGGGGCCACCGGCGTTGGTTTGACCTCCATTCAGACCACCGGTGTCAATCGACCGAAAACGACCCGGATGCGGTCTCCGAACAGCAACACCAGCATGAACGGCGATAGCAATAAGAAGAGTGAGCGCAATAAATTCAATCCCTACTAGAGTGGGGCTGCTCCCGATGAGTAGAAGTAGGAAGTAGGAGAACAGTCGCGGAGCTTAAGAGTTACTTCCGTTTAAATGCAGCAGCAGGATTCCTGCGCCCGAATATGTGTGTGTACGTTAGAGTAGAAAGCGTAGGGACAAAGTTTAATTGAGACGACGCTTTGGAGGAAAGTCGTTTCGCTCTATTCTGTTGAAGAAGAGAATTGAAGAAAGTCAAACATGAATTTATTATAGAGCACTGACGATAGAGAGAAAAGTTCTTTTTTTACATTTGGTCGATTACGCTTCGAATACCTGCTCCAGCTATGAACCGAAGATTCTCAGTCGGAATCCGGTTAGGGATCGGCAGACTGAAGCAGGCGAGATAAAACATTTATTTATAGAATTTAATTCAATTAAGATTTAAAATAGGATCACGGTCAGCAGCCGGCGGCAGTGAATAGAATCATAGGGCGTAGACGGCGGAGATAGAGTTGTTTGAGCTTTCAGTTTTTTATTCTTTCGTTTGTTTTACTCAGTACCGTTTCGATTCTATTATTACTATTGCAAACAGCATAGTAACATGTTCAGGCTAACAGTAGAGAGGTAGTCATCCAGCAGGAGTGGATACTCCAATCGCGTTTCGGAAAATCCGATGGCCGCATGCTATAACTCTATATTTAGTACCGTCGCGAAATGGTTACAAATCCCTCTTTTTGCCATAAGCACTCTGGCTGGCTTACAGAATGCGCGCCGTGCTAAAATTAACCGAACTGATCGTCACTGAAAAAAATTCTACTCCGTTGACATGTCCTCGCCGGAACAATGTAATTTACAAATTTATTCTACCACGCTTTTGGTTCTAATTAATTATTAGCTGTTTTATACTTTTACTGAATCATACACCGAATCACTACACACACAAAAATCAGTGCTCATTTTGCGACAAATGTAGGTTCTTTAGGATATAGATTTCCGTAAGTGTTGAAAACGCATTTGACGTTTCATGAGAAATGTAGTGAGCTATAGTCTTGGAATAAATAGTTTGGTATAAGAAAAATTGAACGAAGGCAAAATAAATTGTAGACGGATGGTGTTCAAAATATAACTCGCTAGGATTGGCTCTAAAACTGAATACAGAAATGTTTGCTCATGTGTCTCTAAAATATAGTACCAGTGTTGAGTATATTGAATGCGGTTATTTTAACAAATTATTCAAAACATAGAACTCTCAGGTGCTTCCATTTTTAAAAAGGTAATCTTCAAACAAAACGTTCTACTAGAACATGTCAAAATTTGCAACAGGATCAGCAAATCACACTTAAAAATTTGGTAGAAAAATTTAAATCCCATTGTTGAATACTTTTGCCCGATACTGTAGGTTGCTTTGGCATTTTAACTTCTCAGAAAGATTACTTCAAAAGGAAGCCAAATTTAAGGCCACGTCAGACCATCGAAGATATTCTACACCTGCAATGAACCATAAACGAATTGTTATTCACTCGAAAATTCTTGCTTATGGCTTAAAACGACTAGCAATCAACTTCCTTGCAACGAGCAGGGATCATCCCCACCCCGATTATCCTTGGCCCCGAGAGAAGGTTGGCTTTAACTTTTCATCCTCATCGCCGTTTCCCCTGCAGGGCCCATGATGAGTGCTATCATGCAGAACAGATTTCCTTTTGGAAAGATAGCGAATCGTTCGGAACCATCATCAATATAAATTAGACGAGAGCCGAGGTTGCATTGGAAACGGGTCTCATTTGAGTTCGATTTTTGTTTCGTTTACAGAAGGCAAAATAAAATATGTAACGCAAGCACATCAAACATTCCCGTCGTTACGATTAATGATGAATGAGAGGAAATCTGTGAATCGACGCGCATCAGGTGCTACAAAGGAAATTTTGTCTCTAATGAGAAAAGGAAATAGATAGCTTTAAGGAGAAATCCTGGATCAAGAGTCATTAAATCTCGAGCCTCGGTATAGACCGAAGCACTCTGGAGGCGTCGTGGAATGTCCTGCTGCAGTGATCAATAATTCGATCCTAATCACATTAATCCAAATTAGTCGTCCGTGTAATCTGACGCTTTCGGGTTGGGTATGCGTTCTTTCATGCGCGTCGAGTGATGGAGGGGAGTGGGGCGGGGGTTGAGGCGTAAAGTTTTGTCGAGTTGTTACCTTTTGCCCTCCTTTTAGGAAGGGAACAACTGGAAAGGGAACCAGGAATGTGGTGCTTGTTTTCTTAGCTTTTTCGCATCATTCTCTCATTAAGTAGATTAACTGTTTTAATTATCCGATCCGCCTTCGCTGCCGAAGGGGGTTGGTTGGTGAGAGATGGAGTTTTTTTCCCAGGATATATATTGCTGTTGTTTGCCGGCTACGACAAGAATTGGAATGTGCAAATTTGATTTATGTCGCGCTTGTGAGAAATGGAATGAATTAATGAACAAATGAATATTTTACAAATTGAATATTTTAAGACCGGTCCTTGTTAGTTATTCAAGAGGATTGGTTTGGCAGATAGCTGTAATTTTTGAGGAGTGGTTAGAAGAATCAAATCGACCCTAAAATATACACTTGATTGGTTACCTATGAGTTTCTTTTGGTTTCCCAAGTTCCAATTCTCTTGTGAAGTGGGGAAAAAATGGGCGAATCCGATTAATTAATGAAAATGGGCACAACTGTAATACAGCTCTTCCATACTTTTGAATCTCAAACAAATGCGGTGTATATTTATCATTTAATATTCAAATTTAAGTCACATTTTGCTATGTTCACTCAAATCCAATAAAATCTAAATACCTTTCACTGAAAGTTGTTGATACTTCCGGTAGTTGTGGCTCATTTTACTCTGAAACATGTTTAGAAATTTGATAAGCAATTTTATTTTTAATCCCCTTCCATATAACTAAATCACAAAAAATCAAGTTTAATTTTTGAAAACTGAAAAGATGTATCGAAAAAAAAGGCTGACAATTTCTTTGAAGCTGATCGAAGCAGTCTATGCTTTTAAAATGTTTTTCATTTGCTACGTCGTTTTCGCGAAAAATGCAAACATTATTTCTCGAGAACTTATTCAAAACGACGTATCTGATACTAAAAACAAAGAGAGGAACATAGATTCAAACGTACATTTCTCAGAACTTTCAGCACCCCCACGGAAACTAGCATTACCGTCATATTAAGGAAATGTTATTCCTAAGGGTTTCAAGAATTTAACGTTTGAATCTTTTTTCCTCTCTTTGTTAACAAAATCAGATACGTCGTTTTGAATAAGTTGTCTGGTTGAGTGAAGCTTCCGCCACAAAACAAAGTAATCAGATTTAATTGGAGAAATCAACGAACAGTTATGTTGATCAAATGTATTCACTTAAATCTAAATTTTGTGAGTTCATTTCGATGGCCTGGAAGAATGATTTGAAAAGCCCTTTGGGTCCTATTTCAGGAGTAATTTTCTGGATCATCTTCCAACATTCCTCGGGCTGACATTGAACGTCCATTTCGTCGAGCCTTGCAAATTGTGTCAAAGTTTATATGAGCAACCGGTACTTGAATGAAGTTCAAAACCGTCTTCGTAGCTATTGGATAATCTCTTACGGGGTTCAAATCCGCTCATATTAAGGAAATGTTATTCCTCAGGGTTTCAAGAATTTAACGTTTGAATCTTTTTTCCTCTCTTTGTTAACAAAATCAGATACGTCGTTTTGAATAAGTTGTCTGGTTGAGTGAAGCTTCCGCCACAAAACAAAGTAATCAAATTTAATTGGAGAAATCAACGAACAGTTATGTTGATCAAATGTATTCACTTAAATCTAAATTTTGTGAGTTCATTTCGATGGCCTGGAAGAATGATTTGAAAAGCCCTTTGGGTCCTATTTCAGGAGTAATTTTCTGGATCATCTTCCAACATTCCGCGGGCTGACATTGAACGTCCATTTCGTCGAGCCTTGCAAATTGTGTCAAAGGTCAAAGTTTATATGAGCAACCGGTACTTGAATGAAGTTCAAAACCGTCTTCGTAGCTATTGGATAATCTCTTACGGGGTTCAAATCCGCTGGGTTTCTGTCCTCAAGTTGGGGAAACGATAACCTGTAATTCAATAGGAGCCAGCTTCGTACGAAATCGATATTACATAGCGGATGCCTTCCAAGGTGACATTTTTCTCTCGATTTCCATCACTTCTCGAAAAGTTTTCCACTGAATCACGGCCACCGTCGGACGATGCGCCGGGAGGTGAAAAACATAATTCAATTTAAGAACGGTATCCCCTCCACATTCGCCTTCGCTCGTCCAAGCAAGAAAATAAAAAAAACGCTCTACTGACAGTCACTAAATAGATATAGTGGTGTGCATATTAATAACGGTTTTTTTTTCTTTGCATGGGGCAGTGATAAAATAAACCACGTAAACTAATTTTTGAAAGTCTCAGGAAACCTCCCCCTCCCCCTCGTAGACTCTTCTAAAAAAAAAAAAAAAAATGTTTTTAAATTTTGTATGTAGTGTTGACTTTAATCAGAACCCATAAAAGTCTACGTGGTTCATCAATAGCCCCTTTGCGGAATATATCTGGTGTATGCACCTACCAGCAAGCTCAACATGTTAAGAGGGCCTAGTTTGAACCAATGATTACTTTTGTTTGACAAAAAACGTACCTAGCGTAAAACTATTTGTGTGTTATTGTATTCCGGAAGTCATGGGTGAACATTTGCTGATAAATTTGAAGTCTTGAATGTTAAATCAGGATTTCTGATTTTCATAGGGACACTATATATTCAAAATGAGAAATCGATCCAACTCGGTCGGTTTTGAAACTGCAGATAAAAACATCAAATACTTAAAGCTTCTTTAAATTGGCTTACTTTCATTTTTGTTTGTTTTGGAAACAAAAGAGTTGTATTTTTTTTCTATGAAAACAAAGCCCACTCCTATTTTTATTAATATCAGAATAAGGGCCTCACTATTAGCAACAACAATTTGTAAGAGAAATTTTACTCCAAATTTTCAGATTTATATTGAAAATAATATATTCGTCCAGTCAAAATCGTATTCTGAACCACTGTGAAATGATTTGTAGTTTACAAATCAAATTAAAGTACAGTGCTCTCAAGATGTGTTCTAAAAAGCATATTGTGACATTTGACTACGAAACAAATCACCAATACGGTTTATGCTGAAAATTTATCACTTCTCATTGATGCTTCATAAGAAGTCAAAATGCTGTGGATCGATTTAAGTAAACTTGGCGTTGTTCCCAAAACAACTTTTCTAACAAAATTTTACCCATTTATTTTTCTTTATACTTCAACAACAAGGAACATTCACATAAAAACCAAAATGCTGAAAGTGTCCAACATGATTCTTAGAGGTAAGAAAAGTTTATGAAATACATGCTCCATAATTTCAAATGCGTGTATTTCTTAAACTTTTCTCTCATTCAAAAAACTTTCTAAGAATGAAACAAAGGTAATATTATTTTATTTCATAAAAATCACTGAAAAAAATCATTATTTCGTTATTTCGAAGAAATTCTCGAGCTTTTTCTGTTAATGCCGCTCATCAGCCGCCGCACACCTTCTTCAGTCATGGTTTTGGTTAGATGATTCCACCAATTTTTCATCTGGCCAATGTTACGGGTGACTGCTCCCTTCATCTTCAGTTCCCGCTTACTTATCGCCCAATACTTCTCTATTGGACAGAACTCAGGACATTTCGGTGGATTCAGCTCTTTTGGGATGAACTGGACCCCATTATCGCTGTGCCATTGTAGCACTTCCTTGCTGTAATGGCGGCTGGCTAGAAACGTAACTGGACCATCATGGGACATAACGAAGGGTAATATTCGATTATTGAGGAACTCCATTTTGTACACTTTCGAGTTCGTTGTTCTATCCGTCACAAAAACTCTGGTTGTCTTGCCACAGGAACAGATACCTTGACAAATCATGAATTGTTTTGCGAGCTTATCCGCGAAAATAAACTTGAATCTGCCAGGAACCTTGCCGCGAGCAGGAGCCTTGTAGAACTTGAACCCCGGGATTTTTTTTCAATCTGTTTTAGTATATGTTTTCTCATCGATCCATCAGATATCGTCAGAACATGGTCGTACAACTTACGGGCTCGAGTTCTGGTCACTGTTTGTTGTTTGAGGATTCGGTTGAGTTGTTCACTTGCTCAGTAATATTTATAACCTTCTCGGAGATGGATTTGCCTCACAGTACAACGGTCGGCATTTAATTTTTTTTTGTCAAATCATAATCCGAGAGTTTGGGATCAGCCTTGATCTTCCGAACGACCTTCACCCGCAGTTGACGATCACCGCTTCCACTCCGAAGCTTGGTTTGCACTTTGCTGGCAGTTGGTTTCCTTTTACTTTTTAATCACTCGCGCCACTGTACTTTTAGGATAATCCAGCAGTGCTGCCAGCCCGAGTTGACGCAGATGGATTTTGCATTTCTAAATGGTCTAGCCTTTACTCTGCGAAATAAGCCCACTTGAACACTTGACCAGATATTACAAAAAGTTCAACAGAGCTTGATGCTGGAAAATTTGGAGCTTTTTGAAACTCCACGGATCATAAAATCATAAATCTTGTTTTTTCTAACATTTTCTCACAGAAATATACGAATGATTTCAAATAATATGCACAGTACTGTTCCTGTAAGAACGTAGTGTCTCCAAATCGTTAGTTGGTTCGGTTGCCGTCGGAATGTTACCAGATTTTACCCTCTCCAGTTGCGCTTCGGTAATGTAATTTTAAGCAACCTTAGCGGAGGGGGAATTCGAAGAGAGCCGAAAAAAAAAACAACACCAACATATCACTTTACAGTGTAGGGGATTTTGCTGTATACCTCCATCAAAGTGTCCCAGGAGGAAAACCTTCTTCACTCTTCATCAGAACGCCAGCCGAACGAGTTTGAAACTTTGAAGGTGGAGAGAGGTGTTTACCGTTGTTTTATTCCCTTAGGGGGATGACGGAAATTAGGTCCAACTACTGCAGTCTGTGCTTGGGAACCATTTCCACTACAGACTTCAAGTAATATTGATTACCTTCCTGCGAACGTAGGTTGGGGTGGTCAAACCTTCTTGAAAGTAGCGATGCCACATTTTAACTTTACGATGGGCGGGCATGCATGGTGGGAGACAAATTGATGAATAATATTTTTTTCGGCTGCTCATTCCCAGAGCGGTTCATTTTTCTCTACTGAAAAGCTTAAAACAGGGCTTCCAAACAAATGGGGAAATAATTACCCCCACCGCCAATCACCAGGAAAGAGGAAACGAAATATGATTTTATTTATCCTCGCTGTTTCCGTCCTTCCCGAAACGCGGGAAAGAGGCATTTTCCACAGCAAAAAAAAATTCCGGGGCCAAAGAGAGGTAAGGTGGAAATCATTATCTAACCTCACCCGTCGTCGTCGTTCTCGTCGATGCGAAGCCTGTGGTAAATTGTGCCATACCTAGAAGAATTTTCTTTTTTTCGTCGCCTGTTTGTGGTAAGCCATAAACCGAGAGGAAATGTGCTCTTAAATTGGAAGATTAACTCGCTTTTCGCGAGGGATTTGCCACGTGTAGGTAGATCAGATTTTAATGAGAGAGACAGACTGTGCGGTTCAAGTTTTCCCGGTGAAGGCGAATTTCGAGTGCGTACCGGAAAAAAAATAAACAAACCGGGAACAGTAGGCGGAGGAAAATTAAAATTGTGTAAACGTCGGATTTTATGACAGTTTAATGATTCAATTTGTAGCCATTTCTCCTGCGTCTCTGTTATGGGATGTGCTGCTGGCTGTTGCGTAAACGCTGGCACTTGAAAAGGGCCACGACGACCGAAGGCAGCGATGTGCGCCCCAAAATGGACTGAGAACAATCATTTTGAATTGAGTGTTCATGTATATGAATTCATTTTTTCCGTTTCCTTTTCGGAATACGCCGCTGCAACTGTCATATCCGTTGACGAGGGGGGGGTAATCTGGTTTGATGGATGAGGATAATGCTCGGGGAAATTAATTGATTAATTTAGAAGGAATTTTTCGCTTGAATGCAGATGAAGAAGGAATCATTTTAAAACTAGCAAGGAAAATGATAAATCGGTCGAATGACAAAAGAATTACTGCGGGATTTGGCAATACCTTCGTGCATTATCATTAGGGAGTAGCCAAGGTGTCACTGCTTGATTGCAATATTAGTTCTTTGGTCTACTTAGTTTGAATGTAGAATAGTCGTTTGCCTTTTTCTATATCGCTCTGATTAAAATCTATCATATTATTTTTTTTAAAACTCCATCTTATTCGGCTTTAAACCTATAACAATTATCACACGTTTTCAGTCCAACGAAAAGTACCCAAAATCGTGACCGATGTCCAAAATAATCATGCAAATGATAAATCCTCAATTTTAAAATCTAATGAAGGCAAACTTAATTTTATTGCTGACCTGAACTTGATTTCGATTTTCTTACCTCGAATTCAATAAAACTTGCTTCCACCACAATTTAGTTCTACGTTTGATGAACTTACATTCAATTTACTCATCCAAATATCCAAATACTTATGAACTCGCACAATCCCACATTCAATTCCGCTTCCAGGAAGAAAACGTAAAGGAACTGACAACGCCAAACGAGCGGAAAGTCATTGTTTGCATTGAAAAGTTTTCGGCGAAATTTCCCAAACCCCCCGGAGTGGTTGTTGCTTCCAATTCGGGGTAAAAGCAGCGAAAAGGCATACGCTAAACAGACACACACACACACAGACCCAAAAAAAAAAAAATACGTCCGGGATCATTATTATTATTACTGTCGATAAAGGGATGAGGTTTGGCCCGACACTTTGTGACAGGGAGTGGAAGCAGATCGCGCTTGCACATTACGCCGAGAACTCATCAATTTTCATTTCATCGCTTTTCGTAGATACGGCACAAGTGAAAATATTTGTATGTCTGCTCTCTGTACGGGAGGAGTGGGGGGGTTGATCGGTATTCCATTTCAACCTGCATCGTGCGCCGTTATCGATATTGATATTTATTATTTCCATTGCAACCACTAATTGGAGTTTGGCAATAATACTGCCTTCTCGAGCGAACACAAGCTAGCTCAATATGAATGTATCAACGTTTGAAGCCAATCGCTAGTGAGAAACTAAAAAAAAAACATTGATTCAAGTCACAGCCAACGAACACAGTTTAGGTAAAATGTTGAAATAGCGAAAAATTGCAGTACAAATCAACGACCGTGCTTCTGATCGGAATACTATGGTAAAGAAAATGTTTTTAATTAAACCGTTTTATTTTAAGTTTTATTTCTGTAGTAATATTCACCTTCTCGGTGACCGTTTAGTTCGTAAGAATTTTTGTGCTTTAGGATCCGTTTAGTACACTTTAGCGCCACAACCGTAGAGGAGAAACATTCTCCGAGTGCAGGGAAAGTTCTTGAATAACCTCCAAAGGCGGAATACAAATGAACATTATGAACAATATGTTTGTCTTACTTAGAGTAAGGTTCGGATTGAGATTTTTTGCTGAAACAACTTATAAGCTGTCAAATCTTGATACAGAATTTTGTAGTTTTTAGAAGGAGGGCATACAAACGTTACTGTAAGAAATCATAGGTATAAGTTTCAAGTAAAATCAAGTAATTATTCTCTAGATGGTTCACGTTAGTATGTGATAATCACTTGCATACGAAATCCAATTTTAATCCAATCCAACTTGTAATGTATTTAATCACCCTATTCTATTGAATCAAACGTTGCAAAACCAATCTCCACACGTGGATATGTTAATCCAACATGAAGCCAATACACATAACCATCAGAACTAGATGTTACAACCCCAGTTGATTGACTGTAATAACGACATTACCAGACAGGAAAATTCGAAGAATTGAAACAAAACATTATTTGATGATATAATTGTAATCAGAATCGTAACAAAAGTTAATAAAGATAGACATTGAGATAAGTCAAAAAGCTAGCAAAATAAACGCGTTTTTCGTTGATACCAATTAACAAAAGCCTCTAGCCTGTAAGTGTATTTTCAGCAATCTGTCAGCCTTTCGTCTGCAAACCAGGATCGTCGTCGACTATCCCTACCACGCTCTATCAAGCAACCAAATAACCAAGACAAACCACCTACCAATCCAACACCGAAAAAAAGGAAAGGTCCGACCTTCTTTTCATTCGTCTTCTTTTTTTTTCTCAAATCCATAATCCATCCAAAATGTCTAAAAATGTTAAATAATCCGAAAATCAAGCCTTTAAATCTTTATTTCTTCTTCCAGCTTCCAGATCCAGCAAAATCCAGCAAACAACCAAAATCTCTTCTACCCTACCATTTAAAATCAACCGTAAAAGATAATCGAAAAAAAAAACAATTATCAATGCTTCTTCAAATATCCACCTCACCATTATGTATATCACCAAATTACTAAGCATCTTTCCAGAAGTCCACATCAATCGTAACACCACCTATCACAGCCCTGAAAAAAAAAACACCTCGACCTTCTTAGCCACGTGCCCGTATACACAATATTCACCAACTACCACCAAAACCACCACCACCACCACTACCACCAACCATGAACCAACCATACCATCAACCAGCTAGACAAAAAAAATCCATCGACATCGGTGGGCAACCCTGGGCAATCCTTCCGAACATCCGCAAACCCTGCCCGTCATGCTTCCCGGAGACGGAGTGGATCCGCACTAACCAATTTTCAAACCTGCATATAACCACACCGAAGTGCACAGTAACTATCCATCACGACCACCATTCCAGTAGAATCCCGGTTTGTTGTTAACTCCATGCCTATGTACAGAAGCATTAAACCATCCTGAACTTGTACAAACTGTCATCACATCCTTAGGAGTCGCAAATCACGAGTGAGTTCGTTTTTTTCTCATGGTTTTAGAGGCCGTGCCTTATCCACGTTGACAGTTATCGAAAGAAAATTTTCCGGATTATTATAATTCAGTTGAGTGGGTTAGGATGAAATGGGGTGCCAGTGACAGCTTATCTTTTCCCAATAGTCCTTTTAGTATGTCAAACCATTCCTTCTAACCCTCTCAATTGTAATATTGTCAAGGTGGCTTACGAGTGACTTTTTTTTTTAGGTTTTAGTGCAAACTGTTGAATGGACTGTATTCGTTTTAAGAAAGTTTTTGGCGTGGGTTTTCGTATTCCTTCAGGTGAATTTCAGGGCACAAGTTTGACCGCCCGGGGAAAAGAAGTTCTGCATAATGAATGAAGAATTTTCTATCGGTTTTCGGTGAATTTTATGCACGGAATTGAGCTGTTTTTTTGAATGTGTAAACAAATAATTATAACACACTAAATCTCAATCAACCTATATGGACGTGAGGCTCTCATAAACTTGAACAAAACCATAAAGTTTTCTGATTTACCTTTAAAAACCAGTACTCATTTAGTTTACCTAGTTCCTTTATTCCGGAGGATCGGACATCGATCGCGTTAGCTTATTTTATTTTAGTTTTTTTTTCGATAACATGAATGACTTAATACTACGTTTACTAGGGCTTGGACCATTTAATCGAATGAAATTTTAGAGAATGGATTGGAAAAAAAACATGGAAAAGGGATTCTGTAATCTCATCAGATAGTTGTCGCCAGCACTAGGACATAGTGCGACCTGGTCAGGGCTCCCTTTTTCTGTTCGGTCGATTGTGGTGAAAATTGGGCGACGATGAGACTCCTCAAGATGTCGGAACAAAACAAACACAAACTAATAAATATGAAAAAAAAAAAAAACAGGTTAAACTCTTATACCAGGCATTTGGAGAAACACATAAGTCGACATATGCATATAATAAAGATCGCGAGACCCTATCACATCTCTTATAGAAACATAAGGTTGTTTTTCTTGAGCCTCTAGGGTATTCAAACATCGTGTTCTGGCGGCGGCATTATCCGTGCATTGCCAGACTGTGTTATCGATGTCATCATAACCGTTTCTACACCGGCAAAGCTAGCTGTCGACGAGGTTAATTCGATAGAGATGTGCATCTAACTGGTAGTGGTTGGATATAAGCCTTTTCATCACGCGTATGAAATCACGGCTTACGTGCAGGTCCTTGAACCACGCCCTCGATGAAACAACAGGAATGCTGGAATGTAACAGCCGTCCGAAAATGCCGGTGTCCCAATCGGTTTGCTCTGACGTACCAAATGGTAAAACTCATCGTGTGATATTTGTCTTTCATAAAAATCGCATTCCTGTGTGCTCATCTTTGCGAGCGAGTCCGCTTTCTCATTGCCTGGGATTGTGAAATGTGCATGGACCCATTCATAGGTAATCAAATATGATCTTTCGACCAACTCATCAGTTCCCTTAATTTTGAAAGGAAATACGATGAGGGTTTACTAGGTTTCAATCGATCGAACTGAGGCTGAAAGGTTAAGTAAAACCTGTAAAACAGTGAAAAATCTTTTTTTCAGAATTGACGTGTTGGTTTTTTTCAACACAAATACGCGGAATTATATTAGAACGAAGTTGATTTGGAATGAAATGCTTGTTTTATGGAAAGATCATAATAATTTGAGGAACTGCTATATAAGACACATATCCGATGATATGTAGTGGTGGCAGGGCTGGCTGGCAGCAGTTCTCTTTTTCGAGACATGGTCACTATTTTAATGCTAGTCTACAACAAGTCTCGTTTTTTTTTTATTGAAAGGTCTCTAAAGTCGCTTTTTTTACCAATATGGTCTCTAACGTCATCGTTTAAATTTCTCGTGTCCATAGTCTAATTTTGCTTCGAGATTATTTACTGACGCCTATTAACGGTGCAAAAACGATAAGCTGGAGCTCCCAGGCAAATATTCCTAAAGCCATTTGATATATATGTACACCGCCAGAGTTCTTTGGATACATTTAAAGGTCTCTGAACTTCTTCGAATTTGATGTTCCTATCATCCTATATTATATAACTTCCCGCAAGTCATTTTAAGAGCATCGAATATCGCTGGAGCTAGTAGGTCGTAGTGGTTTAGTCTCTATAATTCAAAAAGTGACTGGACAAAGATTTCTAAATTTCCAACATCTTTTAACACGTTGCCAGAGTTGAAGAAATACTACCCTCAACAGAATTGATCATGAAGTAGAAAATAATAAGTTGTATTATTTTATAGTCGACTTATAGATTTTTAAAAACAAATATAATAAGTAGTGGCGGTAAGAGTACTGCGTTTTAAAACATTTCTGTGACCTTTCATATTCTTCATTATGACCATACGGAAGCCACACAATAAAAAACTGGTAATGGAAAAAATGTCAGAATTTCTTCCGGTGACGAAACATTTGCATTATATAAATCAATGTAGTTCTGATTTTCGATGATTGCCGGTTGAATACTGTCTGGCTGTGTCGTGTATCTAATGGAAGCTTATTATCAAAAATAGTACTATCAACTCGTTGGCACAAATAAATGAATAAGTGGAACTTTAACCAAGCCATCAAATTCAGTCAAACGTAATCTTTAACGCAACAAGATATTTTAACAAACCAAATTGCATTTTATTCGAGTAATGGGCCGACGCTAGCTCCGGCCAAAATACCACGTCGTCATCCTTGTGGTACTTTTTAATGAAGGCGGCAACTTCTGGGAGGCACTAATCGCATGAAAAATCGGAACATTTAGTCGCTTCTTTCAATGCACACTTTAATTCATGCTAAGAAACATGTTTGTTTTTGTAGTCGAAGGAACATATACTAGGTTCGTCAAAAAGTTTTGATAGCAGGAATGAAAATCCTTTTTATTTTGGGAAATCACTTTTATTGCTCACTATAACGGGGTATAACTAAAAATGAGAATTTTCTTTAAGGGCCATAACAAAAAGACTTGTTTATAAAAAGGAAAACTGATTGATTTATTTTGAGGGCACGTCTCTTTACTTTCACAAAAAAAACATTAATGAACATTTGAATACGGTCCGTCATCAGCTGTTCGACGAAGCTTTGTCCTGATGTACAGCTGTTTTATCGATTTGGCGAATGCATCTTTTGATCAGTTATTTAAAGTATTTGGCTCTCTAGTTGTTTTTGTACACCAGCGAACTCAAATATCCAAAGAAATCTTCAATCGGGCGACACTTGGGCAAATTTGTTGGATTGCGGTTTTTTGGTATATACGGGATGTTTTGGCTTTCCAAGAAGGCTTGCGTTTTTCTCGCATAATGCGACGACGCTTTATCCGGCCAAAACACGTATTTTTCATTGGCATGATATGTTTGAAGAAATGGAATCAATATTTTCTTCAATCATTGATTTTGGTACACTTCTTGATTAATAGCCAAACCAATGGGCTTGAACCATGGTTTGGAAATTCCTCTCTCAGATATGGCAATATAAAGCATCACCTTCTGCTCAAATTTATGCTTAAACTTATATTTCACGTTCAAGTAGTAGAAATGTTATCAGAATAATATCGATCGTTTCCTGGGATGTGGGTTTTTGAGAGAGGGAAGTAGCGTTCGTCATCTAAAACGAAACATTTTCCGGCGTAATTTCGGGTCATCCAGCGGCATTGTGATTGTACGGTTGATATATGTTGATCTGTGTATTCTGGTGCTCTTGATTTCTCGTGGCAGACTATTCCTATCTTCTTCAACGTCTTGCAGATGTAAGGTTCCGTAGTCTTGAACTTTTTTGCTGCATCAGATTTACTAATCGAATCCTTGTTGTTAAAAGTACTATGGAGCAATCTAAGTTTCTTCTTGTCCATTATTTTAGCCGGCCTCCCACTACCACTCCTACTAGCTGTTCCTGAGGATGCCAGGATACAATAGATGGTTGAAACTGGAACATTCTCGGTTTTAAAATGGTTCACAGTGAACTTTTTTGAAAATGAACCTGCTTACATAAATGAATATCAAAGCATTTTTAAAAGCCAACGTTCATTCTTCTGATTAGGTTTGTTGTCACTAGTAATCATTTGATTTTCGCATGGAATTTATAGGTAGTCAATGTTATGTTGCCTGAAAATCCACACCTTTGAACCTAACGAGCATTACTTTTATCAAGACTGGCTGCAACAATTCGTACCCCAATTCACTGATTTTCGCGATGGTTTTTTTAGCTGTGTGAGCAGGTGCATTGTCTTGATGAAAAATGACTTTTTCTTCTGCAAACCGGGTCTTTTTTCACAAATGTGTTCATCCAACTGGTCCAAATTGTGACCTTATAATAATCGGAGTTGATTGTCTTACCAGTTTGGAAATAATCTATCAATAAAATTCCTTTTGCATCCCAAAAAACAGACGCTAACATCTTCTTGGCCGATTTCTGGACACGAACTCGCTTCGGAGCCGAAATGCCTGCTTCACACCACTCTTGTTTTGATTCAGGATCATGGTGGTAGGTAGACCCAAGTCTCATCCATAGTGTCGAATCGACGCAGAAATTGTTTTTATACTTATACTTCCGAAATTGCTCCAAATGTTGCTCAGAAAGTCGCATTTGAACGTGTTTTTGTTGCATTGTTAGCAAATGCGATCGAAACCCAAAACTTCAGCTAAAATATGCCATGTTGCTCCATGCGAGATGCCTATGGTGTTAGCTATCATATCCACAGTCGATCGATGATCTTCCAAAGCCATATCCTGTATTCCCGCTATGATTTCTGGTGTTGATGCACTTTTTAGACGTGCTGAGCTCGGATCGTCTTCAACGCTTGTACGGCCACGCTGCAAAACCTATCGGTGAACGGTTGGAAACGAAGGAGTAGCCTCCTTTAATACTTTCATCATCTTTGCATGGATCTCAGTAGCCGATAAACCTTCCAAAACAAAGTATTTAATCACTGCACGATATTCGGATTTTTCCATTGTTAAAAAATACACTGACACGTCAACTTCAAATGGCTTGTAAACAAAAAATGAATTGACAGATCGAAATGAAATTTTAAGTACGTTCTGATGAAAGATGAAATATTAAAATGGCGTAGAAATTTTGGTTTTTCTACTGCTCCATAAATGTGCTCTTAAAACTTTTTGTATTTAGTATCTGGGGTTTTCCCTGGGGTATAATTTGGGGAACACCTTGGGGGTTGGGGGTAGGGAAAAAAAGGGGGGGGGCGGGTTTTTGGTTTTTGGGGGGGGGGGTGGGAGCGGAGAAAAAAAAAAAAAAAATATTGTGTTGGGGGGGGGGGGGGGGGGGAGGGGATGAAGAAAAAAAAAGGGGGAAAAAGTGGGGGCGGTGGTCGTGGTGTTTTTGGGGTAACGTATGGATAGTGAAATCTGCACAAAAGTAAAAAGGCCATATATTTTTTATTTGTAAACAAAAGCAATCACTCTTTATTTTAGTTGTTCATATAAACAAACAAGTTAATGCAGAAAAAAATTTACACCAATTCGCTCAGCCTTGCGGCAGTTGGCAGGCACTTTGCTCATGGACGCCGCAAAACTTAATGTTTTCATATTTGCGAGCTCTTTTTTTATTTTTTGCTGAAGATGTTTGGTAGTTTTTGGACGAAAGTTGTTTGAATATACCTTCCGCTTCAGATAGGCCCAAAAATCTTCAATTGGGCGAAGTTGTGGCACGTTTGGAGGGTTTTCATCCTTCAGCACATAAGGGATCTTCATGCTTTCCATGGCTTCCAAAGATTTCTTCGCATAATGGCTCGATGCTAAATCCGGCCAGAACACTACTTTTCGTCCACGATGTTTTTGAGAAATAAACTGTTTCACCTTAGGCAAGCAGTTTTCAATATAACGATTTGCGGTGATGGCCAACCCCGATTCAAAGAAAACAGGTTTTGACATTCCAAGTGGGCTGATTGCCAACCAAAGCAATATTTTCCCTGGGAATTTCGTATGTTCAACAAACTTCACATCTTCTTTCACCTGTGCTTTGGGACTGTCGTAGAAGTATTTTCCTTGCCATTCATTTCCATCCAACGTGAAATAAGTCTCGTCATCCATGATGCAAAGTACATCGTTTTTCGCTTGAAAAACATTTCGGACAAGCTTTCTCAATCGTACTTTCTGAACAGCAGCTTGAGTTTCTGACACTTTCGGTTTCACTTTCCTTGACCGCTTCTTGATCCCAGCTTCATCCAAAACCTTTTTGACAGTTTGGTGGTGACAATTAAACTTTTTTCCAAGTTCTCTGTACGACTTTGCCACCCGACCTTCTGTCAACCGTATTAAATTTCGTTTCACTGAAGAATCTCTCAAACTTGACCAATTTCCTGAACCGATCTTCCGAGTTGTTGTTTTTCGCATTTGGTAGGACGAAAGAATGCTGTATATGGTTCGACGACTTATTCCCATGTCCATAAAATGACGCACTACCTTCGATTTCGGCCAATCTGGATGAGCGTTGCAAAAATTACAAATGAGTTTCCGGCGTTGTTCCTCCTGATTACTCATGTTTCGTCTTGTAATAGATTACCGACAACTTGAACACTTGGAACTGAAGTATGACAGAGCTGTTAAAAACTTGACATCGATCAGCTGTAGAATCGTTAGGGTTGTGATTGAAGCAGGGCTGTGAAAATGTGTGCAGATTTCACTATCCATACGTTATGTAGAAAGGTCAAATGGTTGGGAAAAAAACCCGCTTTTGGGTTTTTTGTCAAAACAAAAAAAAAAAAAAAACTAATGTTTTTGTTCTAATTGAAACTGATTTTTAAGCGCCAATTTTATTCGTTTCATTCATTCAATTTCTTTTTATTTGCATATGTAACCTAAGGAATTGGTTAAGTGGTTTCAGAGATAATTTTTTTTTAAATGTCATTTTTCAAAAAAAAATTTAAATTTTGAATATTTGAACCCCCCTTAAACTGACAGGGTAACCTTATTTGGAGAATAAAAAAATACTGATCTTATGTTTTTCGATAAGAAAGAAAACTACCAATTATTATGAAATTCTGAGAGATCGTACACCTTTTTTCTATGGAATTGCTGAAATGGTAAAATTCATCGAGTGAAATTTGTCTTTTCATACAAATCGCCCACCTATGCGTGCGATTCCGCTTTCTCGTTGCCTGGGATTGGGCAATGTTAAATACAAAGGTGATCAAATATGATCTTTCGACCCGCACACTCATCTGCTCACTTGGTTTTGAAAGGAAATAAGATGAGTGTGTGCTAGGTTTCACCGACCGAAGAGCCTTAATCGATCTGAGGCTGTCCGAGAAGATGAAGTAATGGTCTGCGGGCATGTTGGAAATCATCCCCAATGCGAAGTTGATTGCAGCCAGCTCAGCAACATAAACAGAACAAGGTTCCTGAAGTTTGTGGAAGGCGCTAGAGTTTTCATTGAAGACACCGAAGCCAGTGGATCCATTGAGGCGAGACCCATAAGTGAAAACCCATTTTCGGAATTGACGTGTTGGTACTTTTCAGTAAAAATACGCGGAGCTTTTATAGAACGAAGTTGTTCCGGAATCCCATGAGATGCTTGTTTCATGGAAAGATCATAATGAATTAAGGAACTGGTATAGATGAAGTTAGCATGGTCTGGAGTATAGCATGGAAGACACATATCCGATGATATTTAGTGGTGGTAAATTCCCATAAATCGAGATTGTGTGTTCAGCTCTAACATTTCTTCAAAATTTTCTATTACAAATGCGTTTTTCACTCCACATTTGTTCAATATTCTGAGTTCGGCACTCATGTTATGCGTTGAGTGCATACAGCCAAGAGCAATACGCAAACAACGTATCGAATTCGTTCCAATTTTAGAAGGTGGACTTTTTCTTGCCGAGAGAGAGCAAAAATACTCTAGACAGAGAGAATAGTTTTTTTTTTATATATAAAGAGTGATGAGATTTCTGGGTGTTCCACAAATTGAACGAAGAAAATTTATCCTTTTCTGGCATTTTTGCTTCAAATGCATAATGTGGGCATTCCAAGTACATTGTGAATCAAACCAGACCCCAAGGTATTCAAAAGATAGCGATTTGGTAATGTTTCTGCCCAAAAGATTAAGCGGCAATTGAGCTGGGTACTGCTTTCGAGTAAACACTACCAGCTCAGTTTTCTGCGGTGATAATTCGATCTCTAGATAGAAGATAGTTGTCTAGAGAATTTTGCAATGGTTCTTGCAAATTGACGGCATGTGAGCCTCTTAAGGCAACCCCACTGTCGTCAGCAAGTTGACTTAGCGTGCATTGTTCTGCCAAACAATTGTCAATAGCTTTGACGTAAAAGTTATATAGAAGGGGGCTGAGGCATGAGCCTTGGGGCAGACTGATGTAACTAATCCACATTTACTTTTCTGACAACAAATTGTACAAAACATTAAAGACTGTATCGTTAATTATGAGTACACCTAACAATTGCTGTATTTAAATATGTTTTATTTATTTTGCAACTCAAATTCATTTACATTGTTTATTGACCATCAGACGTCTCGTCATCCATGATAATGCACATGTCATTTTTGCTCAAAACGTCGTCGTACAGCTTCCGAGCCCGAGTTTTCACGGAATCCGCCTGAATTCGGCTGCGTTTCGGACATGTTTGTTTCCGGTACGTCTTCAGGGAATTTCGCTCCTTTGCGCGTTGGACCATTCCAATAGCCGTTCCAAACTTTTTTGCGCAATCTCTGATGGATGCCTCCTTTTTTCCTTCAAAAACTTTGCAAATTTGTTTGTCCTGTTTTTCTACCACGGCCGGGTAAGTCCTTTAATGTGTTATGCATTACAAACCGGTGGATCGCATTTTAGACCGCACAGACACTAACACCTTCTTCTTTTGCTAATTTTCTTTACGACAATTCCTTTTCAGTGCAGTACTTGGTCACAATCGATTTTCGCTTTTCTTCCGTAAGACCTCGCATTGTTCCGCTTGAAGTAAAACTATATCTTTTAATGAAGGATTTCGTTTGTTTACAAGGCAAGCAACACATTGACACTAAACAGCTGTCAAAATAAGTCATAGCCTTTTTCATACAGAATCTCAAAGGTGTACTCATAATTAACGATGCAGTCCTTATTTAAAATTCTGGGAAGTCCGACAGGATTTCAATGGAAACTGAATCAAAAACCTCAGTTGAAAAACCATCTGTGGAAACGTTCAGCGCTAGACAATCATTTGTTCCTTTGCTATTGCCGAACTCAGACGATTCGACCCAGTGATCAATAAGCATAATTTTGCCAGTGATCTATAAGCATAATTTTGTCTAAAAATGTCGACGGTATGAGTTATGATAGAGGCTGCTTCACCAAGCTTTCGAGAATAGCTATTACTTTGAACTGCATATTCTCATACCGTAGAATGTTGTTTTGAAGTATTAGAAAAAGGGAGAAAATTGAATAATTCTAGCAAGCGTCTTTTCGTGATATCTGGGAGATATTTCAGAAAATTGAATAATGAGGAGTTGTTTGATAAAAGAAGAGCCGTAGAAAATTCTAGCTAAGTCTGTCCAGAGAGTCACCGTTTGGACAAGTTTCTCGAAAAACACGTTTTGCCAGGACAGAATCCGGAAAGTCTTTTATCGTGAAATTGAATATCCATCGGTTGGAGAATTCATCACTCGTATTAGAAGATAAACGGTAACGCGTGTTGTGAGCCACCCTCCATAATGTGGTCATTGAGATTTTTCGTGAAAGCCCGTCGACAAAATTTCATGAATAACCTCGTTGCTCAAGTTCACTTTTGTCTCAAGCTTTGAATAGTCTTCGAAGTAAGTGGAAGTCGTGTGTCTACGATAAGCTTAGGAAGCGTCAGATTTTTGTAAATACAATTTTGTTGTTGAGAAACCTCCAATACCGGATGTGAATAGAACGAGTTTTTGAATATATGAGTCTGGTTGGCTTTATCTTGTCTATGCAGTGTAATTAGAATGTCGCATGATTAAAGTCGAGGCCCCTGCGATCCTTTGGAAACTAAGACCGGAGGCCCAGAACCGGTGCTTGATTAGCTACATGTGTTCAGAATGTCTCCCTTGTAGTTCCACCAGTCTTACTTCACCTGCACAGTGTGGTTTGATGTGTCGCATGCAATGGTTGTTGTAAAATCTGTGCTGGTTTTTTCAAAAACGGAGACCGGAGATCCGGAATCGGTGCTAAATGGTCACAAAACGACCCTCTTGCAATTCTGTTAGTTTTATCCATTCCAGGGAGTTGTTGTACCGCATGATAAGGTTATCTTTAAACCCATGATGGTTCCTTTTAATCGAAGATGAGAGTTCCGGAACGGGTGCTGAAATAGCCATATCTGACAATAATATCTCTCTAATAGTTTTGCGCAGCGTGAATTGATATGTCGCATGATAGGGTTACTTCAAAATCCGTGCTGAACCTCCGGAACCGAGGTTGATAGTTTCATCTGTTCTATCTCTTCAAAGCAGTGTAATATGATGCATCGCATAATGAGGCTGTCTTAAAACATGATCTGTTCCAGATGAACACAGATGGACACAGTCAGTGACCATATTTATTCAAGCTGAACTGATATTTGGGAGAAACCAACTTACAGGTTGCAATCAAGTTCGTTTGAAAACACACACACACACAAATTAAAATTGACCTGAACCTGAATTCACGTTGAGAGCGTTTGAGTGTGCAACTATTTCTCTGCACAAAACCGTTTGAACTTCATGAATTGTTTTACTAGATCCAACGATTTGACCTACAGTGTGCGAAAAACTCTTCCCAGTTTTTTAAGGGTTGATTCAATTCAATTGAATTAGTTGCTACGAAATATAACGATTTCATCCTTCATCCGATTTAACCTCGTAGCGTAATGAGATTCGGCCAATTTACCAAATATGTCATTAAATCAGGATATTCGACAAAATCATGTTATCATGCTGTTTGATTTATTCCGAAGGAATTGAGTCATTATTATTCAATTTTTAGTTATTCACTGCCGATTTATTCGATTTATTAAACTTCTCAGCCACTATGACTTCACTGGGTAAGATTATCTTCACGATCTTCGAATGATTAAATTTGGCTCAATTGAACCTACAAACTGAGTAATGCATTGACGTTTGCACACCTCGTGGATGAAGCCACAAAGAAGAATAATTCGTTGGACACACAGCATGTCACTATGAAACGGATCCAGTTACTACTACGTTTCTTCGCGGAATAATCTCCACGAAGTCACTTCTCAATCACTCACCTGATCACGTTCATGCAACCGTTTTGGTATATACCTTAAGAAAACACGGGGAACCCACGTAGCCTTCAGAAGAGAATAGTTAAACAGAATGCTGTTTGGTGTACAGAACAAAAATGTATTTAAAAATAGTCGTTGGGAGCATCTAGTCTAAAAAGGATAAGTGATGCTCCATTTCTCTTCAAACGGTTGGGATTTAAACATTAACTATAGTCCTCGCCCCATATGACTTATGGTTGCAGGGCCATTACTCGCTCTCTGAATAGGTCCGCTCTCCAGTATACACGGCAGCAGTGAAGTTGACCATTGCGAGCCGAATGTACAACGCATGAGGAAACAGAGAAATAGATAGATAGTCTTATATTTGATGGATTACGGACTTGAATTGTGTCATCATATATTTTCATCGGAAACGACGAAGTCCTCTTCTGCGTACCGCGGTTGAATAATAATATCTTCTCCAAATTCTCGGAAACTCCATGAACTTTTCGTTTTTTGAAGGCCTGAAATCTCAGATCTTGTTTCAAAATGTTGTGCATGGACGATTTCGAAACATTAATATCGACAGCAATTTTCCGTACCGACCGCTGAGATTTTCGCGCATCTCTTACCTGGCAAGGTCGGTCCGAATCCTTCCAGCCATCCAATGAGGAAGTGTAACAGTACCTTCTGATGGTTTGATAAACAAAATTGCGCTTTACATCTAGGTTTAAACCATCGCATCCGCGAAAGAAAGACACTGAATAAAACAAGCAAACATGGCACGTATTCATATGCACAACTCAGGAGAACACAAATACATGCACCAATACATTCGCAACATCTGTGGCGTAGTTAGATGAGCACATCGAAAAGAAAAACTTAAAATATATCGGACACGGTTTGGGCAAAAAAGTTTTTTGAAACGCTTTCGAAATGAAAATAAAATATTATGGTACCTAAAAAAATGCAGAATTGCGACTAGAATTTCGAGCATGTTCTATTTCAATACTAAATACTTCTGGAATCCAACTTAAATTTTCATTGACAAAGAATCCACTGAAAGCTTCCTGCAATAAAAAAAAGGAAACCTGCTTCGATAAATAATTGCGTGATTAAAATGTAGAGCAAGCTTTTTTTAATTTCTTAAAACCACGCAAATAAGTTCCAACGAACCATTGGAAATCTATTTTTCCGTCAGTTTTCAAACATTCCTCAGTATCCACAACTCACACTCGTTCATTCCCTGATCCGAATATCTCATCATCGTGGACCAATTGTCGTTTCCCACCAGAACAAACACACTCACCGGGTGCCACTTTAATACCCTGCAAGTCTATGAGAACGACGATAATAATGAGAGGATTATCATAATAATTTCGCACACATGTGGTTCGGAACAGCTGCACTGCCACTGTGCATGCTGCAAATAGTATCATGATGATACCCAATACTAATTAATTAAAATTCTGTGATTGCTGTGGTGCTGAGCACGAATAAGTCCTGTGGATTACCAGAATCTGACAAATGGACCAATGCTTTCGGTGTGATTTAAGTCGTTAAATTGAAAATTTTCCCTGGTGGCCTTCTAATAGCTCAGAAGTGAAAATAGGCAGGTTATCTTTTTCATTCTTCCTTTTTTTTCAAATGATTTTAACAGATTCTACCTCGTATTTAAAAGTATCCTTTTGCCACTCGCTGCAAAACAGTAAGCAATTTCGACGAGTGGTGATCCACACAAACAGTTGAGATGCAATCAGATTTACCAAATTGTAACATTTTAATTGGATGCACTCTAGCATTTTCGTTTACCTTTCTCGTGAAAAAAAAAAGTGTAGTAATTAACGGTGTTTTCCGTGCTCCTGTTCGCAGTTGGAATAGCATCACCGCCGCTGCGGAGGCCAAACTTCATAATCAACTTGCAATGAATCCCATTCGCACGTAAAGCTTTTTGTCGATCCATAGATGGATTGGTGGTCGTCATTGGTCTCCGATGTATATCTGAAGCAGTTTTCATCCATGTCGATAACAGGCAATGGAAACCGACACGTAAAGGATTGAAAATGCATTGCAATAGAGTGCAGTATCACAATTGATTTTCCAGGGATTTTGCAACGCCTACACGAGTTTACGAGTTTTCCTAGGCAGGATTTGTCTGCGGTGTTGCACTTGCCCATGGAAATGGAAAATAGGAAATAATTCCACTTTAACTGGATATTAGACTGATGCAATATTAGAAAGTTTTGCTTCGCTTGTTTTAAACGCATGCAAACAGCATAATGATAAACGGAAATTAATATCATACACATCTGGTTAGAAACTAACATGGCTCAAACAGTTTAATGTTTGAAGTATTCTTGGGATTTGAAAAAGAAAAAGCCTCCAATATGGACCATTTTGTATAAAAAGCGGGCTTTGGTCTGATCGTTACTCTATGTAAATATTTTAAACACTACTCATGTGATTGCTTCTCTCAATTTGCTGCACTTCAATAAGCAAAATAATACTTTTTATGAACAATGCCACAACGAAGAGCTGTACTCTAGAAACCATGAAGTGATTGTTCATATCAGTTACCATACCTTGCTTGTTCGCTTCAAGGAATCACCATGGATAAAAAAATTAACATGTTTCACCCAACGAATGTGTAAATTGCTGCTGCTCTAGTTCGCTAAGTATCATCCTTCTAGATTTCTAGATTATAATACGACCTGTTTTGAGCAACTGGAGAATGGGGCACAAGTAGACGTTGTCTATATTGATCTAAAAGCAGCGTTTGATACAATCAACCATGAAATTCTGTTGGCGCTATCCAAACTCGGTACGTCGGAACGATTGGCATCGTGGTTCTGCTCGTATTTGACAGACAGGTCTTTGCAAGTGAAACTTGATACTAGCACCTGTTTTTTTACGAACTCGTCAGGTGTTCCACAAGGTGCTACCTTCCTTGACTCGCTGCTGTTTGTTCTACACTTCAACAACGTATTGCTTCTACTTGGCGGTGGCTGCAGGCTTGCATATGCTGATAACCTAAAGCTTATTTTAGTGCTACGGACTACCGAGGATTGCATTCGTCTTCAATCATTATTGGATCTATTCACTGATTGGTGTCGTCGGAATAAACTTATGATCAGTATTCCTAAGTGTATGGTTATGTCGTATTACCGCATCATGCAGCCGATTGTTTCCTGGTCACAAATTAACGTTTAACCTCTACCGCTCTGCTGTGATCGCTAAGGCTAATCGCCAGCTAGGGTTTGTGTCGAAAATCTCAAGAGACTTCACTGACCCGTACTGCCTGAAAGCTCTCTATTGCTCACTGGTACGACCGATTCTTGAAAATGTCTTCTTGGTCTGGCTTCCTTATCAACTGACTTGGAGCTTGATTATCGAAAGTATGCAGCGCAGGTTTATCCGGATAGCATTGCGTAGTTTATTATCTCCCGCCGTATTCCGATCGCTGCAATCTGCTGCAATTGTATACTTTGGAACGCCGATGGAAAAATCAACAAGCGATTATTATTGCCAAACTTTTCAATGTAGAGGTTGACTGCTCGAGGTTTCTCTCTCAACTGAACATCCGAGTGCGGTAACAACGAGCCACTAACATCTGTGATGCGTGCGTTTACAACTGTCGAAAAATTGATTGAATTTGGCGAATTTTTTGCTCACTTTTTGGCTCGAATTTATTAATTTTTTGTTAAGTTTTTGTCATGTGGACAATTAGTCCGATGAGCTAAGATGAATAAAAAAAAATCCCGAAAGTCGAAAAGGTGGCAAAAAAGCCGCCATGCTCATATTGAATTTTGTTTTATCACATCTTGAGAAAACCGCATGATTCGCAAAAGGCAATTTTCCCATCTTGATACATAAAGCGTTTTATAAAATAAACAAAGCAATGCAAGTGTGTGCGTGTGACTGGCTGTACAGAAATTACTTGAATACATATTAATTTGTCTTCATCGCTGTATCACTGAGTGCCTCGACCAGTGATGGCAATGGTTGACATTGTTCAGTATCAGTTAACTGCTAAAAAATTTCATCAATGGACATGTTCGGTTTTTAGTGTGTTTGCACACCGCACTTGAAAGACCCAACATTTTTTCGACTCCTCTTGGCCATATGCCGTTTTCATTTTCTTTCGCTTATATTTATGAAGAAAAAAATGTCACGACATTTTTTGAGTGAAATTTAGAAAAGAGAACAAAGTCTCGTGGGTGAACTGCGAGAATGGAAGCCCGGTGCACACTTCATCGTAAAGGGGATAGTTTCCGCAACCCGATCAAGTTTTTTTTTGCGTGGGTACTGGATGATTTGCAAGGCTTTGTTTTCAAATACTTTTAGACCCTATCATAAGGTTGCACCATATATATACTCAAGCCTACATGTACATACTACAAGTACAACTTTTTTTTTTAAATGAACTTATTGGACTTACCTTAGTTACACTTCTTTCGGTACTTTTGATAGCAACAATTGTTGCCCGCGATGTTGCACATATAGAGTAATGGGATGTTCTGTTAGCCTATAACCTTCATTCGGCCTATATACCAAATATGTCATAAATTTAGCAATATTCAACAAAATCATGTTGCTATTAGGATTAACGATGTAATCCGAAGCAATTGAGACAATATTATAGTTGTTCACTTCCGCGTAATTTTCGATTTCTTGAACTTTTGGGGCATCATGAATTTACTGGTTAAGCTGAACAGATGATCTACACGATCTTCATGTGGTCTAAATTTGGCTTAATTGAATCGATAAAGCGAGTAGATAAAGTCTGGATGTACAGAAAATAGTTACACGTTACAAACTAACTGTTCACATAGCTAAAATAACCATGACTTTACAAGAAAATCGTAGACTCAATGTTAGGGACATATTTTTTTGTATGTTCCCAACTATGGCCTGTTATACCAATACCGTAGTAAAAAGTTATTGGTAAAATTTTACTTTATGAGTTATAATCTTGATGCCTTGCGCTCGTTCACATGTATGACTATACAAAATACTCCAGTGGATAAAGATCCGGTGAATTTGGTAGCCATTCATCTTTAGCCAAAAAGTCCGCCAAATTGTCTCTGCACCAGCGCTTCACAAAATTGGCCGTGTGGGATGGTACTTCATCTTGCTGGAGCATTTCCTGGCATTGGCCGGACACATGGCTCAACCGCTTTCTCCAAAATTCCGCTCTGTGATAAATGGCGTTAACCTTAACGCCTTTTTCAATGAAAATTTGCGGTAGCCGCGCTTGCAAATTCCACCCCAAACCATTACCGAAGGCGCACTTTGGAACTGTGGAATGTTCCTGTCGCTATCTGATACATTTTTCGAAGTGGAAGACAACAATCTGTCGTTCTGCATGTTTTGGAACTGCTGCAAGACAGATACATTTTTCATCGGAAAATACGCACGGAAGCCCCAGCGTGCCGCGATAGAACAAGACTCTTTTCTTTTTCGAAGGCTTGGAAACTCCATGAATTTTTCGGTTTTTGAATGCCTGGAGTCACAGATCTGAATTCAGAATGTTTTGCATGTACCAACCGCTTCCCAAGTACGGGCATGACAAAGAGCAAAGCGGCAGAAAAAATAATAACAAAGCCTTTGCAATCCTAATCTAACTCAGTTGGCGAGATGTCAAAAACAAAGCAAGCAACAGCAGAGGCAAGCTGTGCGGACGAAGCACTAATACACTCGTATGGGCAAACGAAAAAGGAACACCTTCAAAACAAGAGCAGATGCCTCAGCACCGCTAACCATAACCAACCATAACCAATTCTCACCAACTCCAGCGATGATCGTGGATTGAGAATCGTAAAACATACTAATGGAACGAATTCTACCGATTTTTAAAAATTGCAACTCTGGTTAGAGCTGGTGTTCTTCAGGGTAGTAATTTTGGGCCTATCTTGTACAACATTTTCACTTCCAATCGCCCTGATTACATCAGGGTTGCCATATGACACATGTATTTCCGCCAAAGAAAAGAGTGTTCGTGTTATGTTTACCCTTATTTAAAGTTGCAAAAAAAGTTAAGACAATTTCACTGAATACTTTCGACAAAAGAAGATTTCTCCTAATGCTTCCAAAACTCAAATTATAATAATTCCAAACAATCCAAGCGCAGCATTTTTTGGACCAAGTAATACTCATATAGTCACTATAAACCGAGTTCCAATTTCATAGTCAAGTCAAATGAAATAATTTGAACTGCTACTTGAAAAAAAATATCTTTTATACCTCACATTGAGAGCATTCAAGGTAAATGAAACAAATATATATAATTTTCATATCCCCTTTGAGTAGAAAATCCAAACTTTCTCTAAAGAACAAGATTTGTTATACTCGAATACCAGTGTTGCTTCTCAACAGTGTTAAAAATCAGAGAACAAAACTCTAGCAGTTCGATTTTGTTATTGCTATCTCATTGACTGTCAGAACACGTTCATTCATGCAAGCAGTTCAAGTTTATAAAATACACCAAAAGTTGACATTCAAAAACGTCGTTTTCCTTAGACTTCGTTTTACTTGAAGGTAACGTAAGCATTAAAAAGATGGACTAATTTTAGATGGTGATGAAAAAATAAAACTATAAAAGGGAACTTGATGGAACGCATTTTCCTTAAATCCTACGTTTAATAAGCCTTCGACAAAACTACTTCGACGCCATCCCGGTTGACTTTACCCCAAATAACACATCTTCATGCTTTTATGTTGAGTAAGCTTCATTATAACCAAATCTAGTCATTTAACAGTATTTTCAACCTTTATAAAAATTGGGGGGGGGTGGGGGAACGAGGCGGGCAAAACCTAAAAATAGGGCGAAGAAAAACCCCCCCCCCCCTTCGGGGAACAAAATTTTGGGGGAGGGGCGGGGGGGGGGGGCCCGGCCAGAAAAAACCAAGCGGGGGAACCCCGGGGGGGGAGACACCAGACACTATGGCCCGGGGCCAGGGCACGGCCAACCACAAAACCCCCCCCCCGGGGGCACACCATAACAACGGCGGGAAACCCCGGCCGCCAGGCAGACCAACACACCACCCGGCAGCCCGCGGACCCCGCCTCCCCGCGGGCGGGTACCGGGGGGCCGGGGGGGGGGGGGGGGGCGCCGGGCGCCCGCCCGCCGCCCCCGCCCGCCCGCAGGGCACCACCGGCCGCCCTACGGGCCGGGCGGGGGGGGGCGGGCGGGGGGGCGGCGCGCGCCCCGGGGGGGGGCGGGCGGCGGCCCCCCCGGCCCGGCCCCCGCCCGCCGCCGCCCACCCCCAAGGCCGCAGCGCGGGAACTCCGTAAGTAAGCGGCCCAACGGCCGGAAGAACAGAAAAAAAACACAGCACCGCCGCGCGCCCCCCCCCACTGCCGTGAAACGCATATCAGTCCCATATGATTTTTCGGTGGTTTTGAGTTATGATTGTTAATTGTCCTAATTATTGTTGTTCTTTACGTTTTAATGAAAAACTTGGGTAGTTTGTTCTGACGAAACATGAAAACAACATTGGGCCAGTTTGTCCCATCTTAAAAATAATCGCATATCAGTCCCACCATAAGAAGCAAGCCATAATAACGCTAATTTCAAAACGATCTACTCGAGGTATCATCCAAACCACACATGGTATAGTTTATTCATTTGGGTTATCGTTCTTGTATGGAAATGTTTCATTAGAGAGATTACAACATAACGTAATGTGATAGTTTAAGAAGACGTTTGTTTTTTTTTTTTGATTTTTGTATTATCAACGTAAAATGAAAATGGAACAAAACAGTCTAACAGTAGGCATACCGAATTCCAAATTCATCGACGAGGGACTTGTTTTGGCTATTCAATCTAGAATGGCTTCTTACCTTCGTCAACTAACGGTATAATGGTTTTAAGTAATGTTGTTTTTCTTTCCCCATCAATTTCTTTTAGTTGGATTTTGCGTAATACTCTAAATACTCTTAAAAATAGAATCCATCCGAGCAAACTTGCTTCCCTTGTTACGCTGTCATAATTATACAGCTTTTCTGGTTTTATCCATCCACAGAGCGGCTGTAATTTAATTTGAAGGATCCTTTTTTGAACATCAGCATGTCTTATCTTGTCGATATATGGTTGAGGGAAAATTTATGAATGACACTTTCGAAAATGCTGAAAAACGATACCGACTTTGTCTTTCAACAGTTACTCGGTTAACTCTATCGCGTCTGAAGCATTTCTGGCCAGCCGCGTCCAGTTCCCAAAGGGATTTATTCATGTCGATCCTGTCATCTTTGTATGCCCGTGTGGCACACTCCTTACTACAGCCACAATTATGCATAATTACATAATTGTTTGCAAGACGCCGTTTTCTTGCGGTGTCCAACTTCCGAATTTCTTTTTTAGTCCTCTGCCTCGACGTTTTCCGTGTATCCTCAACATTTCTGTCAGTATAAAAAAGCTGCCATCCGAATCAGGATCTATCGTTGGTGGTGCTGTGATCACCTCTGGATGATGTTTTCCGTCGACTTTCTTCCGTTTTCCAGTTTTCAAAGCTGACGAGGTGTTGAAAAAACACGGGAAGTTTTTTTTAGTCATGAAAACCGTTCAATGTTTGTTCATGTCAGATCGAATCCGGGCCAATCTTCATCGGAACTATCATCCCAGGCATAAGAAACCTTGATCATGTGTAACGAGGACAAATTGAAGACAATTCGGAACAACTTTTACCCGAACTAAAAATAACATACTTCGAACAAAACAAGCAACTTTGACAGCTGAGCAAGAGGGAAAAAATAATTAAGTTGGAATTAAATTTGACCACATGAAAAGCTCCGCTCATGATAGAGGAAGCGGAACGCGTTTGATTAAAGCATCACTGAGCCAAAGCAAGCAACAACTCTCATGCTACCATTTATAATGCTACAATTATCATAAAGTTATATCAATCTAATTCTACTTCAAGACTGGGACTGATATGCGATTATTTTATAGTCGGACATACAAAATAATCGCATATCAGTCCCACTGCTGTTTTTTCGCTGGAAATGTTATAAATTTGTAGTTTCTTCAGACAAAAGTATTGAACACACCATAATTTACATAACAGGGTGGAAAGGTATACATACATCATACGAAACACAGTGTATTACGAAAAACATCATCACAACTTTCATTGCTGTTTTCTCCATTCGATGATTTTCCATACGGGACTGATATGCGTTTCACGGCAGTACAATTAGCGCGAGAGATTTTCGTGCAATGTACAATACTCTCAAGTTTGCACACGCTTTTGAGACATGGTCAAATCCATACCTGCAATATAAAACGAGATTTATATTTAAAAAAATAATGGAGTGATGGCTACAATTGGCTACCGTATCGCCTCTTGGCCCAAAAGTGTATTAGCTACTGTAGTGAACTTCGTGAAGTATCCATATAAAGGTAAAATTGATTATACTTACATCAAGACGATGTCCGCAAGCTAATTGGGGTTTATTCTGAGCATCGAAATGACTTTTGTGACGAAAGTTGTTAATGAAATAAAAAGAAATTTGTACAACGTTATTATAAAGCTCATTTGCAATAATTTTCAAGTGATCGCCGACGTGACAACAATAATAACAAGTTCTATATAAATCTAAGAAATAAAAGTATGCGAGGTTTGATAAAATACAACGGTTATAATAAATTGATGCTCGGCTTACAATCCATTTACCTAAGCAATATTTTACCGTCCATTGTCTGTATGCAGTTTGCACTATTTCCGCCTTACCTTCAATTTAATTTTATAATGATTAACGATTAACGTGTGATCGTTCTTAGAACATTTCAACATCAAAGAAAATCGTCATATGTAGAAAGCCCAGATTTCTAAAATAACAGACTATCGCATATCTCCATTAACATCAAATCATTGGCAGAGTCTAATAATCTTTTTTCTTCCCTTTTTCTACAATCGATTCTATTACATTTCAGAATTTCAATGGAAACTGCAGGACTACCGATTCCCGGCTATCACTACATAGCCCCCAATCACATCGTGAAAGCACCCATCCATTAAGCCGGAATGGACTCCTAACCCCGAATTTGCCAGTTGTTGCTAATAGCTAAATTAAAACTCAGTTAGCGAAATGAAGACCTTCCATCTCTCCGCGAACTTTTAGCTGGTAGCCGAACCATCATCATCATCATCATCATCGTCGATTTGAAGAAAAAAAAAAAAGATCTCGTTTAGAACAACAATTTAAATAAACAACAGTAGCAGCAGCAGCGAAGTGCGATTTTCAGGATGGAGCAGGTTTTCCATCCAAATATTATGATCCACAACGGTTCGAATGACACCCGCGTTTCTCATTGAGGTGATGTTGAGGGCGGAGAGAAAGAGAGACAGACAGACACAGATATGGAGCAATTATTACTCTTCTATAGTGAGATGGACAAACATCAGCAAGTGGAACAAAAAAAAAACAAATCAAGGATCAGCGAAGCCTGCTAGACTGCTTGAGTGCGACAGGTTTTTTTTTTTCAAATTCAGTTCGTACCTCTCTCGATATATTTGCTAGAGCATGACAACGGGAAGAACAGCAAACAAATAATGCAATCCAATTATAGTTTTTTTTTAATTCATTTAGTTTTAAGCTACGGAAGATGTAGGTTTTATCGCTAGATTTTAATGTGTTTGTTAAAATGTTTTTACGTACTATTTTTTTTAAATGGAATATTATGACAAAAGTGAATCCTGGAAAACAGTGTATCGAATCAAGCAGCCAATATTTTTACCATTAAAAAAGGTATTCAATCGTAAGAACAAAGGCTAATCAGTAAATGCGACCAGTGTATCATACTATAGGAACGTGCTTGTTGGTTCTTTAATTGAATTCACTAACAATCTATGTCGGTAAAATTTATAGAAAACTTGTCAACACAGTTGGCCGGGTGTTGGTATGAAATAAAAAAAAAGATAACAAAGACAAAAGAACCAACTACAAGTGGAAGCCATAGAAACACAGTACATAAAAACATTTCAAATATACTGATGCCAAAACAGAACGTTAAACAACTGACTTAATAAACGCCCGGAGAGAGATTCGACAGTCAGTGCAATGAAATCGAGAACAGCATAATCGTCAAAGAGCTTAACATTCAATTAAAAATTGAATACATATTTTTTTGTCGCAAAAAAAATCTGATAAGACCAGTCGGATGACAAGGGAAGTGGAGGGAGGACAAAAGATAACATGATAGACGCTTTAATATCGGAGACTTTATTATTATTATGAATATTTCGATTCGCTGCGCTGCTCTGGCTTTGGCAATTATTGCTTTTTTATCACCGCCGGCCGCAGATATATTGATTTGGGTTAACTTTTTTTTTGTTTACTACATTCTACCGTAAGAGTATTTCGGTTACGAGCTTTAAATGCATCGACGACAACTGCGCATCCGTGCATGTAGGAAAGTTGCAATTTTTGTTGCTTTCAGAAAGCAGCCATCAGCAGTGATTTCGAATTTAAAATTATGTTTAGCAAAATTATAGTAAATGATGGAACCATGTTGTGGTTCTGAATCAAAATTATGTTTAGGTTTTTCAATTGCATGCTTTGAGCTCGGATTGATAGATTTGATTAGGGCTAGTGTTGTAGTTGTTCAAAAAAAAAAATCAGGTTAAACAAAGCCATTTTAGATCAGTGCAAGTATACGATTAAACCAGCGGAAAGTAATAATAATATTAGTGAAGAACACACTCAAACATATTTATATCGTACATATCGGTTTTTGAGAAGGAGAAATTGAAGCGAAATATCACCAAATGCTATCCTAGGGTCGATCGGTTTGTTTGCAGCTTTCGATTTAGATTTAGATCGTTGGTTTGGGCGTGTTTTTAGTATGGGTATCCTTATATTATTGAACTTGTGGTTTCTTAATTTCTTGACAACAAACGAAAAATTATGCAAGATAGTGTATGCTATGAGGTAACTGCAAAAACGAGAAAACTGACGAGAAATGAAAACTAATGAAAACATGATGCAATGTGGTGCAGGATCATTTGAGGGTATCCGGAGCGAATTTCAACTTTTTTTTTAAATTTCATTCATTGAATTAATTCGCCTATTTTCAGACTCGAAAGTGAGTTTCAGTGGAGTCTTTCGTATTGATACGAAAGGGGTTCAAGATCAGAGAACATCCTTGGTAGTACCTACGCGTCGTTTTTTTTTTCATTGAAAATTGCTGTAACAAATCTTTATAAAATATCTTCAAAAACGAACTATGTAGTGCTATACCTGTCCATTTGGCAATCGACATTGCTGTTTGAGAAAGAATGTTGGCCTTTTGTTTTTTTGGGGGTTTTTGGTACCAAACTTATCGTAGATTACAAGATGGTTTTTTTTTTGAAGTTATTTGATTATGAGATTCATTCTTCGGAAACTTTCCGTTGTATTCTGAATCCATCTGTTTATTTTTGGGACGTTTTAGATTATTTCAATGTGATTTAAGAAAGAAAAGTTGGCACCTTCACTTTACCCTAAAAAAAATTTTTACTACGATATTTTTGCCAAATTTACCATTCTTCCTCCCATTGTCTACTTTTTGGATCGGGTTCATCAGTTAAAGATATGCAATTAACGTTTTAATTAGGGTTCATTTTCCGAAGATCGAAATGATCAAAACAGACGATGATCTTTCCGATTTTTCTTAGGGTCATAGGATCAATTAAAACAAATCGAAAATTGACATCAAAAGGAACGAACTCGTAAAGATCAATCCAAGATCACCCAATCCTAGTTCGTATGTAAATAACTGTCATTGGTCCATTTCAAGGCCAGAAGTAGACAATTCATGAAAAATCATAAAGTTTGAGCCGTCGAAATGCATATTCCGATGAAAATATTATATGTTGCCGCCTCACGGATCGTGGCAAAATATGCGCTCTTCCGGCACAGATTCCTTGCCTTGAAAAGGGCAGTACTGACCAAAAATTAAAAATTGGGACTCTAATAAGCATTTTGACTGCAAAGACTTTAAATTTGGTCATATACATTTTCCACAATGTGAAATCCGGGTCAATATGAGCCGAAACACCTTATTCGTCACAAAATATTAACACCCAAGGAAGGTTAACAGTACGTTGTCCTAACTTAAGTATTGAAAATGTAATATTCAGAGTAACATTTTAAACGCCATTCAATGGCGAATATCATTTAAATATTTATATATTGCACTCTCACGCCTTAGATGTTGAAGTAAGATCAACATAAGTGAGAAAAATGTACGAAAATATACATGTACTACAATTTCATCCCACATGATATTCTGAAAATACACTTCTAGAACATGTTATCGAAAAATGAATCGCATCGAGTCGAAATGACTGTTTATAACACTGAAGCAACACACCACTAGGTTTGGAAACTTATAGTATAGAGTATTATTTGAGAATGGGGTTTTGTCATACATTTATAATCCCATAGATCTCACCAAAGACCACCTCCGATAAATCAATGAGTATTTTCGACGTTGATTCGGAATTAGTTTCATGCATTTGCTATGTAATTAATGCAATCTATAAATAACGGTGCTAAGCCGCCCGTCAGATATGGAACAAATAACCTGGAAATTCTCAGCCTTATTCCACGTGGCGAGTAAACTGAGGTGATTCGGTCTCACATACGAGGTGACAACAACTCTAGTACGATCCAGATCATTTTTACGCACTTTTCATTTCCCCGAGGCCACCTAAATATTTCAACAAAACGTCAAATAACATAACCCAAAGCACCAAAATTCTTAAGTAATCTTGAAATTTTGATGAAACAAAAAATATTTGCTGCCATCATAGAACAAGGCACACTTCGATCTTCTCGACAACGCAGAAAAATACTCTTTCCTTATTGTGTACGAATTTTCTTAAAAAAATCGAATTTCCTTTTTAAAAAATCGACCGAAACACGGATGGGTAAATCTCGGACAGAAGCTCTTCTGTCACAATTTCGATGTAAATTTCTGTCGTAAACACGATAATGTTTAAATCTTCCAAAAATGTCGACTATCACTGAGAAATAAAATGACTTCTTCGCTCCAACGCACAGCCTACTCCTCGTCAATTTACGTTGTCTAGCGGTATCTCGGTGGAATCGATTGGAATACAAAAAATGTATTTCTGATAATCTCCATTCTACAAATCTGGTTTATCCAGCATCGATTGGTGTCAACGGTGGAAACTGTTCAACTATCGAATGACTGTGGAGGGAAACTGCCATTCCATTGTAACCTCCGCAGTCATAAGTCACGAAAGTCCAAGCACGCAGCTGTCTTAAAAAGTTGCTTCATCTTGATTGTAACTAAAATTATTTTACAAACATTATGTCACCATTTTATTACTTTATTTTCACTAAAGCTACTTATTTGTTAATGTAATGAAATTCAGATTCACGTGCATTTCTCCATTCCAAACACGTCTCCTGATACTATCAAATGATTATCAACTGCACATTTTGACCATTTTCTATTCTCAGCAGAAACCGGATTTTTTGCGGATTCGGATTTCAGAATTTTCTTACAATTTAGTTAACTGCATTCATAAAAACAATGACTGTGACAAGACATAGTATGCTGGTGAAAAATGAGGATAAGTTGAAAACAAAGAAAACTGTCTCGCGCTAAGCAAAGTGAAACCATAAATAATCAGAAAGGAACCTATAAATGCAACTCGTAAAGTGCCAAAGTCTGTTGTTGGAGATCCTCAACGCAGATCTCACCTTAAGAGAATGTACTTAGTTGCAGAATCAGCCGTAGGGAAAAGTAAATAAATTTAAAAAGTCAGAAATGTAGGTAAACTGCAAAGTAGCAAGTAGCAACACAAATAAGTATCCGATTATTCCCCCCCCCAGTTGCACCGTGCACGCGTCACCATCTAGTGAAAGCAATTTACGCTAGCCAAATCGTATGAAAAACGCGTCGGGAGAAAGCGGAAACAGAAGGTAATTGAACAGCTTTTGGAAGCAAAGGAATGTTTTACGTTCAACAGTGCAGTGCAGGCAAGCATAATTAGGCATACAAATAGATTAGCATGAGCAGCTAATGAGCCAGGTGTTCGTTTATGTAGAAAAGAAAACAGCATAAGAAGAAAACTGAAATAGTGCGAAGTGAAAAACGTGGAAAGCGTTGAGATCCAAAAGGAAGCGTTACATACATACATACATACATATATTTTGTATAAACTTATTTAGGGATTCTAAAAGCATTCGAACGCATTCGAATGAAAATTAAATGATAGAGAATGTCTTTTGTGAAAGCTTATTAGCACATTTAAAACTAAAAAAAAATGACAAAATAAACAGGGTGACACAGTGAAAATTTAGCTCTATCGAAGAAAAAATTACACAAGCAAAACGAGTAAACAGTGAAGTAGATGCCCGAAGCAAGAAGTGACAGTTGTGTAGTAACTTAGTGAAAAGCTCAAGTAGATCGAATTTATTTAACCCTAAAGACTATCACGTTTTAACTATTAACCATATCCTATAGAAACCTATCCATACACAAACACACGCGCGTAATAAGGAACGAAGCGACAGGTAGTTGTTGTCAGAGTACTACTATATCACACAATCTTTAATGAAAAAAAAACAATACATATTGCAAAACAGGTTGGCTACATAGCGACTACTTTTCTACACACACAATATCATAACCCCTTCCTAACATATCAGACTAATCGATGTATATCCCTTTTTCCCGAATGAAGAGAGAAAAAAAGATCCACTTTTCAAAAAGCAACCCACAGTAGCACTTTTGCTTTTCATGAAATTGAAGAAAAATCTCATCATTGTGGTTGGCGTCATCGTCGTAGTAGAACCACGAGCAAGCGATACAAGTGACAGATGAAAACATAAACAAAACTATCAACAAATGTCTTCTTACCTGACGTAACTGCTAGAGGGAGACAAAACAGTTCAATTTGGTTTCGAAAGAACAAATAATAGATCGTAAATAAATAATAAAAAAGGAGAAAATAAGAAGAAAAAAAACATGTTGTACAAAGTAAGCAAGTAGAAAAAGAAATAAGTTTAAACAAGAAAAACACTGAAAACAAACAAAAGCTAGCGAAAATTCCGGTATTGTAATGCAAGTAAGGTACTGCAGAAATGATGCAAAATCCAAACGTGCATGCATGACAGAACGTGATTTCATGACACAGATTTCAGTTTTTGAAACAAAGTTGCTGAGGAGATGAGGTGTGAAGGAAGCAAGAGCCAAATGAGTGGTAAAAATGCGTTTAATAGCACTGCAGCAGATACTGGAACAGTTGAGGCATTTGCCCGATCATGGTAGACTTAAATTTAATTATATTGCCACACACTCACTTACTGGCTTCCCCGGCTTGGTGTGCCATTATTGTTGGGTTTTTATTTTTGTCGAGAACCATGGAAATATGGAGCGGGATTCATTTTGAGCCTGCTTCTCCCACCTCAGCGGTAACGGCGGAAGGACAAGTGACATGTGATGGCAGGCAGAGCATGTTTTATCAATTAGGGTGAAATATGTGCAGTTAATGAAATTATGCACATGATAATGTAGCGACAGTGCGGGAGAATCTATTCGCGGCCATATGGTGGCTGGGAAATAGGAAATGGGAAGAGGGTAGTGGTGGGCGAAGGGATGTAACCATTTGTCGCCATTTGATAGGCAGCCAGCTGTCGCTCATTGTTTGTTGTTTGCATAGTTTTCTGCTTAGTAAATAAATTGGATTGACTCTGAAATCAATTTTCGCATTCTGAGTTAACATGTTGGTTGAGTGCGAGTGGGAGTTGTTTTAAAATTGATTATCCACTGGTGAATCTCAAATGGCTGTTTCAACAAAGCATTAGTCTATTTGAATAGTTTTAAACAATGAGCTGATTAAAACAAAAACATGTTTTGTTTTCAAATTTCTTGTTTGGGATGATATAAAACAAATGCCGTTAATTATAAGCGTTAATTAACATCAGCATTCTTTAGTGACCGATTTACCCAATAATCTGGCTAGAACTCAGCGTCATATTTTGCTCAATAAAGTTGGTGAGTTTTCCTTTTTCTGGGATTGATTTTCTAAATAAAATCACGCGATCCCACCGAAATACTGAGCCTATTATTATCTTACTAATGAAACACAACATTAGGTTACGTCATAACAAGTGGAATCTATGCAACAACGTTATTTTCATTGATAGAAAAAAATAAGCAGGAGTGGCTTGGTTCTAGGATATTTTTTGGATCGAAAACTTCACACTCAGTTTGATCAGGGAACTATTTAAAGCTCTACTGAAACTGAGTCGAAGTTCCCATGCGACTGAGTAAAGTGGCGCACAGAATCCACATGATTCCGACATTAAATTTCTTATTTTAGGCGCACTCATGGGCGCTGTAAACTGGCTAATTTTCTGGTGTGAAACATATAGTTTGACGTTTCGGTTGTGTGGTTTAACCTGTAACCGTTAAAATTTGATCGTTTATACCTCAAGCGGCATACGTCAAACGTCAAATTTGCTAATATTGCACCACTATTGACACTTGGTTAGTAGAGTTAAGGCCTAGCTACAATAGGGAACGCCGCGCAGCGGCACGGCAGTGCGCATAGTGCGGCAATGTACTAAAATGATCTAAATAATTTGCCTTTGCCGCGTGCCGCTTTCTTGTTCACAATCGTTCACAATTAAACGTTGCCATTTTCATAATCTACGAACATGGAGAAAGCACGCCTCTGCGTGTCCAAAAAGTGCATTCGAACTTCTAGAAAACATCAATCCTTATTCAATGTGATATTTTTAATGGAATAATGTCATCAGAGTATAATACCAATGCATGGCATCAACTCCGTATATATTGCCATAGATAAATAGCTAGAAAAACTAAACATATTATCATAATATTTGCCTCCACAAAATGGGAGAGGGTAATTGAACAACCTTTTAGTATTTTTCTAGTCCGATTCTTCCCTTGATGGTACTTGAAACCGAGATTGAAACATTTGGTTAAAACTTATAGCCCACCCACACTAGACTCTTTATTACGGATCTTGAGTGAATAACGAAGGGAATCATGTCAAATATACTATTTACAGTAATAACTAGATGAATGATTATACCAGTAGGCAATTTAAGTGATCGGTAGGTATTTAAGTGATTGAATTAATTTCATGAGGCCAAATGTTCGCTTTGTTTCGCATTGATTTTATTTTAAGAAAATTAATCATATTAACTTTATTCACTTTCGTACTGGTCCAACAAATTATTGACCTCAGCGGTATACTTCGTTTCAAGAGCACGTGCCACATGCGCTGGAAGTCGCTCTAACTTTTCAGCAAGAGAACTGCAAAACGGCTCAAATCGGTTCTTTTTTGTGCCTATTGCAGCTATCACTTCACCTACCTGGTGCACTAAATTTTCGATTTTGTTGTCAATACTGTCACTCTTCCTTTTCTTTCGGGAACTTTTTTCCTTATTCTGTTCCGGTATTTCCAGGGATTTGTCAAGGTATTCGATTTCCCCGGTTTCCATTTGCTGGTTCTGAACATCGGATTCTTCTGCTACATCGGGGGACAGAGTGTTGGCTTGCTAGTTCTCGAAGTTCTATAAATCAAAGTATCGTGAAACAAGTTTTTCTTATGCTATCATAATCTGAAATTATCGTCTTCTTTCACAGTGCTCTCTTAAAAATATTAGTTCCTCAAATTAAATCCAATTAGGGCAATGAACATCTGCATGTCCAGCCCCGTAAGCAGAAGAATCATCAACCTTCTTCAGTTCCTTCATGAATCGGTCTCGAAGATTTTTCCAACGATTTTTAACTTTATCCCCTGCAACACAAACAGGATTAAGGTTTTATAAACTTATGTACAAGTACAATTAACTGAAATTCCAACATCCAAAATGCTCGCAATTGAACTCCAGGCACTATCTTTTAAAATTAGCTGCCGGTACGATCGGCATTTTTTATCGAACAAAAACGGATGTTTGCGGACTAGGTCAATTAAAATAATTACCTTGTCTTCGTCCATCCAGTTTTCACAAGAGTCAGTGAACATTTTAAAATATTACGTATAAAACTCGTGAAAGAACCGACTCGATAGTAACCAATCCACAAAATGTTCGTTGTATTATGTTCGATTTGCCGCGCAAACGTTGCCGCGTTTATTCAACATTCTGAATATTTGCGGCATTTTAGTTCAATGCCGCTCTTGCCGCTTGTGCCCATTGTAGCACAACAAACGAGGGAGCGTGTGTTTGATATTTTGGGCTGCTGTGCCGTTGCGCGGCGCTCACTATTGTAGCTAAGCCTTTATAGTGCATTGCGCGAAAGTTTATCCTGCCTAGTGCTAAAACACTGGTGGAAGTGCGCCTTTACGTTGCATTGCCTTCGTGTCTTTTTCAAAAATTGGGCCTTTTTTAAAACCCAATTGGGCGCCCAAAAACTTTTTTTTTATTCATTTTTGGGAGAAAAATTTGGGGGGGGGGGGAGTCAAAAAAAAAAAAAAAAAAAAAAAATGGTTGGGTTGTTGTCCCCACCCAAAAAAAAAAAAAAAAAGAAGAAGAAAAAGAACCAATGTCCCATTAGCACCGCACCTGCATTACAATGTTTCGCCACGAAACTCAGTTGGGGTCTTCTTGACTTCAGTTCCTCGAGCGTCCCACATTGTGGCTGGCACACTGTTCTAAGCGATTTATCCTTATTCCACGTTTGTTACATGTTTTTGTTTTTTTTTTTTATACTGCATCAGTTGTGAACTGAACTAGAATAAAACAAGAATGTTGAACAAAATAATGGGATTGTCTTCATTCAATGAAAGTATCGCCATACTAGTAGGAATCCCAACCACTTGCAGAATAAGGTTGTAAAATATAGTGCTTGTGCTATTCTGCACTAGGCGACAGCACATTCGTTGGTATTCGTGTCCGTCAAGTGCACCGCTCTGGAATATTAGTTAAAAGCAGGCTCAGTGGTAGTTGTAGTAAATGCTAAGAAAATGTATCGGAACATATCATTTTGGTACAGTAAAAGCAACAATCATCAAAACGTAATGATTGAAAAATTTGAAGTGGTAAGAAATATTTATATCTGCGTATGAACCTGCAGTGTTTTATTTGGAACACGCCCTATTAAATTTTCAGCATGAAACCACCCCTAAAGGGTGAGTCGATAGTTATTGCGACACTTTAGATTGATTGGTAAATCGGCTATAGTTATCGAAATGCACCAAATTTTTACAGTACCTCATTAAATGCATTTATTTCAGCTTACATGCGACGATGAATTTTAGGATAAGTTCGAGTAAAAGGCTCGACATTTACGATTGAGGCCCTCCATCCAAGTTTGTACGGACTTCTCAGTTTTTTCGGTTTCCGGTACGGTCTTCTCAGTTTTTTCCACATCCTCATCATTTCCTTTTCGTTCTTCGCCTGTCTTTTGGTCTTCCGAATTTTTCGATTCATCATAGCGTCAAAAGGTTTCGATCGGACGGAGTTCAGGATAGTTTGGTGGGTTCATGTCTTTCGGTACAAAATCCACAGAATAAGCCGCACCCCGAGTGTAGAAATAAGAAACTAAATATTATGTTATGATGTCGCTGATAATGCTGACTCAGGTTGCGGTCGTTTTAGTCGTTTTGATGGTTAAAAGATCAAAAATGATAGCAAAAATTTATTCCTGTGAAATCAGATTAAAAACTGATTCTGCAATCAGTAAGAGAAAATTGAAAAGTTAATTTGCTGTACATTTTTTCCTGTTGGGTATTCCACTTGATGTTTTGTCAATACAATGAAAACCAAACTAGTTTTCTCAGAGAAAAGTTAACGCAAAATTACAGCAAGATGAAAACTATATTTGATATCCAGTTTGACAATTGTGGAGTGATATCAAGTTTTGATTTTCAATTTGCTGTTGATATCAAAATAAGTTTTCGAATTGCTATTTTTCTGATGTTAGACTTTACTCGGTAACCTCTCCTGCACGGTTTTGAAGTAGTAACATGAAGCCGAATCAGGCCAACACAAAGGATCATGCTGTCTCACAAACGGCAAAAGCTCAGATTTGTAAATCTCACCGTTTATGTTGGATTTGGTCACGAATTGCTCACTCCGTTTGCCACAAGTGCGTATGGCCAGCCAAATCAGGTACTTTGAAGTGAATTTCGGCGAATTTCTTCTGTTTGAAACGGTCATCTACAGCGGTCATCATCATTTGTCCTTACCCAGAAAATATTCCTGTCCCGGCAACAACTTCGATTCCAATATTGAGAACTATTGATTTTCAACATTAAACTATTGTCGCTTGTAGTTTTTGCGCTTTGTTTTTTATCCAGCTCCTAGCTTGTGATCTACTGCCATTTGTTCCTGGAACCTTTGGAGGACCCTTGAGACGATTGAATGATGTTTTCCCAAGGCGCGATGCGACAACTCAGGAATTCCCGAATTGATGAACAACCATCTCAACCGGAATCTCACTGACAATTGGAAAACTGAGCGGATGTAAACAATACACTCTACAGAGGAACTGGGCAAAATTTGGATGATTTCGGTCAAGTTTGAAAAAAATTACGCAAGTTTGAAAGTGTCACAACAATTATCGACTCACCTTGTTTTTGAATGTTTTATCCACTTCAGTTTTTCCGACAGGTGAACAGGCGTTTACTGTGACGTTTGATGACACGGGAAACAGTAGAGTTCGCAGTTATTAACTTCTTGCTATAGCACGATGCAAAAGATTTGAATTTTCGAAATGCGCGTGCATAATTGCATCGTGAATTCTTTGCTCTTTCGACTCCACTTCAAAAAAATTTGCGAACATTTCAATGAAACCTACAGGATGTAAACAATACATACAGAACTAAAATTATAGAAAGGTTCAAACATTTTTCTCTAAATTCAAAAATTACAAGCTATTTGCGTGTGTTGCGATTTTTAACTTGGACAACCTTTATTGCAAAGATCATAGATCGGAGCAGTTTCAAAAACACATTCGAATCAATTCCTACCCTTTCATCGATCTATAACACCTTTTTTAGCAAGTTACGTGATGTTGTTTCTCATTTTAAAGATTGACTCCTAGTTGACGAAAAAACTGACCACTGAAGTTTTCGTAATAACACCACCGACAATATGGCACACCTCAGTCGGCAAGTTCGATTCTTTGCTGGATCGGCTTCTCCGAAGAAAATAAACGATAACGCATGAATTTACATGAAAAGCAATATTTCTCTTTATCAAAACCGAATACGTTACGAGATTCTGCTGCGCCGCCAACTCACAGAAGCTCATGCTTGGGGGTGTAAAACAGTGGAAGCAAATTCGATAGACAAATCAACAGTGACACCCCACATCCCACGAAAGAAGAACAAAACGTCAGAAAGTGTCAGAGCATTTTTTTTTCATAGACAGAGTAGAGCAAAGGCAATATATGGTGAAAACAGTTTATGTTATGTTATTGAAAAGGAAATGAGAATAAGCTAGAAAATCTCATTAAAATAAGAAATGACTATATTCATAATTCTACGGGGCAAATAACGTAGAACAAAAGAAAAAATGACATAAAAATTAAGCTGAAAAAAAAATCGGAAAAAGGGATCAACAACCAAAGAAATAATCTTTATTATATTAAAGGAAAGAAATACACGTACACATACACAAACAAACAAACGCAAACACTGATACACGGAAGAGGCGAATAAGGATACATGCAGATGAAGACATGGAAAAATATTAAAATAGAAATTTGACATAATTGAATGTATAATTTTTAGGATTATTGATATTAACAAATCTTATATACAGCACTTACAAATCAGACAGGAGTACGACGGGGGACAATTCGTAGAACTATGTCGTTTGTAATTCGACGACAATTCATTGCAGAGCTGAGAAGCACGAGCGGTTAGGAAAAATTGAACGTATTACGTTTTAAAAGAAACCTGGAAACGGTAGAACAATGGGAAGTGAAACAAGAAGTTTTCATTTTTCAACAAAAGCAATGCAAAGAAAAGAAGAAAATGAAACATGATTTTTTTCTCAGTAGTTAGGAAAGCGAGTTAAGGGATTTCGTTTCATTGTTTTTAAGTCGTATGAGTTTGGACTTGGTAGAAACTGTTTTCATTTTTGTTTAGTTCTTTTCGTTTTGCTTTAGTTTGAACAATATTCATATGGGAAAAGGCGGAAGCACTCTCCCGCTCGGCTTTTGTTTTCCAGCAACATGGGAGGGGAAACGGGAAGAATGTAGGAAGTGTTAGAAGCAAGTTTCAACTGCTGAAAGAGAATACAATTAAGCGAGTAGACAGAAAGACATGTGATGAATTTTTCTTACAAAAAAAGTCATTCATTTCGTTTTTCGCTAGAACGCATAAAGGGCTGTGATTTTAGTGGTAGAAAATTCGTTGTTTAAAATGGAGTAAATTTTGTTTACTGACTCGAGATATAGAAGAAAAAATATGAAGCAAAACGTGGAACAACTAACGCTAAAAACAAAAAAGATGAAATATTAAGAAATTATTTTTAAAAAAGGAATAAAAGACAAAAACGGACCCGGCCTGACTTCGGTTGAACAGAGCGGGCCAAGGCTAGTGGGTCTCGTTTAGAACTAAGGTGCTCTTATGACTAAAAAAAACTGAACTACTTAAAAGTGCAAATATTTCTTCACCAAGAATTAAAAATGCAACCACACAAAACGATTCTTCTACAGCGTGTTACAGTAACGAAGTAAACAAAAATTCCACAATCAAATATCCAGGCCGCCATACACACTGTCCGAGAGAACTGTCGAAACTTGAATTTGGAAAAAGCCACCGCCGCCGCCGCCGCCGCCACCAACGCCGCCAATGCCGTCAAAGCCACCAAGTATGCCAAACCAAGCAATACAAAATCTCACATTTTGGATCGAAATGGCAATCGAAGAGTCAAAAAACATTGTTTGTTAACACACATCTAAACCACGTCCCTTTATGTGTATTTTTTCAAATGCTTTCACAATTTTTTGGTTTATTGCTTGAAGGTTTTAGGTTGTTTGCCGAAATCAAATGCTTAGTCTTTTGTTAGTTATGGTAGAGGAAATAAGAAAATAAATAAAAAAAACAGTTGTGTTCCGTTCTTAATCTTAGACGTTTCGATAATTTTTCTCTAACCTAGCGTTCGAAAATGTAGTAAATGAACTCTTGTAACCAAAAACTGTTTCAATCAATCGGAAACAAATAGCTGCATAACAAGTAAACAATAATTTAGACGTCTTCCCAGTTTCTGACCCCTTTGGAAAATTTCCGGTTTGTCAGCACCGCCGAACTTAAGCCAAATTTTCTTGAATGATAAGTAAACAACTTTTAATGTTTATAGTTTGTTACACTTATACATTCACACATTTACACTAAACACAAATACATCATATATTACTGCAACGTAAACAGAAAAGTATGCATCGTTTACTGTCCCAAGCCATCTCTTATTAAAAAAAAAACAACAAGCGAAAGCTTTCCAGACAGCAAACCTGGTTATAGTTTAACGTAACTCAAAAAAAAATCCTTACACGAACAATTTCCCTTCCTGTAAAGCAAAAAAAAAGAATGATGCAAATTAATATTAACAAAAGGAATGATATCAACAAAAATAAATAAAACTGTGTGCCAAATTTAAGTGAAATGATAAGAAAAGTATAATCATCTCTTAGAATCGCTTATTGTTTAATGAAGAAAAAGCAAAGCAAGAAAAAAAGAATTCTAGTTTGTTAATGTTTAGTGAAACGTGAGATTGAAGTTAGTTCTTTTTATATTGAATAAAACAATTATTATTAACTAGTAGTAAAAAATGAAACGGAATGTAAAACGAAGCAAATATCCAACTGGAAGCAGGATAAAAAAAAATAAAGGCATCCTGCTGTATCGACGGATGTCGCAATGGAAGTAATTATTGCTCATATTTTTTTTTCTTATGTAAGAAATCGAACTTATTTATAATCAAAGTAAATGTCACACAGGATTTCTTTAACACGAAACACCCTAACTCAAGCGTATTCTAGAGACATTCAGCCCAGTTCACTCTCAGACAACAACACACGAACACTGACACACACACACACACATACTGACAAACACTAACACTTACATGCGTATTCACTCGTAAATTTAGAAGCAAATTTGAGAACAAAAAAAAGTAAGTTAGTTGAAGTCGTTTTAGCGAGTAAAGAAAAAATGGCTAACCTGTAAATGAAAAAGAAAACAAGCAAACAAAAAGTGGTTCGTAGTTTTACGCAATTGAGACTGATTTGATTTCGAAATTATCGTAATATTATGCCTAAGTTGTAAGCCGGTTAATCGTTCAATTTTAAATTGATATAAATCATTCGTACTAAATAAATATAGTTTCTTTCTGTTCTCCGTTGTGATCTTTTTTTTTTTTGAAAAAAAATTCTGTTCATTCAATCAACCTTTTTCAACTTTATTTTTAAACTATGCTAATCAAACTAGTTTAAGTGTCTTATTAATTTAGTAAACATTATATTATATACACATTTCTAAGCAATTTACGGATAGAAAATATAAACTTTTCATTTTTCAAATCACACAAACGTTATTTTTATTTCGTTCTATCTCACCACCATAAATTTTTTTCACCACACGTCGCAGTGTTGCGTTGGTATCTCCGCTAAGCGACACCTTGTCCCGCGGCAGACAGTCGATTTCATCGTCACCCTCTGAACTGATCGTTTCCAAATTCGCGGAGCTGGATGAAGTGCGCCTGCGCACATTTGGATGACAGCGTGTGAAATTTCCGTTGCCGATAGTCGGGATTCATTGATTTTTTTTTGGTTTGTTTTTGCTTTGCTTTTTTTATGTCTCACAAAAAAAAACTAGTAAGCAACACATTAGGCCAAAATAGTGCAGCGATCACTTCAATTATGATAATAAATAGGGACAATCCACATTGTTTTAATCCCCAGAAGGAGCTGGTAAAACTTAGGACAAATGACAAACCATAACGTAATTACCTTAACCATAATGGGAGTAACAATCTTTTTAATAGGAAAGTATAAATGTGTTACAAGTTATTTTTGCAAGCTAGAAAACATAACGATAACGAACAAGAAAAAACAAGCGATTTGTCCTTTTCTTGGTATAAGCACATCAACTTTAATGACACGATACCCATATTTAATTCAGTGTACCGATAGATGTCACTACATATTGTAATTTTTCAACCATTACACATTCACACCGTGACACGCAAGCAAAAAGAAGAGTTTAGACAATGTAATGTTTCTCCCTCAAAATACACTACTAGGCGAGTGACCACATACGTCTCACCTTGAAAGTGAGTTCCCACTCACATTAACAACACTGAATTGTTTGATAACTAATACACACAGAGTTCTTACAGCTAAAGTAAAACAAGTTGTTCAAATGAGTCGTATTATGGGGAAAATTTACAAGAATAAAAAAATGAAATATATATTAAACTAAATGAAACAATTGTCATAATTTACAAGAAAAAGCTTTACATTTAATTGTAATTTTTTATATTTATTATACATATATATTAAGTGAGTCAGTAAAACAACACAAGTAAATAAATTATATAGAAATTATATAAATTATTAAAACTTAGACCTGAAGTAGCTGCTCAGCAGAAGTATTGATTCGATCAGTATTAAACAAAAAAAAAACACACACACACATACACAAACATACATACACAGAGAACCGTGGCGCAACAAGTATAAGATTCCGGTATGATGAACATAAATACACTCGTACGGAACAGAATGTATTTAGAGTTGACATCAAAGCAGATATAGTGTTAGAATTGATAGTTTTTATATAGTAAATAAATGCAAATAAAATGTGAAAAAGAATGCCAGAAGTAAGAGTTCTCAAGTCTGTGTAAACGATACACACGTAGACAAACCGACAGACAGGCTGAACGCGTTCTCACTAAGATGCAACGCCGGAAGAATCTTTGCATTAAAGTAAAAAGAAAATCTTAACAGTTTTGGAAACATTTTGTGACAAAACTTGATTTTCGGTGAGTTAAATTTTTTTTTCTAGGGAATACACAGAATTAAGCTATTTACTAAGCATTCAGCGATACATGACTTAGTAGAACGAACAGTGGAAAGAACAAAAGCAAGCAACATCAACACAAGAAATAATACAGGAATTTTCTAAAACTATGCATACCGATCACTTTCATGTATGTATTTACCGAGAAGAAACAAACCAAACGATGCTGAGAACACCAGTTTCCAACATCGTTCACAAAATCCGATATCAGCAGATCGATTTTTTTGATTGCTCACCACAGACAGCAACCGAGCAAACCAAAACAAATTCACATGTTTTACTCTATGTCTGCAATGAAATACCAAATTGTTGTTATATTGAAACAAAACAAAAACAAAAGTTTAAAGTAATTTTGCACCCATATAATTAAATGCAATTGACGATCCAACTGTTTACATCATCAAATTTTTGATAATCCACGTTCAGAATCAGTGTTTTTTCTCTCAAAATGCCAGTTATTAATAAATGTCGAATTTACTACACTTTTTAAGATTATCGCCAAAGCCAAACGAATCCAACAAAAGTAAAAAAAAAATCGTTACATAAATGTGATTTTTCATATCTTAAACAATGCAAAAAAAAATCAACTTGAAGAAAAACAAAAACAATACACAGTCACACAACTGTACACGTTAAATTTTTCCCCCAAAACCGATACTGAAATTTCCAAGACAACACTGTCTCAGATTAAAAACATTTTGACTTCGACAAATACTCCCAGCCCTTCCTCTTTGCTCGATGCCAAACCTGCTTTTTAGCTTGAGTTTTTCCAACCCCGAAATCACCTCTCAACTCAAAAGCTACTTAGAAACTGCTTAAACGCTACTTCCGGACGTCCCGCCCTGCCTGTTTTATACGTCGACTGTGACGGCAAGATAACAACAACAACAACAACAACAACATCTATAATCATTGCCACATCATCGGCCAAGCAGGGCACTCCCCTTATCAAGAATCAGACACAACAAACAATACTAGATTTGTAATGGAATGCAAGGCAATCATAAAAAAATAGAGCTTCTTTTTCTATGAAATTATAAGAATACTTTAAACAAAAGAAATGAAAAGCAGAACCGGACGATCGAGGAAAACGTGGAACAGCCCCGGAAGAAATAGGCGGGTGATTGGATTCGGTTTTGAATACACACAAACACAAAGTACTACACAAGAAACATTCTTAGACAAAGTAAAAATGAAAAAATATAACAACCGGACGGACGCAATGCAGCATTATAATAAATGGTTATTAATTTCCGAAAACAAACCAACAACAGCTCAGTCGGTGACGGACTGACGATCCGAATGGAGAGGATAACGATCACAGATAAAATAACAAGAAACACACTTTATATGAAGTATATTTATATTTTGTAAACAATGGGTAATTAAATGACAAGAACAAAAACAAATCTAAACGGAAGCAAAACTATTGTGTATTGTTGAATGGACAAAAAAAAATGATATTAGTAATAAAGGAAGGAGAAAAAGATCATTTTCTTTGGTAGTCAGCAATGATGACAGTGTCCTATTTGAAACGGAGAAAAGTTAATTAAGTGAATTGGATAAATTCAATAAAGTTCACAATCACCACTGTTCAAATTTACTTTTTTTTAATTGGGGGGAAGGGGGGGGTAAAAAAAAAAAGGGTGGTGGGGGGGGGGGGTGGGGGGGGTCACAGACAAACAGATGTACCGCGTGGAACAATTTTTTAAAAAATGATGGTGCCAATCACTTTATGCGCCACCTATCGGACATATACCGCAAAAGATAAACTTCCAGCACGCTATTTATGTGTTGTTTCTGGCATCAGGGTACACCGCGCCTGTCTACTGATTGCGAAAGAAAACAAAACATTAGGAAAACATAAAAGTATTTGTTTTCGTACATTTCAGTGATCGATGATGTTCCTAAATCCAATTTTTTAAGCATATGAAGTAGAAATTGCTAAAATAATGTATTCACCAGTACATTACATTGGTGCTTATATTTTTCAGTTATAAATCAAGTGTTTGAACTGGGTACATCTGGAGAAATGTCCGCTAGAACATTTTCACCATCACCGTCTACGAAGAAATTGGGTAAACCAAGAAGGAAGAAATACCTAACAACGGGACGAACGGGAAATCATCCGGATGCAACTTGCCACGGTAAACGTGAGCAATGGGACTGCATTTTTTATACAAACACAACCATGACAGAGGAACAAATGCTTGAAGCAGGCGACCTAGTTAAAAGAAAGTTTAGAGTCGGCGGCGTTGGTACTGGCTGTAGTATACAGAGTATGTGTGAATGAAATGTTAAGATGCTCTGTATGATTCTAAGAGTATTAATTTACCTTTCGATTTGGGTATAATTATTTGATTTGAGTGTAATCAACTTAGCGTGATACGAAATAAAACTTGTAGTAAGCTAAACGAAAATCTCCTCACTTCGTAGAACAAACAAAACCAACGCAACGCATTGCCATGAGAGGCCGTTAGCTATAAATACCAGCCAGCTGTGCTGATTCAGTTCATTCTTGTAACGAACTTTGCCAGCAATGGATCAAAAGCAGCAGCAACAGTCGAGCAACATATTCAAGGCTGAAATCTTCGGTCAGGTCACGACACTGGCTACCTCGGGATACTCGGTGTCGAAGTGCATCTAAGGTGCCATCCACTTCAACGCTTGAGAAGGGTGTTCATGGCGGGTGTTTGGCGAACTACGATCTATAATACAAGACCATCATATCATCATCGAGGTCATCATCATGCTTGACACCACTAACCTAAAGCTTAGTAACCTAAACGGCAAGCTGCGTTTGACCCATTACACTGTGATCCAAAGCGGCAAAAAGGGGATCTTTTTTCATAGAGACTAACCCTTTCATTTTAGCCTCATAGTGTCTTCTGAAGAAATGTTTGTATCAATATTCCACATAATCTGAAAGTGTTATAATCTTGTCGTGACTTACTATGATAAAAATGATAATAAAAATATAAAATAAACATCTTTATACATTTGCGGTCGAAAATGGTCGGAGCATTTCCGGAGCTGTCTAATTCCTTCAAGACCCACAAGCATAAACTTCTTCAGCAGCTGAGGAGACTGGCAGGCTTTGATCCAAACCGCGTATCTTTTGTTTAGTTGAACTTATAAATAATTTCCTTTTTATTTAAACACTTTTTGCTTACGAGTTTTCTTCCAAAGGAAAACTGTGGAAGGGTCGCACGTTGACAGCGTTACAGCACCACGAAATCGCACATTCATGACCCATATCGAAATATCAACAACAACAAAAGAACAAAAACACACAACGAATGAAATGTCAACCTAAGCACAGAGCGCCACCATCACTGCTTATGGCGATATTCCGCGTAACTCAAACTCTTTTGAAAGAGCAGTTAAATTGGTCCATGTAAAGAAGATTCGTGGTACGTCTGTTTGTCTGTGCTGGGCTGTCGTGCGATATTATTACCGACCTTCTCTTAGTCGACGGTTTGGGGGTGTGTACGGTGGGGAGTTCTCGCAGAAAGAAATGCATTATGTAGTTGGTTCGTCTCCTCCTTGTCGTGCTGTCTTTGCTCTGCCGTGGGGCGTACGCGGTATGCTCTCCTTTTGTTGCAAACTGTTTGGCTGTTGGGGATAGTTTTTTTTTTGTTTACATTGTATTTATTTTGTTAGCTCTATTTATATTTTTTTTTTTTTATTTGATTTATTTATAATTTTGGAGTAAAATTTACTTTATATTGTCCATTATATACTTCTGCTTTTTCTCTTTTCTACACATTTGGACGAGTTTACCGATTTTCAAAGATATCTTCGATTGTCTGCGGATCTAAGCTTAGTCCAACTACCCTAGCTTTCAGTTCTTTGGACTGTTCACCCGGTTTATTTGCTACTGCTATTGAGAATCAATCAGCAATCGAAAAGCAATCAGCAAAATGATGTCAACTACTTACAGTTTAGAGTATACCAGACAAGTTATTTGGATGAATACTTCCTTGTCAGGTACACAACGATTCACCTTTGCTGTTGGTAAGTATACGAGAGTATGTTTTAGATTCAAATTTTTAATTAATAAACTAATCTCTTCTCCTTACAGAATTCTCCTCGAGAATATGAATAAAGGCTTGAACAATTTGGTTCGTGCTACAACCAAGAACTTCTACGTTTATCGATAAACTTCAATTTAATAATACACAACGAATCGAGTTTTTTACGTTTTATCTGAACAGATCGAAATAATTTACAACAGCGACTAAACCTATCTGAAACTAAACCTCGCTGACCGGTTTCCCCTCTTGTACTGCGTTAACCGACCAATTTTGGTCCTTAGTATGGTGATTCGGCTCTGCAACTGCATCATCCAGGCGGGTTTTTGTGCGTTGGGTCGAACGCGCCCTTTGTCGTTTCCTTGTGGGTACCTACGTAATCCCAGCGTTCTTACAACAGCCACAGCTGCTGAGTACACTATAAACTGAAGGTTCTCAAGGTTCTCAACGGCTTCCAAGTACTGTGGCATGATACTCTAAACTCCTCTTTGAGAATGCTTACTGATTACTAAAATGCTAACTGAAAGCTAGTTCGCCGAATTGTTGCTGTCGTTGTTGGTCCACTGTTGGTCCTGGAGCGGTCTGCTCGTCCGTTGAGATGTTTACCGCTACAATCGACTCACGCCTCTCACTCGCAAGTGATGCATCCAGCCCAACAGAACTCGTTCTCGACATATCGCTTGATCCATTCCCTTCCTCTACAGCTCCCTTCGCACTTCCAGCTTGATGCACTCTACCTCGGCAGGTGTAAGCAAGTTTTGCGACATGATTACCCGCTGTCTGGTATACAATTTGTTCCGGTAAAGCTGGTTAGCGAATCGAGGGAACCGCTGGTTGAACATCTCCAGCATACTAGGTCTGCTAGACATATCCGTTTCCAACCTCGTGCAGACGTAGCAGCACCGGATGTACTTGTTCATCTCCGTCGACCACATGATCCGTTGTCTTTGGCGGCCTGCCAAAGTGAGCGCTTGATGTCGGCCAGCCGCAGCATCGTTAGCAGGTGCAGAATTGTCTTGGTGTTGTCAATTGCTGCCTGTTCTCTATTGCATATGAGTTACGGGCTGAGCCCGTTGCCTGGAGGGCCGCTCTTGCACCTCATCTTTCTCCAGCCGCTGGCCGCTCGCTCCGTCCCCCTCCCAGGAAATGCTCCAGTAGGGGCTACCTCCTCGGGCAATCGCATTGGTCTTATTATTATACTTCTCAACTCCATGTTGGTGACTTTTGACCGGATGTCTAACCGGGTGCCTTTTTGCCGGAAGCCTTTTTAGCCGGAAGGCGCAAGTACTAACCGGTTGGTGGAGGCTTGGACATTTACTCTAATAGCGGGGTAATTCCTTTCGGCAGCGCTGATTTCGGATATTTGTGGGTTTTTGGAAGAAACTTAACAGGGTCCAAATAAGTAACTGCTCAGGCCCCCCCACATCCTAGCAGCCCCCGCTGCTTGTCCGGGGCTGCTTATTTAACCTCCATATCTGAAGGCCGTTCATTATCCGCAGACTTTGACCAGCCGGGTAGCTACAGCTCAGCTCCAAAGAGTCTCCACTTGCTCTATGGTTCCACGGTTATTATTTACTTATTTATTCTTTATTATAATTCATCCGTCTTTTGTGTCTACATGAATAAAGGTAAAACTTAATTAAATTAATAAAATAAAGTAGAACAAGAAGCACAATGTCTCTACTCAATGAAATGTAATATAACACTACAACATTCTTCGTATCCTGTTTCGTAACTTGTAGGATGATTCGCCGAATTGAACAGCAGATTCCACTGCCGAAAAAGTCATAATAATGGCCTGTCAGTGGTTCGTGGTAGCCATATGCAGTACGGTGATATCTTGGTTGCAGCAAGGAAGAATTCCGTAACATTCGTTAAGGGACACGAAAGACCAGCTGAGATAGTAATTCCGGACAATCCACTTCACCGTTTAAAAGCTTTGCGACGAATGTTGCCTGCTGAATTTTCCTTCTTTGGTCCAGAGTGTATAAACTCAATAACAAACATCTGCTCGGATACGGCGGTAAATTGACAGGATCGCGTCATGGAAGATTTCGCAAAGCCCGCCTTACAAATCTATTCTGTACCTGTTCAAGACGTAGAATCCAGGTAACTTCATACGGACTCCAGACAACAGATGCTTTCTCTAGTATAGGGCGAACTAGTGAACAATACAGCGCTTTTAAGCAGTCGGGGTCGGTTTTTAACGTAGGACTACGTTTCTCTTTTCTATACCGGGTGTCATTTCAAAATTTTGAAAAATGAGAGCGTTACGCAAAAGTGAAAGGTTTTTGAACGCTAATAACTCTCGTTTGACTGAACAGAATGACTTCATTTATACACCATTTGATCAGAAAAACTTACAAATGTTTTGGATTAAAATTTCAATTAAGTGCTATTAGTATAAGTAGTTCAATTTTTTACTTAAAAATGACCTACTTTTGCTCCCATACAAATCTGCATATGAACAGGTTGAAAATATGGTTTTCCCTTTTCGGGTCCTCAAAAACGGGTAACAAATGGTTCAAATTGTCTTCTTCTTTTTTATTTCATTTAGTTTCATTCCATGTTTAATACAGCAATAGCCACACCCCTCAGCTGCAAAATTATTTTGCTTTGTTGCCGGTGTCTGGTTTTATAACTGAAGCCCGTCCCCTCTTATGAATTTTGCTTCGTACTGCATTTTCGTGCCTTTCTTCTTTCTGGGCTATGCTATCAACAATGATTTCATTGGGATATTCAAGTTCGATTGAGCGGCACGTACGGTTGTGTTTTTCGCTCTCTCGTTACGAAGATTTTTTATATTTGGAGGCGAACTTCGACATTTTCTTCTTCTTAAATTTGTCGTCCACATAGAACTTGCTCTTGCCGGTGAAAAACTCCAACCCCGGAATTTGCTTAAAATCGGCTTTTATATACGTTTCGTCGTCCATCACACAGCAGCCATATTTTGTCAGCATCTTCTCGTAGAGCTTCCGTGCCCGAGTTTTAGCCGTCGATTGTTGCCGCTCATCGCGGTTTGGGAAGTTCTGTACCTTGCTTATGTATGTAGTCCAGCTCTCTTCTTTGCATTCTGGACGTAGCTCTGCGTTATACCGATCTTTTTAGCCAAATCACGGCTTGAGACGTTGGGATTTGCTTTAATCATCCGCTTCACCTTTCCCTCCGTCTTTTTGTTCTGCGGTCCCGGTTTTCTTCCAGCTCCTTTGCCGTGGTCCAACGTCAAGCGCTCCTGGAGACCGCTTCAACACTCTGGAGACGGTTGAATGGTGAATGTTCAACATTTTTCCCAACTGCCGGTGCGACAGGTCAGGAAATTCCAGGTGTTTGGAAAGGATTTGTTCTCTTGACAATCCCTTTGGTTCTCCTCCATTTTCGTTGAATCGAAAAACACGACTTCGAGTTTGACAGCATGTGAAGCAATACACATCAATGAGAAATTATTACAAAATTTGTGGTTGATTTTTACCCAATGGTAAAAAAGTTATGCCCTGTTGAATGTGTCGCAATAATTTCACGACATTCCGCCCTTTATCCGGATTGAATGCAACACATGATGGTATCCTGCTGGCAAAATAAACCGAAAACATAAATTAATTTTACAATAAAAGAGTTTGTGTTGAAGTGAAATGTTTGTGATTTATCCTAAACAACCTTTGCATAATATCAAAAATAGCACATTTTGGATTATTTAAAGCATTCAGCCGAGAGTAGAATACAACAGAGATTTTTCATTAAACCCGAACTGAATTGTTTTTCATTAAACTGAACTGAGAGAGCAATGGTTTGGTTGTAGAAAGTTTCATAAGAGGACGGGTCAAAGCAAAATATTAACCAACCATATGTATTATGATATGTATAAATTAGATGATAAAGGGTGTCCACGATGAAATTGCCACACTATGAAAGTGCTCTAACTTTTTAACCGTTGGGTAGAATTTAATGAAAATTTGGGTGGATTTAGCCCATAGTGCATTATTTACATCCTGCAAGTTTTAAAGTCCTGTGATCAAAACTCGCGGAAATGGAGTCGAAAGAACAGCTCGTGCGTGATGAAATCTTGCGCATTTATCACGAGAACAAAGATCTCTCGCATCGTGCCATCGCTAAAACGTTGGGAATCGCGAATTCCACGGTGTGACGAGTGATTAAGCCGGTTCGAGGAGGAACGGTTGACCACCGATCGGAAGCCTAGAAGTGAAGGAAAAAGTATTCCGTACAACACCAAAAATCACAACCGTGAAGTTGGGGCTTCAACCGAAATCCGAACGCCTCCGATCGGGATGTGGCTAAGAAGCTGCACCTAAGCCGAAGTCCTTTGTCCAGAAGGCCAAAACTAAGGTTGGCTTCGAACGTTCAAGGTACAAAAGGCCCCTAATCGCGACGGAGTAGCAGAACAAGTCCGCCAAAACCCGTGCCAGGAAGTTGTACCTCAACATGCTGACGAAAGTTGAATGCTGCATCATGGACGACGAAACATATGTGAAGGCCGACTTCAAACAGATCCCCGGCAACCTGTTTTTCACGGCCAAGGATAGTTCAGCGTTCCGGAGCATGTCCGCACTCAGAAGATGTCCAAATTTGCGAAGAAATTCCTGGTTTGGCAAGCCATCTGCACGTGCGGGAAGCAGAGTGCACCTTTCGTGACCCAGGACACGATGAACGGACAGGTGTACATAAAAGAGTGCCTCCAGAAGCGGCTGCTTCCTCTCCTGAAGTCCCACAACGTCCCAACAATCTTCTGGCCGGATTTGGCCTCATGCCACTACTCCAAGGACGTGCTGAAGTGGTATGCGGACAAATAAGGTCAATTTCGTGCCGAAAATGTTCAACCCTCCCCAACACTCCGGAGCTCCGCCCCATCGAGAAGTACTGGGCGATTATGAAGCAGCACCTTCTTAAACGACCTAAGGTGGTGAAGGACAGTCGAGGAACTGAAGAAAGTATGGGTTTACATGCAAAAAACGGTTGATTCACAGGTTGTGCAGAATCTTATGGCCGGGGTTAAGGCCAAGGTGCGGGCATTTGCGTATGGACTGTAAATAAAATACGAGAAAAGGGGGATAAGGTTAAGTGTTATTTTTATCTCGAATTGTGGTGGTGTGGGGGGACTGAATACTTGTGTGTTCGATTATTAATTTGGTTTGGGCGTTTGTCTCGTGTACCTTATTATATTTTTCTACACTTTTTTTTTTTTTTTATTTATTTGTTTTTTGTGGGTTGTGGGTGTGTGGGTTTTTTGTTTTAGTTTTTTGTTAATTGGTTGATGTGATTTTGTTTTAATACAATATAGTATGCATGGGCAAATCTTACTAAATATAAAGACCTCTTAACTATTACTGCGCGCAGAAATAATGCTTTAATTTTGTTTTGGACATTGTAAAATCAATACTATTGCAATGTTTATTGTAAGTGGTCATCATTTGATTCATGGGTCCAAATTTTCCGTAGTTCGCACGATGGTAATTAGTTGCAAATAACTGTCGGTGCCTCAAATAACGTGTTGGTGTGTAGAAGTTTAATTTTGATAAAAGTTCCATCGAATCAATTCTGTGTGAGACAATGTTATTTATAAATGAAACCATCGCAAATTCTCGACGCTCTTTCAGTGTTTGAATGTTGATAAGCATGCATCGAGCTTCATACGATGGTAACGGAAATACAGTCCAGCTTAACTGACAAAGGGGTTTATAAAAACCGTTTTTGCACCGGGGTTTGGTTTTTTTTTTATTGATGTTGAGGAGGACAACCCCGGCCTTTTTGGGAATTCCTTTCTTTTGTTTTGTGGTTTTGAATTATTCACGGTGACTCCAACCTTCAGTAGGTTCAAATTGGCTGTCAATCGTCCTAGCAGTGACCTAAGCCCCATCCGTATGACGTTGAAAACGCCACCACGGGTGGCTTTGAACTGTTTGATACCAAAACTTTGGTTCCAAACGATCGCTCTACGGACCACGGTTCTTTCCAGTCAACTTTCCAGTTTTGCTTCACCAGATACGAATTCTCGCTTTATGTGGTCCCAATCTTTTCCACATCCGACATTGACGTCGGCACCAGAGTCGATAAGGAATCCAATTGAACTCGACTATACCTAACTAAAATCTTTCAAGAAGTCTTCCAAAGATAACGCATTGATGTACTAAATAGAAGAAATGATACGCATTGTTTTTATCGATTGGTTTATTAATTCATTTCAATATCAACGAATTAAATAGAAAGAATATGAAAACAAAATTAAATGGATTCATTGCTGTACCTGTTTTTCGTCATTACGTCCATCATCTTTGTCCATGAGGGAATCCTCTCGTTTAAAGCGAAAAGCGTTTACGCGTTTGCTTCGGCATCCTGCAGCGAAATGGCCTAGCTTGCCACAACTGATTCATTTCTTATAATTTATTATTATTTATTTATTCGTCAACAGATAAAAATGTTTATCCCAATGACAACTAGATAACACTAAATTACATACAATAACTATCATATACATCTTCGGAAACAACGCTTATTAACATCACAGGAAACATTAAAACTAAACACGTTATAGCAGCTGTTGAAAACGCGACACATGCTTAGCACAGGTTCGTGTTTGCCTTAGTTGGTCCTTGAGTGCCGGTTTATAAAAAAAGATTGCAAACGTAGGTTTCGTCGTCGAGTCTTGATGTTCAAGAGACCAAGTAAAGTGAAACAGTCGATGTTTCCCTGAAGGAGGTCACCAACAAAACACGCATTGGCCACCATACGCCTCCTTTCCAACAATTCCAGGCTGATGAGCTTACACCGACTTTCATAACTTGGCAATCTGCGAGGGTCTTGCCAACGAAGATGTCGCAAAGCAAAGCGTATAAACCTTCGCTGAACGGCTTCGATCCTCTGGACTGCATTTTGGTAGAAAGGGGACCAAACGACGGCACAGTACTTCAAAAAAGGACGAACTAAATAGCAGTATAGTGCCTTCAGGCAATAAACGTCTTTGAAGATTTTTTGCAAAATGGAAGGTGAATCCTAACTGCGATGAGGCTTTAGAAACAATATAGGCAATGTGGTTCTCGAATGACAGTTTGAAGTCGAGCATTACTCCCAGATCCTTGACTGTTGTTCACGTTTCAAGCGTGTTCCTCGAAGGATGTATTCGTGGAGATACATCGCACGTTTTCGGCCAAATGAGATAGCCGAGCATTTGGATACATTTTAGGACATTCTGTTGATCCGGCACCAGTCGTCGAACACTTGTAGTTCCTGCTGAAGAAAATCGGCGTCTACTGGACATCTTATGACGTACAGCTTTAGATCGTCCGCGTAGGATAATTTCAGGCATCTGAGGACCACGTTCACGTCGTTCATATATTCAGGAAAAGGAATGGATCAAGGTGGCTGCCTTACGGAACGCCGGATGTTTGGAGTTGATAAGCGCAGTAAAGTTGTTGCGTAGTTCGTTTTTCAGCTCGTTCATGATTTCCAGCTTGAGGCTTTTGACGATTTCGTTATGCTTGCTGAGAACAACTTCTTGACCAGATTCGTAGGCGGACCGAATTGAGCTGCGAACACGCATATCTCTCATCAGAATCGAGCACGATATGCAAAGCCAAAATAACGGATGGTATTTGCTGATTTCATCCAAAACAGATGTAGAAATGCCGTCGCATCGAGGATGATATTCCACATTGCAAAAGCCTTGGCAGGTGAGTTTCATTTCTGAAATCTCGCTTTCACAGGATTTGCACGTGCTTTTCATTTTGTGGCAAGAAGAACGATTGAAATTGTTGAAGACGCTAACCGTGGTGGAAGAAGTCGAATCGCCTTTGGGTATGCGTAGCGTGATGAAAGAATGCGTGAATTTGCAAGCAATTGCTGCCAGAAAAATCTTCCAGATGGCGCAGCGGTCGAAAAAAAAATGCGTAGTAGAAGGGACCACGCTTCCACTTGCAAAACCACAACAATGCACTCACATGAACAAAACAGCAAAACACGACGACAATGTACACATTTTTGGTATCGCGCGCACCTATACTCATAGGGCGAAAGACATTCAAAACGGTATACTGATGTAATTATCACGAACGATTACACAGTTTTAAGATAAATAAAAACAGTCGATAGAAACAGCGATTGGTTCATCTGGGTTCCTGCGCTTTTGTTAACTGGTGGATGCGTTCTGGCGCCTTATTTAAAACACGTGATCATCTGCTGGCGGTACTATCTCGGCCTCATATGCCTTGACTCGAGTAGCCGCTTGTACGATTAAGTTATTTTGGTATCCATATGATCTGGATGCTTTAATCAGTTCCTTGTAATGCAGTCCCTTGAGCAGCTGAGCCCTTACGAAATGATCCTGATCCATTTCTTCCCTGTTTCATTGATGAAAACGCTTCGTGTTCCGGCACCGTGTCGGTCATAGCTCGGAAGTGGTGGTGTATGTTGGTCACGAATGTTTTATAGCAGTTGGCGTCTGTGAGATTCGGGCGTAATTCAGCGGCTCTTACTATTTACTGTAGATCGAGACCCTTTAAAAGGACCAAAAGCTATGTTCTCTTCCCAGGGATTTTTCGCAGTCAATTGCAGCTGTACATAAGTATCACTACCCCGGATTTGTTTTTTCAGTTGCCGGACCGTGCGGTATCTCATAACAGTTTTAACCGGTGCCGGTTGAATCGGTGTTTCATTGTCTTCGTCGGAGTCGTCGCTTTTGGTGGATTCATCCCTGTCGGAGCCGTTACCATCTGAGCTGCTACTTTCAGTGTCGCTGCTTTCGGGATCGCTAGTTTCGAAACCGCATTCGCCAGTAGCGTTGCTTTTGTTCATCTCACTTGAACCATCGTCATGATAAATTGTTTCATTTTCGGCACCCATTCCTTGCCACTGCGTTCCAATTGACGAATTCGTGCCGTTGTTGTCCTCGTCCATTTGCTTGGTGGCTCGTACGTTTTTTCCCTTTTCCATCACGTTTGATTGGCTTTGATTTATGAATAGACTTTCGTAGTGTTATACTATGTACCTGTTACGAGTACTTATGTACATGCATTAATATGTTATAGTAGTACAACTTTTACTCTTCGTCGTGTGCTCTCCGGAAAATTTTCATCGGACTTTTTTGGTTTCCTCTTCTAATTTCGTGAAAATTATCGTCCTTCTACTAAAGGAAGGTTGCCTTAGCGGTTGCCCCATCCGTTCGAGATCGCTTTTAGAACGTTTTTATCTAGAACTAAGCAGAAGTCCCCAACCGCGTTTTCGTTTCTCTTCAATCGTTTTCGGATCATCAATTTTAATCGATTGCACTGCGGAAGTCCAATATCACAAAATTGCTACAAAATTTTTGCTGAGAATTCTTTCGACAAAACGCAATTCAATTAAAAAATCCACACTAATTTAATTGGGCCACAAATCGAAAAAAAAAATTCATTGTATGCGACTGGGTGATTCCTGTTTCTCATACTTGTTATATTATTATTAGGTTCTAAATTTTGTGTTGCCCAGATGAGAGCAACTCCTAGAAGGATCGCCATTGTGAGTAACCGATGACGAAGCAGGAATCACTCAGCGCTGATCATGCAACTTAAAACTTACCTTCTCAGAAGTCGCGAGTCGAATGAATGTGAAGTGATGACAGCTTCTGTAGTGTTGGCTTGCTGTGACCGGATATTCCACACTTGTCCACAATATCCCGAACATTTTTCACACCACTACACATCGATCTAGATAAATCTGTGCATGTGGCAACCCTGTTTACAGCTAAAAAAAGGTGCTCTTCCAACATTTTCAAGTTACCACACTTACGGTGGTGAGCACCAACAAGTATTATCCCCGGATTAAATCCAGATTAATAATGTCTTGCTGCCTTTATGTCGACCTTGATCCTAATCAACTTGACTCCAAGCAAATATACTATATTGCATGTAATTCTCTTCTAGGCGTAAAATTGTAATTCTCTTCTAAGAGTAAAAACGTTATTCTCAAAAGTGAGCAAACAATAATCATAAAAAGAATGTATTAGTTTTACCGTGGATACACGTAGAGATGAAGTCTAAATGGAAAGGTAAAATATATTTTGACTGTCATGTTTATCACTAGATGGTGCTGTTGGCAGCGCTACACGGGTCGCCAATCATGTGTAAGTGGAAAATGGAAGTGACTTATATTGTTTTGCTCCAAGCAAACATTTTGCAGATTATCCGAATAGGGACGATAATATAAATCCTGGAGTCTCATTATCTAGTTACGATAATATAAGTAAATCCGTGTTGGAGCTTACCACCATTGAAATAGATATCAGAATTCTGTGAAAAAATTACGAAAGGTGATCTGTAACCGAAAACTTTACAGATTCTCCTGTGAAATCGATATAAGTTACGAAAAGAGGGGTGGAAACAAACTACATTACGGATAGTATGGAGAAATGACAGTTTTTTACCGAATTACAGTGATTTTCTCAAAACTTCTGTAAATATTGTTGACAGTTCCAAGAATCTCATAAAACACGCTGAAAACAACAGTCGATCAAACCAATATTTTCTTACGGTAGGTAATGGCATTTCCAATCGATTCTATTCTTAAAAATATTTCAAATAACGCAGTGCTCCGCTTGAACCAAAATATATCTTTATTCAAATCAGTTCGTTGGTTTTCATTGTTCTAGTCAAACTGATTTGTATTCAATTATAATGTTTAAAAATGGAAATATCCTTCTTTTCACCATGCAACCCTAGGAGTGGAGAACCAAAGATGTGAAGAAAAAGTATTGATAGGTCGTAAGAGCACGGCAGGCTGTGAAATTGAATAGAAGTAGTTGAAATTGAGCGTAGGACATGTTTGAAAGGCGGTTTACGATCGAAAACACAATCTCTTACCTAGCTACCCAAGTGCGTGGTAGGCAAGGGGAAGGGCACCCCCTTGACAGGCAAAAGAGTGCGCGCTTGATCGTGCTCATATACCGTCAATGACACAGAACAGTTCTAGCGATGAGAAATTTCTGTTCCCACTCCCTAAAGGCTACATGTGACAGAAATCAATTTCCAATTAGAGGTTTTGAAAGACACAACTTCTTATTTTACCGGTTATGTTTCTCTCGTTTTCATTTACTTAACAACCTCAGAGAGAAACCCGGTTAGATGTTGTATGCTGATCCTCTTAAGAGCATGTTTCGAAGGAGTCCCCATCATGGATTGAAATACATTTAACAAATCGTGTTTTTTTGTTGTTGCATGAAGCACGTAATCAATTATAATGTTTGAAAATGGAAATATCCGACAACCGTTGCAGTGACCTCCGTTGGCAATGCAAGAGACATTTTGTATTTTTCTTGAATCACCGACCAGTGATCCTGATTTTTAACAATAAAACATCTAGTAATGACTACCAATAACAATGAGCAAAACTATCATCAGTTATACCCAACAAACATCGGTGTTGAATTAGAGCTTGTTCAAGCAAATTTGGAGAAGCTATTTAGCTATTTCTTCTAGAATGGCTGAATAGCTTCTCCAAATTTGTTTGAACAAGCTCTAATTCAACACCGATGTTTGTTGGGTAGAATTTATATTCCCTAACAGATCCTCAACTATCTTCTACACCAAAAAGATAGCGGCCCTCTCAACCATCGTAGCAAATGCAACCGTGGCCGTATCATCATTTAAACCAAACGGCTCTTTTCAGGGCCAACAAATGCTTTATAAGGTGTGTACAATAAAATTTTCCTACATAACATGTGTAACATAAGTCCTGGGAATACTTTCAGGAGTTTATTTGACAGCATTAACAAACACACAGATGTCAACCAATGTACTTGTCACGTTCATCTGTGTTCCAACTGAACTGTAAAACTCAAATTGCGCAGTAGTTTCCATTAAAAATGTCGTACAAGCTGGATTAACGAGCACAAATCGCCAACCTTTTTGGACGGCTTAGTACAAGTGAAATTTTGAGCGTGTTCAAAGACGAGCCAATATCAAAATCAACAATATACCGTGTTTTGAAAGATTGTCGTGATGGTAAAGAACCGGAAAATAAAAAGAAAAGTGGTCGCCCAACAAAATTGAGTGCCAGAACAACGAAAAAACTGCTGTCAAGCGCTGAAAACAAGGTTGGCCAATCAACACGCAAATTAGCACGAAAAAAACCGGTTTCAAACATGACAGTCCATCGGATTTTGAGAAAACATAACGTAATCTATCGGAAACGTCAGCGTGCACCAAAATATACACAGCAACAACTCGAAAAAATACCAAAATGCTGCCGTGCACTTCGTCGCGAGCATTTTGCAAATGGAAAGTGCATAATTTTGGATGATGAATCTTACTTTACGTTTTCGCACCATGAATTGAGTGGCAACGATGGTTTCTATACTGCTAACATTAAAACAACACCAGACGATGTAAAATATGCCAGCAAATCGAAATATGAGCCAAAGGTGTTAGTGTGGGCAGCCATGTCATCGAAGGGTATCTCGGCACCTTTGATACGCCCAAACAAAGCCAAAGCTGTCAATTCTGACAATGCTTGCCAAAATTGAAGCAATTCATCAACAAATAACACGCTGACGACGAAATCATGTTTTGGCCGGATCTTGCAAGCTGTCATTACGCGAAAAAAACATTAGATTGGCTAACTGAGCAAAACATACCATTTGTACCGAAAAAGGACAATCCACCTAACGTGCCTCAGGCTCGTCCAATTGAAATTTTTTGGAGTGTTCTCAAACGTATGGTGTACGACAATGGCTGGGAAGCTAACAATGAGCAACAATTGGTTAATCGAATCAAGCGGAAGATGAAAGAAATAGACATAGACACCGTCCAGAACCTGATTCAACATGTTCGCCGTACACTGCGTAAAATCGAAGATAATGGTCCATTGAGCGTACTGTAGATATATTTTTTAACAATTTATTAATAGAATAAAATACCCTGAAGAGCATTTTAAAATCCGATTGTTTGATTTCAAGTACCATGCTTTTGAATTTTTCCCAGGACTTATGATACATATGTTACTTACTTCCTAATGATGGTATAACATTCCATTAGGCCCATATCCGCGCTATTTTGATCTAGACTACGTCTATCGGCAAGAGTAGGGGTCAAAATTCTCGCAATGGGATTTCTAACGATTTTTATTTAGTTCATTTTAAATCAAATGAACTGAATAACCTCAAGGCATTGGAAAAAGCCAGCCTTATGCTCCATGTCAGAGTGAAGTGGGAACACTTCAGGAAGACTGGAGGAAATTCTCAACACCTCACCCAGTGCCGTAAATGCCAGGGATGGGGTCACGGGACGAAAAATTGTCACATGGATGCCAAATGCATGCATTGTGGCGATTCCTCTCACGCCAAGGACAACTGTCCTGTGAAGGATCCCAAAAATTTTAAATGTGCGAATTGTGGTGGAAACCACAAATTCAATTTTTGGGAATGCTAGACTCGCAAAGCGATCTTGAATTCTCGTGCTAAGCATCAGGTAGGGACCGCTTCACGTTCCCGACCAGGTAATTATTCCTCGGCTGTTAACAACGGTCATCGAGGAGGAAATCCAACATTCGTACCGGAAGGTACGATCAATGCCCAACCGTCAAATTTTCCACTGCTATCTGCTGTTAACAATGGTCAGCGAAGTACAAATGTACCCGTAAGTACAAACAGACCACAAGTTTTCAATGCTCAATTCTTACCTGCTGGTAGCAATGTACAGCAAGGTAATGGAGCTTCCTACGCTGCCGTTACAGCCGGTAGAAACCAAAATTCTACCAGAAATGTTGAAGATTTTGACTTAGGTAGCATAACCGCTCCAAAAATGGATTTTTTACAGAAATCATTAATTGATATGATTAATGGAATGTTAAATACAAACTCCATGTTTGATGCAATTCAAACTGGTATAAAATTTGCAAACAATATTGTCATGACCCTGAAATTCAGCAATGGGTATTAAGACACTGAATATTTTAAATTGGAATGCTCGATCTCTTAAAAATAATGAAGACGAGCTGTTTAACTTTTTACGAGTTCATAACGTGCATATTGCCGTTGTAACTGAAACTTTTCTTAAACCAGGTGATAAAATAAAAAGGGATCCTAATTATTTCGTACACCGCAATGATCGTCTTGAAAGTCCAGGTGGTGGCGTTGCCATAATTGTTCATATGCGTATCAAACATCAAATTCTTTCTTCATTTGATACCAAAGTTTTTGAAACTTTGGGGGTTTCTGTTGAAACAAAATTTGGTCAACTTACACTATTAGCTGCCTATTTACCATTCCAATGCGTAGGTCAGCAAAAGAATCTTCTCAAGGGTGACCTACAGAAGCTTACCCGTAATAGGTCAAAATTCTTCATTATTGGTGATTTTAATGCAAAACACCGATCGTGGAATAATGCTCAAAGTAATTCCAATGGTAATATACTATTTGATAATTGTTCTGCGGGTTATTACACTATCCAATACCCAAACAGCCCAACTTGCTTTTCTTCTGCCAGAAATCCCTCAACTATTGATTTGGTCTTAACTGATTCATGTCAACTTTGTAGCCAATTGGTTACCCATGCTGACTTCGGTTCGGATCACCTTCCAGTAACTTTTGAAATATCTCAAGAAATAATTTCTAATCCCAACAGTTCTACTTTCAATTATCATAGAGCTGATTGGAACCAATATCAAACATTCATGGAATATAACTTTGATCCTAATATTCCTTTGGAAACTAAAAATGATATCGATAATGCTCTTGACTCTCTGACTACTTCCATAGTTGAAGCAAGAGCTGTCTCAGTTCCAAAATGCGAGGTAAAGTTCAATACAATTATAATAGACGACGATCTTCAGCTTTTGATCCGTCTGAAAAATATCCGTAGAAGACAATATCAAATAACACGCGATCCCGCCATGAAAGTTATCTGGCGAGATTTGCAAAAACAAATTAAAAAACGCTTCTCTGCCCTGAGGAACAAACAATTCGAAAATAATGTGTCAAAATTAGAGCCGAGTTCCAAACCTTTTTGGAAACTCTCCAAAATTTTAAAGAAACCTCAAAAGCCTATTCCAGCGCTCAAAGAAGGTGATAAAATATTGCTAACAAATGTGGAAAAAGCTCAAAAACTTGCTGAGCAGTTTGAGAGTTCCCATAATTTCAGTTTGGGTCTTACTAGTCCTATTGAGAATCAGGTTTCTCTTGATTATCTGAATATTTCCTCAAGGGAAAATATTTTTGATGAATCCTGGGGTACTGATTTGGATGAAGTAAAAACTATAACTAAAAAGTTAAAAAATATGAAGGCTCCAGGTGATGATGGAATTTTCTATATACTCATCAAAAAACTCCCAGTGAGTACCTTGTCTTTCATGGTAAAATTATTTAATAAATGTTTTCATTTGTCATACTTTCCTGGCAAATGGAAAAATGCCAAAGTTGTTCCAATTTTGAAGCCCGAGAAAGATCCAGCTGAAGCTTCTAGCTACAGACCAATAAGTTTACTTCCTTCAATCAGTAAACTTTTTGAAAAGCGAATTTTGAATAGAATGATGCTTCACATCAATACAAACTCAATTTTTGCAGATGAGCAATTTGGATTTCGCCATGGCCATTCAACAACTCATCAACTTTTGAGAGTTACTAATTTAATTCGTTCAAACAAATCTGAAGGCTGCTCAACTGGAGTTGCTCTTCTAGACATAGAAAAAGCATTCGACAATGTTTGGCATGAAGGTTTGATTGCTAAATTGAAAAACTTTAATTTTCCGCTCTATATTATAAAATTAATTCAAAATTATTTAACTGACAGAACTCTGCAGGTAAATTATCAGAATTCCAAATCTGATCGACTACCTGTTAGAGCTGGAGTTCCTCAGGGTAGCATTCTTGGGCCGATACTATATAACATTTTTACTTCCGACCTCCCTGATTTGCCTCAGGGTTGTCAGAAATCCTTGTTTGCTGATGACACAGGCATCTCCGCTAAAGGAAGAAGTCTTCGTGTCATTTGCAGGAGACTACAGAAAAGTTTGAACATTTTCTCTTCTTATTTACAGAAATGGAAGATTTCTCCCAACGCTTCCAAAACTCAACTAATAATATTCCCACATAAACCTAGAGCTTCTTTTTTGAAACCTAGTAGTAGTCACATCGTTACTATGAGCGGTGTTCCAATTTCCTGGTCAAGCGAAGTGAAATACCTTGGTCTATTACTTGATCAAAAATTAAATTTTAAAATCACATTGAAGGCATTCAAGCCAAATGTAATAAATATATAAAATGTTTATATCCTCTTATAAACAGAAAATCCAAACTTTGTTTGAAGAACAAACTTCTAATATTCAAACAAATTTTTAGACCGGCCATGCTTTATGCTGTGCCAATATGGTCTAGTTGTTGTGCTACTAGGAAAAAATCACTTCAAAGGATTCAGAACAAAGTTCTGAAAATGATTTTGAAGCTGCCACCCTGGTTCAGTACTATTGAATTACATAGAATTTCGAATGTTGAGACTTTAGAACAAATGTCCAACAAAATAATTAATAATTTCAGACAAAAATCGTTGCAATCTACTATTGCAATGATTAATTCCCTTTATGCTTAGTTAAGATTAATGTTAGTTTGTTTTTAGTTTTAAGATTATTATTGTTATACTGACACGCAGGAATAAAAACCTGTTTAAAATACTGAACTGCTAAGGCATGAACAATGTAAACAAAATTAGATACATATTTTAACAATTAAGGTTGATACGTTACGGTAGTAGCTGGAGCACCTAGATTAACATGTATAAATAAAGAGTTAAAAAAAAAAAAAAAAAAAAAAAAAAAAAAAAAAAAAAAAAAAAAAAAAAAAAAAAAAAAAAAAAAAAAAGGGGTCAAATTTAAATTTGAAAAATAATGACTGTGACGTATAATCGAAACACTTTGAACGCTAATAGCTTTATCATTTCTCAATAGATTTTCGAGATTGTCGCTTTAATCAGTTGGAAATTTTCGCGAATGTCAAGTCAATTTTCCAAAATATCATTAATGATTTACTTTGAATTCCCAAACAGACCGTCAACGACAGACAACGCGATATGGATAATGGTCTCTAACTGGTCGATCATATCAACACAATCATCACTGCCAGCACAACCATTGCCCTTTCATCATACCAAGATTCAAACTAAGCAAGCTAAAGAACAAGTTATAGAATTTTCTAACATACTTATTTATTTATGCCGATCCAATGTTGCTCTACGAAACTAGCTAAAGTGATCTAACATGCTGAACCAGATAATGCTTCAAACGGTTTAACGTGGTTTGCCTCAACCGGGCGTGTGTTATACACAACCCCACAGATTTTGGCAAAGCTTTGACAGAAAATCTCTTGTTCCAGTCGATCAATGTTGCCTCTTATCTAATACAGCATCATTAAAATTAATAATAACATTCATAACACATTGCTACGTAGTCCTACGTCACTTTTGCGTACCACCCCATTGGACTGTTCCTTGTAGTTTTTATAGTTTGAAGTTCCGAGCACGAAGCAAAATATCCCCTACTGTTAGGCAGGTGTTATGAGCTACAAAATCCAGGAACTACAGAAAGTGAAAACCCTGCCATGATAGTTTGAATGCGCCCCTACAGGTGTGCAAACAACATACCTAGTGTATAATTGTAACGTCGTTATGGGATGTTATTGTGCCATATTATCTTCATCTTTCGCTAAAGGAATTTTTGGAGAATAAGTTTTGTAAAATTATTTTTTCTTTAATAAGTTCATATATCAGTAAGATTTTTTTAGGGGCGTACGAACAATAATCTGACTAAAGAGCTTACAAATGGAAAGTGAATATTTTTGATCAGTTATTGGATAATACCGTTTAGGTTTTTAGGCAGGATATTATGCCCCCGTTCCCTTATTCCACGATTTTCGGAAGTATCGAAGTTCCCTTAAATTTGTTGCCCTTCGTCTTCGGAGTATTAAGAAATATGCGTTCACCTGGGAGGCAGAGTTGTTGAGCATTCAGTGGAGGCGCATGGTGAACCACAATAATATACCAAACTGAACCCTCGCTACCTACATCATCCAAATATGTTTTTCACCGTTTGCATTCTAGTAAATTTCCTCCATCGAATGCAAACGGTATGAACGGCCAATTTACCTACCTATGAAATGCATTGAAAACGCGCAAGAAAGACGGAACGGGTTCTGCGAGATAATTGAAACTAGAAAGTTCTTGCCGGTTTGGAGGAACTAAAGGGTGGAACGAGTTACCGCAGCACCTCACAAATACAATACAATCGGTGTGGGCTCCGATGTCTGCCTGTTTTAGCAAGCGGCTGGGCTTATGGGTCGGGGTGTCAATGTCTAAAACGGCACCATCAAGCCATAATCCTTTTCTGTTCTTCTACGGATTGCAATATCTGTTTTAAATATTTAAACCATGAAATATTTAAAACAGATTCAAGGAGTCAAAACCCATAATAGGAACACCATTATCGGCAAATTATTTCCAATTAGATTAACAGTAAACATTTTGCGAGCAAAAAACATGCTGCTTTGCAGTATGAGCAAATCAAATACGATTTGCTCTGAAATTGTCCCGTATTCGTTAGGTCATTCTGAAGTATTCAGTTTTAATCTTATTATTGTAATGTTGATTTGTATTTATTTTATTTGTTTTATAACAACTTTGTTTTATATCATGAGGAAGACGTTCCTATATTAATCTCATCACACGAAATCAATCCTATTCGAAATCCAAGGTTTGTCGTGGGACTGCAATAGTTTGTAAGCGAACATTATTACGAAACAAACAATCTTTTTACTGTTCAAAATCTTGATTCAACGTAGGATTTATTTAGAAACACGAGATTAATATGGAAACAGTAATACAACAGTTGGTAATCGTCCCTATAATTTTGATGAAAAACATTAACATGTTTCTGTGTCTTATCTAGAGAAGCTTACAGCACTCCTTTACCCTATTCTTATTTATTGCTTTGTTGTATCACCGATCACGACAATGCTTTGGTTTTATCGATAAAATGAAATAACTTTTTGTATTTTCTTTATGTCTGCTGATTCTGGCAGCTGACTTTTTTTTCTAAGACAGCCAGAAAAGGATTGTTTTAGATTGTGTATGATAAATGAAATGTAATCTAAATAGCGGCGCCTGAATAATGTCAACGACTTACTCTGAAAATAGCAGGTCTATGTAGATCATCGAAAAAGCAAAGACTCATTTTTTTATTGACTTCCTATATTTCCCAAAATATAAGTAGGAAAGTATGATATTGAAGGTGAAAATAAGAATAAGCAAACTTATTTGTTTAGTACTAATTTGAATTTATGGTTTATAAACAGCGAATGCTGGAAAACCAGGATGGTTCAATAAATATATTTTCGTCGATAATGATTGCATAGTAAAAGTATTCATGTTCATTTAAAAAATTGTGCATGAGTTGTGCATTTTTTTAGGATTGTTTTGACGTAGGACTTAAGGCTAGATCATTTAGAAATGGGGCACTTTCAAATGCTGCATTTCTTAAACCTTTCTTTCAATCGAAAATCTTTCTAAGAAAGAAACAATGGTAATATTATTTTATTTCATAAAAATGACTAAAACAAATCATTCACCGTTATTTCATTGAAATTCTCCCGCTTTTCTGCTGATGTCGCTCATTAGCTGGCGCACACTTTCTTCAGTCATGGTTTTGGCTAGCTGATTCCACCAACTCTTCATCTGGCCAAAGGGAGCGACTGCTCCCTTCATCTTCAGTTTTCGCTTATTTATCGCCCAATGCTTCTCTGCTGGACGGAATTGAGGACAATTTGGTGAATGTTGCTTTTTTGAGATGAACTGGGCCCCTTTATCGTTGTACCGTTTTAGCATTTCCTTGCTTTAATGGCAGCGGGCTAGATCTGGCCAAAACGCAACTAGACCATCGTGAGACTTAACGCAGGGTAAAATCCGTTTGTTGAGGCACTCTTTTTTGTACACTTTCGAGTACGTTGTGTTATCCGTCACAAAAACTCTGGTTTTCTTGGCACAGGAAGAGATACCTTGCTGCGAGCAGAAGCCTTGTAGAACTTGAGCCCCGGGATTTGTTTGAAATCTGCTTTAGCATATGTTTCATCATCGATCAATTGACATCCATCGAGGTTCGTCAGAATTGGTCGTACAACTTACGGGCCTGAGTTCTGGCCACTGTTCGTTGTTTGAGGCTTCGGTTGGGTTGTGTACTTGCTCAGTCATATTTAAGTATAACCTTCTCGGAGACGGATTCGCCATACAGCTCAACGGCGGCGTCAAGTTTTTTTTTCGCAAAATCATAATCCGAGTTGTTGGAATCAGCCTTGATTTTACAAATGACCTTCACCCGGAGTTTACGATCAACGGTTCCACACCGACACTTGATTTACACTTTGCGGGCAGTTGTTGATGTTTCCATATACTTTTTAATCACTCGCGCCACAGTAGTTTTAGGATAATGCAGCAGTTTTGCCAGCTCCAGAGATGACGCAGATGAATTTTGTAGTATGCTGTGTACAATTATTTTTCTATACTTTTCTTGCATGATGAATATCTAGGAACCACGTTAGTTTTGAACTGTGAAAAAAATAGACCGAGCAGAATTGTTTACAAACAACAAAACGCTGTGAGCCACTTGGAGCGCCGCTATCTCTAAAGAGAAATGCCCCATCACGCCACCGTTCATATCGGAGCCGTGTCGCCAAGCCAACGTCAGCATATTTCAGAAGACCACCGACCGCCGGGCGGATATGCAGAGTAGACAAGTTTTGGTTTTAAATGGGAATGAATAAAAAAAAATAAGTTGTTCTAGATAGTTAAGCAGTAAGAAAGAAGAGCAGTGAGTGCATGTACGTTTAATTAGTGAATAATTTTTTTTTTTTTTTATGAAAACCAACTCGTAAGACTTAGAATTGGTTGCTTTTGCGATAGATCGATGTTGGGAAATCGTCGTGAACTGTTTTTTGAACAGTGACTAACCCGGCGACATACTCAGGTCCCTGGAATCTCCTGAGGTTAAACGAAACCTTGTCACTACGACCATCAAGAGACTTGTTTGCGGACCGTGTAAGTTTGGCAAGGCCGCAACGAACCATTAATACCGCAAAAGAGTGAATCCAGCGCAAAAAGAACCGTTTAATACGAAAATACAGTGGCTGATCTCGACGTTTCAACGGGTACCGCCTACACCATTCTCGTCAAGGACATTGGATGTAAGGCTTACAATAAACGTAAGGTCTCTGGCGTTTCGGAAGCTACCACCAAAAAGAAGTTGGATAGAGCTAAGTCGATACTCTTGCGGAACGCTGGTCACGACTTCATTTTTTCGGACGAGAAACTGTTTGTGCTGGAGCAGCCTCAAAATCCTCAAAATGACCGATTGTGGGCGATAGCGAGGGCAAGCATTCCTGCATCTCAACTCAACATTCCTCGGCTCCAAAATGCAACATCAGTGATGGTATAGGGGGCCTTTCTCAAGTGAGGAAAACTTACCCTGTTATTCATCAAGAAACACTTAAAATTTAGCAGTTTGGTTTAGTTTCGTGTCGTGAGGTGAATTTAAAGGCGAAACAAAGTGACATGGAAGCTCCAAAATTGCAAATTTAAGTTCCTATTCTCTCTCCTAGTTTGTTAAGTTAGTGTGTGTGTGTGTGTGTGTGTGTGTGTGTGTGTGTGTGTGTGTGTGTGTGTGTTTTGTGTGTGTCTATGCCTGTGTCCGAACATTCACTTGCTTCTTGGTGGGGTTTAAAATTAATACGTTGGTATGTTTTTTTAATCAGATTTATGGCAATCATGCCAAAAGCCCGCCACCTCATCATTCACCCAAAACAACTATTCCTGACCCCAATCTACCAGCTTAAAATGATCCCGGTGGTACACGTTACCGGAGGAGGACACGTCCGTTTTCATCGCGCTCCGAACAGAGTTGAAGGCAGCAGCGACAGTTGCGTTAGTTTCCCACGTTTGGTGACGACCGAGATCGCAACGGTAGTACCCTGCCGTTGAAGACCACAAATAAGCGTTGAAACATCGGCGCATGACCCATCGGAAATCCAACGATCCATCAAGAAAAGCGGTTGATGTCGTACGTGCCGTTTGAGCGCACATCCGTGTCCAGCAGAGTCATGTCGATGTGGTTCCGTGAGTAAATGCACGTATACATTGTAATCTTTCCATACGCTGGGTTTAACTTTTTTTCCGCTCCGATTGTTGGTTCGATGCGCGTGGCCGTGAAAGGCTATTTTTTTTGTTCGACTATAGCCAATCCATAAAGTGAATGCACGTGAAGAAAGTTGATTGACAGAAAGAAAATGGGGATGTTTCTCCTCATCATGAGTGGATGAGAGAGAAGCATTTCGGTAATGGGGGCCTAGTGGGGTGAAATGGGGGCGAAAAAGAAGTGTGTTGTTGTGAAGGGAAAAGGAAATAATTTGTGGGAAGCACAAAAAACAAAAATGGTGTTGATTTAAAAAGAAAGAGAGGAGGGGTTATTTTTTTTAATAATCATTTATTTGTACAGGCTAAATTGAATCAATTTTACAGAGCCAAATTTTCATATTTTTATACATCATTTATCTTAAAACTAAAGTTAGGAGGATAGAGCCGATTACTCGCGGCCGTCTCGAGGTTAATAGGAATTACAAATTACGGATGGGAAAGAGGGTGGGAATTTAAAGTATGGTTTACATAACACATTAAATTTAAATTCTAAATTATCTAAACACTTATAACTATACAATTTATGGTTTTCTTTTGACTTGGACATTTTTTGAAAAATAAAAAAAAAACACACACATACACAGATAAAAAAAAACTTATAGTAAACATACAGGTTAAACTAACTACAATCTAAGGCTAATGTTAGTCAAAAACACATAAATGAGTTTCAAGTACTCCAAATCACGTACAGCCAAAATATCTCGAATTGGCATATTGGGTTGTCTACCTCGAGCCCGAAGGGAATCATAAAGCTCCGATCTGACTCCACGATGCTCAGCACAAGACCAAATAACGTGATCTGCGTCCTGATAGCCTTGTCCACACTCACAGAGATTGCTGTCGCTCAGCCCAACCCGGTATAAATGAGCGTTCAAAGAATAATGATTGGACATGAGGCGAGACATGACACGAATGAAGTCTCGACCCACATCCATCCCCCTAAACCAAGATTTCTTCGACACCTTTGGGATGATAGAATGTTGCCATCGCCCCAAATCTCCTTTACTCCATTTATACTGCCAGCTGACGAGTGACTGTTGACGAAAAATAGGAAAAAAATCGATGAAGGCGATTTGTCGATCATAAATATCGCCTTCCATAGCGCCCACCTTTGCAAGCGAGTCCGCTTTCTCATTGCCCGGAATTGAACAATGAGATGGGACCCATACAAAGGTGATGATAAAATAACGCGAAGATAAAGCACTTAGAAGCTCCTGTATTTTCATGAGAAAATACGAGGAGTGCTTTACCGGCCTCAATGAGCGAATAGCCTCTATAGAACTGAGACTATCCGTGAAAATGAAGTACTGATCCGGTGTTAATGAGGCAACAATTTCTAGCGTAAAGTGTATTGCCGCTAATTCAGCGACATATACGGAACAAGGAGCTTGAAGTTTACGATTGGCGCTATAAATTTCATTAAATATACCAAAGCCTGCTGACTCCTCTATCAAAGATCCGTCAGTGAAGAACGATTTAGTGGAATCAACTTGGCCAAACTTTGCAGCAAATATTACCGGAGCAATCATAGGACGATGATGCTCTGGGATTCCATGAAGCTCCTGCTTCATGGATAAATCAAAATGAACCGAATTGTCGAAATCGGAGAAGCAAACACGATTGGAAATGTTCGGCGAAGGGCTGACATCCTGTGTTATGTACAAATGGTACAAGGTCATGAAGCGGGTTTGAGTATTCAACTCAAGGAGCTTCTCAAAATTTTCGATCACCTGGGGGTTCATAACTTCACACCTGGTGAGGAGCCGGAGAGATAATTCTGAAAACCGATCCGAGAGTGGCAACATGCCAGCCAGCACTTCAAGACTCATGGTGTGAGTCGAGTGCATGCAACCTAACGCGATACGAAGGCACCGATACTGAATACGTTCCAGTTTAATGAAGTGCAACCGAGCCGCTGACTGAAAACAAAAACTACCGTATTCCATAACCGACAAAATCGTTGTCCGGTACAACGTTAGAAGATCTTGTGGATGAGCTCCCCACCAGGTCCCGGTAATTGTGCAGAGAAAATTGACCCTTTGCTGGCATTTTCGCTTCAGATACTCAATATGGGATCTCCAGGTGCACTTTGAATCGAACCAGACCCCAAGATATTTAAAGGACATAGAATGAGTTATCGGTGTACCCCAAATTTGAAGCTTCGGTTGTGCAGGGTTATGCTTCCTAGAAAAAACTACCAACTCAGTTTGGTAGATACCTAGCTCTAGAGCCCAAGTAGACATTGGTTTTTGGTGTTTTTTTTTTTTTTGGGTTATGATATTTTGTAGAGAGTTGGCTTTTTTCCTTGGGGGGGAGGTTGGATTTAGGGTGATTATATTTTATTAAAAATTAAATATTTGTTGGTGTGCTTGTGATTTTTGTTGGTTTTTTTGTTGTGTGTTGGTGTTGTTTATTTTTTTGTTTTTTGTGTGTTGTGCTTCCAAGCTTGTTACAGTCCTGAAAAGGACGGATTCTGTATGGCGAGCTGGAATTTAGGCCTTCTTCTTGGTCATCCATGGAAGCAATTTCTTTAACTCTGCATCGTTGCCTCTTAATAGCTGGCTTCAGTTTCTAGGCTACATAGCCACCGTAGTTTATTTAGAATCTCGTCGTTGCACCTTCCCAGCTACTGATATGAAACGGTAAGTTACATACTCCAATCAAACAAACTCTTTTCTTTGGATATTTGAATTGGTTGTTCTGAAAAGGTCGGATTGAAATCAATATCAATATCAATAATTTAAGCAGATAATGCCAATGTCACGCTAAGCATCTCAGCTAATTCTTTGTCTGGAAATATACGCGATGATTTGAATCGGCATTAGCAACAAGCTGGCTCACACCAGATAGCTGTTTATGTCGCTTCTCATCACGCAATTCCGACTGACTACAGATACAACCCTTGCTCCTACACCCAATGGCTATGAAAACTATCGTCCTGCTCAATGTGTAACGTTGGGCGTTGTATAATATTTTTTTGTTCAGGTTCATTTGCTTGAATCTTTTAGAATTATTATGAATTAGGTTAAATTCGTTTTGATAAGATTTGAATCGTTTACCAAATGTAAATATTGACAAAATAGGTTAGGTTAGATTCGCTACAAATTTATTTTGCATGTCGACTGGTTTGTTCCTCGGCTAAGTTGAATGCTATAAAAATAAGAAATGCAACAATGGCTCCAAGCTATGAAATAACCATCTTGACGAAACAAGGAGAAAAGCCAAAAGGAATCTTTATTCGCCATGCGGATTGTTTTGCGGGCGCTTTGATTAAGCATAAAAGATAATTGTTTGATCAACATTTCTTAGTGACAAGAGGATTTAAGCTTGATCATTTCGCAACGATACCGGCTGGAGAACAGAAGTTATCGCGTAGTTTCGGAAGTCTTTTTCTAAATAAGTGAAACGTTGTTTCTAAGAGATACGTAGCAGTGGTACTCAATAGGAAGGGTGATTTTTTTTAGCGAAGCGCTTACAACGAATTTTTAATTCTTTTTTAGTTAATTTAAGTATACGTGGTCTCCGGTCTGTGAGACCGGCAAAGCGATATCTTCTCGAGATACGTAATTTGTTAAACGTACCAAAACAGGTAATTATTTATTCAAGCCATCTTAAAGTTTTGAGACATTTAAGCATTAAAGTTTTAAGTTTTAAGCATAAGACTAAAACGTATCATTCGCGTTGGACATTCCAGCGCTCAGGCGCTTTTTGTGTACGGGCTGGAATTTGAGATCCACGTATTGGGGTTTCGTCACCAACTTTGTCTGTGGAGGTAGTTAAACGGAAGGGAGTGAAGTTCGCAAGACTAATGTCCGAAATTTCACCCGACGGTCGCCAATAATCCGTCGTAAGTCCACGAATCGTTACAACACCTGTGGAAAGGTTACCGAGAGCGCGGTTTAGTGATCCGTTGCCAAGTGTCGGACACTAAACCGGACCTTACCCGAAATATAGGAGTCTCCCTTAACCCCGCTCGGTCATAGCGGAAAGGTCCGCGAAGTCGGGTCGCTTGGGAAAACGGGCTTCTGTATTGAAGGAGACGGTCAATTCCGGACGTTCCCGACGTATTTCGAATCGGAAGCTTTCCGTCCAGCCGCCACTCCCTCCGCATCTGTAATTCGGCCATACTCCCCGAGCTCGACTGCCATCGCTGGACGCCATTTCAGCAGAGACGGCGGTAAAGCTTCGACTCCGCCATCATCATCGGGATTCTTCGCCATCTACATCGTTGTCGTCGCCAGTACCCCGCCGGCATCGGCCTGTCATCGAGAACTCGCCAAAATCCTGCGCAGGTATGTGGAAACCTTTTTTTCATGGCCATGATTGTTTCCCAGTGTATATTTCCCGTAACCGAATGTTCGGTCTAACCCTAATGAGTCGCGAATAACCGGGAAATAAATTTATTTGATTATTTTATGAATACTGAGATTGAATTCATTTTTGTTTTGGGCAGTTCCGATAGAGTTGACTCCTCCTAAAATCCGTTTTCGTTTTCCGTTCCGTTGTTTTCAAAATCAGGCTTCTCTTCTCCCGTTCTGGTTAGCTCATTCGGATTGAGCGAGTTCAAATTTGGATATTTTTACTTAGGTTCAGAGGGGGAAATCAAGCAGGATTTATTGGCGGTTTTCCTATTTAGTGGTTATTTCAATAGTGTTTGAGCCTCGGAGCTAATAGCCGTTCACGAGTCCCCTGAGGTGACTGTCTCAGGAAGGTCGGGCAAATACCAAACGACGGGTGGCTTCCTGCTTGCAGGAGTGGCGCTAAAGCCATCTTGTTTATAAAAAAAACTCGTGAGTATTCTCCGAACGGTTACAAATGGCTGCTCAGCCACCGTTCTCACCGCTCCAAGAGAATCAAATTAATGGAGCTGGAGGCCACTACTACTTACGAAGCGAAGTTTGTGTTAGGAAAATATTGTACATTAGGTGAAATTAGTATTCAAAACGTAATTACAAGACATTACCTTTTATTTGTGTTATTTTCAAGTACAAAATTATTGAATGATACTATTCGACAATTCAATTGATAGTCACGAAAATTTGCAACTTATTAAAGTAATCATCTTGAAAATCTATAGCGCAATGCTGGGGTTATTTGCCATAATTTTTTTGAGCAACTTTGCTAAAATGCATCTGTCAGCAATACAAGCGTCACATTAGCTACAGTTATTAGCAAAAATAATTTATCTGCTAATGACTGGTAACATTCATGCTAATGCCTGGCTCACACAGTTTATTTCACTCCTCACCTAAATATATCCTACCAAATTTATCACACAAACAAGAACCTTATATAAACCTTAGTTCCTCATACTTGCACCTATCCAAATGACTACAAATTCAACACTGGCGTGGTCAACCGACAGCCTAGCATGCGACTACTTAACCAATGGCTGTCTAGTCTGCTTGCCTGTGCTGTCTGCTGCCTGTGGCTTGCTAGCCACAGCCTACTGAACAATCGGGGTACTTGCCACCGCCAGCTTCCAATCTAATACTGGCTCCCCGCCACTCCGTACAGCTTCAATACTGCCGAACGAATGAGAAAATTCGCGAAGATGTACCCGCTGTGTATCGTTCACTGCTGCATACGAGACCCCCCCTGCTCATATTTGAAATCTGTGTTAGGAAAGTACTGTGAATTTTGTAGATTTAGTCTGAAAAACAAAATTATAAGACATCACCTTTCATTTGTGTTATTTTCAATAGTTTACAATTGTTCAAGTATAGTTTTTGATTTTTGAATTGAAACGCGTATGTATACTCTTTGAAAATCTATCGAAGATTGATTATGTTATAAGCGCTGAATTTTTAACAATACTTTGAGACGGTTGCTATTTTTAGATTTACATTTGACACTCTACTCTTATAGTCTACGTCAAAAAATTTTGGCAATAGTTTTTGTGTGTCTCATTTTTTTCGAATACAGTCTTTATAAGAAACAACAAACAAATTTCAACTCATTTCTGACAAAATTTGAATTCTGGACCAGTGTGCAGCGTGCATTGGGGCAACTGTGATGAGGTTGGTTAAATAATCTTTGTAATAACGCACCTAATGGATGAAGATCAATTTTCATATTGTGACTCGATTAAAAAATGCAAATTTTCCCAACTATTGTTTCAACTCCGCTCAGTAAATTACGTCAAGCTATTTTTTACTAAATCGTCAAAATGCAAATTTATATCATAAGTCATGCAAATGATGCAACATCGCGTACCAACATATCACTATTCACAGCCGCACCAAACAAATCAAGAATGCTCCACGTGATTTATGTCGTCGTGCAGAGCTGGAAACAATCATACCTCCGGTTAGTGTCACGTCAGACAAAACCCGAACTGGAAATCAGAGACCGTGAAACTTTGTCCCCGGCCATACCAATCAACGCATCCGGCTTCTCTGTTAGCTCCATAGACTCTCCTAGCACAGGCCAACTGCAGAGCAGAGGAAGTACGATATCCAGTTAGGAAAAACTTTAAGAAACAATGCAGCTTTCGCTGTCATCACCGTCGTCATAGTTCAAGCCAAAGGATACCTTCTTGTATAACTAGCTCTGATCGGCTTGACTTGCTTTGCTCAGGACTATAAATATCAATTGGGTTAACAGTGAATTAAAAGTCGCCTATATAGTGTATCACACGGCAGCAGAAAGCTCTGCGAGCAAAAAATGTTATTAGTTCAAGGCCATTTTCGATGTAGCTGCATTATTTTGCCTCCCCTTTGAACCTCGCTCCGGTTTCGTTTTTTATTTCAAAGTGATGCGAGGGAAACACGAGGCGACCGAGGGCATAATGCATATTTAGTAATGGCAATGGCATGTACGTAATTGCCATTTTGAAGATGTAAGGCAAATTTATGAGGTACGTTCAACAAGCAAAGCCAAGGTTAAACGAGGACTTGTTTGGGAGTTATCATATCCTGGAATTAAAAGTTAATTCGCAATAATTATCAGATAACAGCCGTAGAACTTAAAAACATGTCAGGCCTCTATGCCATTATTATAATAACGACTAGGGGGAATCTATTTTCATTTTAGACCGTATCACTTGGGATGCACTATATTGTGAATTACCTACGATATTATGACGTGGGGAAATTCATTTTCACTCGCAAAATTGTCCAGTGATAGTTTAGGAAGCGTGCTTTTAATATGAGCGTAATTTATTGCATTCCGCGTAAACAATTAACGCAGCGTTAGTTTACACCCAGCCGATCCACGCAGCAGTTTAGCAATTAGCGATGGCCATAAAGTGTGTACGAAAATAAACAGTTAAAAACTTGCTGAGCCGTAATTCTAAGTCTGTATACATCTGTTTCTTTAAGATGTTACGTCCCAATTGGAACATTTAACCATTCCTCATTTCTGACCTGACCATTCTCAGATGTACAGTAATATTTTTCAGACAAATAAATCTAGGTTTCCAAAATTTAACCGAAACCGAACCAGCCGCCACATAAGATGTGCTATAGGTTTTCAAAATATTTCACCAAAATGCATCATGCACCGATGGATGTTGTGTACACAAAGACATCAGGTGTAGTTTTCGCATGCATTCTGGATTTCAAACGAGGTAATAGTTTACAGCAAATTTCCTAGCATTATGAATACTTGATTGCTTTTGGCTTTACAGCACGTCAACTTTTATTTACAACTGTTTGTAGGTCCAAGAAGACAAAACATCATTTGTAATCATCGCTTTTACACTTTGCGTTTTTAACTTTATTTAATTATGAGACTTTGCTCAAGAACTTTATAAAAAAAACATTTACTATCGAACTTTTTCACTTAATACAAGGTTTCACTCTTAATGCTAAAACTGAACTGCCTGATTATTTCGTCAGTGGTCTTACTTATGTCCTCCTTCTGCTAACTATGCATCATGCTGATTCCGCTGATGTGCCGTTGCTCGATGAGCCTCGTTCGATATCGATCGGTGTTGTTGATATCTGGTGTAATTGCGTGGTCAGCTCGTGACCACGCAACATAATGCTGAATTCGTAGTTTCGCAGGAATGACGTTCCGTTATTCCTCCGGAGGGGGTGAAGACAGGACGTCCTCGTCCTTGTTGTCCTTGTTGGATGAGGTGTGGTTGTTGATTTTTTCTTCCGGTTTTTTTTTTATTGTGCCTGATGAATTCTGATAGTGACTTTTCGTTTCCGAAAACTCACATAGATGATAGCTATTGCGATGGCGATTGTTGAAATTGACAGCCCTAATAGCCCTAAATCCAGATACTGTGATTGTACTGCTTGAGGTTGATGAATTCTAATTGGTGCCTGTTCTCCTTGCCTATGTTACTTAATGTGGGGATATCATGATGTTCGACTATGGTTCGGTTGATTGTCAAGTTGGAGAATGCACCTTTTAGTTCCTTTATATTAGCAGTTACTTCTCGTGATGTAAAGACCTGGTCGTTTATTGTTATGCTGCAGTTATAAAATTTGAGTAATTTCCACAAAGGATCCTGTTATGTGGCCCACAGCTTGAATGGATGTCTTGATTTTTTGCATTACTGATGAGAATTCCGTTATCCGAAATAAATCTTGTTATTGTGCTGTTTTTTTTTGCATTTCAATGCAATGACTTTCTGCTATCATAATAATTGCGTTAGTGCAGTTACCCTCCAATAATTGTAAGTATTTAGTCCATTGGATGTAGTCTTCTGGGTGTGAAGTTGTGAAGATGTTATCCCGTGACTTAACGATGAACCTCGGTATGTTAGTAATAATAGTGTCTTTGACGATTAGCGGAAAGATTTGGATTACTTCTGACTGAAATTTCTGTAGTTCTGCTATCTCCAATATGTCCAGCAGTAAATCGTTTTGTGTTGTGATTTTTGTTTTGGATAATGTATCTTAGTTCCTTGTTTGTGTAGCAACGACTCGATATGTAGAATTTAATTTAAAGTGAGTAGTTTATTGTTTGGTAGCACAATGCGCATTGTAAGAATGGTGTCCTGAATTTCTGTATGAGCCTTTTATGCTTGTCATGTCATGGTCCAGGCTCTTAAATGGTTTTGGAATGCAAAAATGATTCCAAAGCGTGCTGAAATTATTAATTAAATGAGAATGGAAAATAATATTATCTTATTTACAGGTATGGGTAAACACAATGATTTACAGGTACATGATCTTTAGTCGCACCCCCTCACTTCACTATTGTCAAAATGACAACATTGCCTAGACTAACGTTTGCATTTTAAAAAAATACACAAAAATTGCCGATTTTTCATGGGTTAACCTTCACCCGCACTGACGAAACTACCCATGCAGCATCAATCATAGTAACCTACAAGTCAGCAGACATAATTTGACAGCTCTATCAGTCGAACTCTAACCGTGATGGCAAAAACAGTGAAGCAACTCCGTTCAGAAGTGTGCGCGTTCAAAGAACGGCACCCCGCCGCGTCGAAAACGGACATCGTGCGGCACTTTGTGGACGCCGAACACGCCCGTTCCGGCATCTACAACATCTTGGCACTATTAGACAACAATCAGAGCATCGAAAGAAAGCCCGGTTGCCGACGGTCGACGACCCTGAGCGACAAGAAGATCCGAAGGATGCTGAAGAGGAAGACCGAGGGAAAAGTGGCTACATCGCTGCGTGCGCTTGGCCGGGAGGTCGGTTAAACCGGCCAAACAGTGAAAAAGTACCTGGCAAACATGAACATACATGTCAGGAAGCAGAAGTCGCGTCCACTGGTTTCGGAGCTGCAGGCAATGACTCAGCGACAGCGGCTGAATAAGATGGGCAACTCGATTTTCCCGGCGAGTCGCGACGTGGCAGTGGTGATGGACGACGAGACCTATTTCACCCTGGATGGCAACGACTGGCAGGACACTTCGTATTTTACTTCCCCCACAAAGGAAGTGAGCTCCGAGGTGAAGTTTATTTCACACAGAAGGTACTGCTGTGGCGGACAATCAGCGAGAAGGGGATGTCAAAGCCGCTCTTCTTTCGCTCCGGACTGGCCGTGAATGGATAAATTTATAGTACGAAATGCCTGCCGGAAGTTGCGTCGTTCATCAAGAAATACCATAAGGGTGAAGACGCGAAGTTCTAGCCGGATCTGGCGTCGGCCCACTACTCGAAGCGATCGTTTGAGGAGATGGAGCGGCTGAATATCGATGTGGTACCCAAGTCGGCGAACCCACCCAACGTCCCCCAGCTGCGTCCCATCGAGAATTTCTGGGCCAACCTGAAGCGTTAGATCTACTCCAACATTTTGTCGTGAAAACTGAGGAGGAATTGATAAATAAAACGACGAAAGAATCTTCAGGCGTGTGCAACTCACATGTACTTACAGAAAAAAAAAACCTATGCATAGAATTTCCAGATATCTTTGATCTAAATTGCCAAGGTGTTACGGTGGTGTTAACATGATGATGCGCGTGGTCGATATATGGTATGAAGTTACCATTTGGCAAAGTTGTTCATGAGCTGCAGAATCCTCACAATTCTCCATTCTCTATATTTCATGGCCCATGGCGCGAGTAAGAATAATCAAACAGTGCATAGCCAATGTTGTAATCCACGAGACGCCACTGGTATTTGTGCTTCGTTTCTTAGAGGAAACATATTTTTTTGCAGCAAATTGGTGTATTGGTATTTTACTTTAGATATATTTTGAAATTGGGAAAATTTTGCTTTTTTTTTTTTTAGAATGAGTTTTAGTGGTCGTATGTTAGCATGTCGATGTATAACAAATATATTGGAGTTTCGTGTATAAAAAGTGGTGAATTGGATCGAAAATGGACCATTTACGAGTGTTTGCCTACATAAATTTCCATTCAATTTGTTAGGAGTAAATTGTAGGAATCTACGTTATTATCGTTATTAGTTTCGAATAAATTTACCTCATTTGGGCGCAATTAAATATTGATAAGCCACTTTCATTTATTCAAATGTGACCGGTAGAACTTTCAAAAAAAGCAATGGAAATTAGTATAAATGCAATAATAAGCTGGCAAAAGTCTTCTAATTTTTCAAATCTTTCCAACAAATCGCAATACAAAATCAAAACATTAAAAAAAAATCGGATTTGCTCATCAACATCTTTACAAAAGTGATTTTTTTGTGTTTAATAGCGGTAGTTGAAGATAACTTATCGCTTTTGCACAATAAAACCCGTTGGTTTGAAAATATCAGTTCAAGCAGTTTTGTGTTTATTTTCTAGTATGAACAGATGACTTGTCCTTATCATTTTGTCTATTTCTCCGTTATTTAATTCATTCTCTGGTGTAATTTCAATGGGTTCAATAGTTTTGAAATTATCTACTGTAAGTTTTAGCGTGGATAGTTGGAGAAATTTTGGAATTTGAATTCATAAAAAGTCATTTGAGGGAGGTTTGTGAAAAGGTTCAATTTCCCTTTCTATTCAATTTGATTTTTCCCAGAAATATTTTTAATGGACGTCTGGATTGATTTGGTGTTTGTGAGGAATCCAGGTGACATTATGTTCTTATTTGAACCGGAGTCAATTAGATGCTTACTTACTCTATTTGATTGTGCTTGTTTCAGTTTAAGATATGAGAGATAATTTACATCTGACCTTCCATTTCGGAGCTTTGCAGAAAATTTACAGAAATCCCTTGATCAGACTCATTATCCGACTCCGAGTCCAGTTCCTGATGATTAATTAGTTTTTTGTTCAATGACAATCGACTTCTAACCGAGGGATCGATTTCCATTGGTGTTACAGATTGTTTATGATTTTCAAATAATTTATGTTCGGGCTTTTTGATATCAGAAAATGTAAAATTTTGTTGATTTTGATGTTGTTTGATTATTTCGATGTTTGATAATTTGATATTTATTATGTTGATTTATCTGACATCCAAGCTGCAGTTATTTTTTTTGACTAAAACTTGCAAAGAAATGCATACGCGTCCTCCAAGTCAGTAGATTACGCGGCCTGAGCATACCCAAAATAAGGTTCTCTTAAACCTGTTATAAAGGCGGCAAGACAGTTTTTGTCTATAAATTCGTTAGTAGCCTTCCAGTTATTTCTGTTTGTTTCTTTTTTGCTTTGCTAACGTTTTTATGTTTTGGACGAAATTTTTAGTTCGTTGGAAGTATTTCTGGATTGACATTCCGTCGTCCAGTTGAGATTGCCATAGTTTACATTTATATGTAGACATATCCTGTCTGTCCCCTAATGCGTTTGTTAGGATTTCTTTGATGGTTTCAAAATCCTGTGGGTTACCTGCAAGGCATATAAAGCAAAAGACATATCTTTTGCTTTACCTGGAATCTTGTCTGTCACAGCAGCATGTTGAAAAGAGTCTCATTTTGATTAATGTTTTGATTGTGATCAACGATTGATACGAATAAATATCACCTGCCATGGTTCTTCCTATCATATGTGAAAATCATTTCAGTTTTTGGATTGTAATTACCATCCGTATCTTTGAAAAACTTAGCATTAAAACTTACCGCACCTTTATGTTGGCTCTTTTATATGTCACTGGAATCTAGGATCAAGTGTTTTTTTAAGTATTTAAAAAAAAGGAAAGTGATCAATGCTAATGCTAATGCCATTCATCAATTTTGTAGAGCATCGAAAATCGAACGTGGAAGCATCGTCACAAATGGCTTCTTTCAATAATTTTTAAGCTTCCTTTGGTTTATGAATACACTTCAAGCTTATATGAGATTGTTTGGAAATGTTGGCTACATACTTAGCCATTATTAAAAAAAGATCAACTACCGCAACAAAACTATTGTCTGACTTTTGTTCAATCGTCGATACCTCGTTTTGGATCTCAATAATAGAAAGCAACATCTCACTTTTTGACTGCACCCAATAGCATATATACTCTAAATCAATGTTATTTAGAATTACCTCGTTTTCCCATTAAAAAAACACAATCACACTTACATCCTTATTGTTGATTTTAATCGGTTCAAAACGATTTATAAGCATAGTTTAAACAATGTTTTCTTTCCCAATAAAGGAAAGCTACGTCACACTTTGTGAGTGTCTTCAACAGCATCCTTACCGTTGGTTTGAATCGGTTCAATGCGGCTATTAAGCGCAGTCAAAAATCTTGTTTTCCCAATGAAGTAAACTTTCATCACACTTTGCGAGTGGCCCCAATGGCATCGTCACCATTGGTTTAATCAGTACTAATATTTAAATATACACTTGTGTTTCTCCTTGAAACTAATATAGATAATAGTCTGGAAACAAAGATGAACAAAAATTCAGCATAACGTTTACTTAAATGAACCTTGAAGGATTGGGTTGGCCCTTTTAACCAACATCCTAAATCACTCGTGGGGTGCGAAGGATTCCTCGGGTTCGAACATGCGAACACCATATTTTACCAGTATTCGGGCGGGGCCCGTGACGATATTGCCCAAATTTAGGATCAACAGGATACACATTAAGGATGAATGTTAGTCCCAAGAACCATCTTTTGGTTCTCTGTGTAGTAACAGCTGATCTGGCAATAACGGAATGGCAACCTTGAATGATCAATCATGCACAATCTCATGATCATGCTGTTGCAAAATATAGCGACATCAGTTTTATAATATGAGAGAACTCCCAACTAGACTAATTTAAAAAAAAAAACCTCAGACCCCTCCTCCCCCTTCGTAGACTTTTCTCAATACAATTTTATGAAATTTTGTATGGATCGTAGACTTTGGTCAAACCCCCCCTCCCCCCAAAAAAGTCTACGTGGTATATGAATAGCCCCTAACTATACTGTTCATCGTTAATACATACACGTAAATACCATCCGAATGAACAGCAGTCATGAATTCGAGAACAAGCATAAATAAACCGTGAACTGAATCACGTAATCGGGAACTAGTTAACGTTTTTAGGAAAAAATCCTGAAAACGTGAACTAGTTCACGGTCTGTTTTCATTTTTTAAAACGCTTTTGTTACTGTGTACAAGCTGCTGCTGGGCGGAGTCAGATCATCTTCGTACGCCATTATTAGTCCAGGACACCTCAAGACAAAACAAAATAAAGTATTTTAAAGCTGAAGATTTCAAAACATTCTGTTATTAGCCATTGATCTATACTTACTGCACAATTACAACAATAATCACTTTTTGGTCCACATAACAGTGAAATTATAAAGAAAAAGATAAAACGCTCAAACAGTTTATAAATATAAACGCAACAATAATTAATATGTGTCACGAACTCTAATTATCTCCTTTAAATTTACATTTAATTTACGTTTAGAAGCACATCGAATCGAATGACTCCGATGCATATGAAAATAATTATCGATTGTTCCAACAGGCAAATACGCTACACTTTTCCTGCGTGATTCAATCTTGCTTCATGAATTCTCGCAAGAAATTATTAACGTAGTACTTGAGCCATCCCAAATAGCTGCTGTACTAGCAATGCTATCCCCTTTCAATAAGTAATCGTAGGCCAACCAATGAAGCACCTATCATTGCATTTTTATTTTCTAGCAGAGAGCTCAAGAGATGGGAAAAACTACTGCCGATGTCAACTATATAGTTAGCAAAAATGAAACTCCGATAAGCGCCAGCTGGCAGGAAAATGAACAAGTGGCAACGCAAAAATACCCATTTCCGACGCTTTCTCTCTGACCCCGGAACACCCCGATTGCACATCGCCGACGTATTTATATCTGTTGAGTGGAATCCAAGAATGGAAAAACAAACTCCCGGTCTGTATGCATATAGCTCTCATAAATAATTCATAATTTTTAACTTTTGTGTTTCTCCCCAGGCCCCAAACGCTTCATTTACACTCGCACAGATGAAAAATGAATTTGAATCGAATTTGCATTTGATTGTTAAATTCCGGTTCGATGAATGGGTTATGTATCCCGTACTTGGCTGGTCGATTTCCTTCCGCGATGATCAACCACGCGTCTCCTCCACGTAATGTTTATGCCACGGTTTGCAGCGCCCTAGCTCTAGGTGTATTAGTTTGTTCCACTTCAAATTCAATAACGCAAACAATTTCGTTAGTCGACTAGTTGGATCTGACAGTTTTGACACCATATATCACTCAAACACTAAACGGTTTATTGAAAATGGATTTTTCCGAGCACGTGCTTGGGTACGTGAGGGAAGGAAGGTAAATGCCGAAGCTGGAATTTAACAATATTTTCAGTTGAATATTTTAAAACAAACAATGACTTCACTCACGAAACGGGAAAATAATTTCTGTACATTTTCTGGGCTGATAGGAACAAAACATTGAATTCCAGCACACAATCGTGCCATTGAGAACAGTCAGTTAGGAAATAGTGTTTCCACCACTGTGACAGCTTGATAGACAGCCAAATTGGAATAGCCGCAAATCGGAGGCGAAATGGAAAAGGGCATCCGGTTTAGTGAAAAATTAGCTTTTAATTTGAAAGTAGCGTTGAAGTCAAGTTCATTGTAGCTATGGTTTGTAAGATACATTGATGAATCAATTTGCAATGCTATGGGCCTGCTTTTTACCCCAGTGTGTCCAGGTTCGGTTCCAGATGAATAGAGTGGGGTTTTTCTTTATCCCTTTGATCTCGGTCCTTGTAATGATGAGTGCTATCAATAGATGTAAAACGTTAATCGGGACACTAGCTCGGTAATAAAATAAAAAAGTTCAATCGGTTTGCTAATAGCCACCCAAAACGGCCCGATATTTGTATAACTTGGTTGTTGAAGTACTTCCTGTAGCCACATATCAATTCCATGTGAGATGGGACCGTTATGCGGTTACAAGCAGAGTTTGTGTGATTATTTGTTGATTGTCTAGTAAATTAAGATTACAATTTTTAGGAGCAGAAAATTATCTAAAATTATAATGACAATACTATTTTTCCAATCTTATTATTACCGTTAAAATAGTTGATACAGCTCTCTTGAATATAGCTCCCAGCGTAAGGCACTTCACGGCAGGCGGTAACGAATTCCAATATACCACGAAACGAACTAACAGTGTATTTGCGTAGTCTGTCGAGCTATCGAGCAGGAATAACCGGGTTCTGCAATCGACGATCTCATAGCTGGGGTTTGTATTGTTAGCAGTTTTTTTTTAAAGGCAAGATCGATGAGCATATAAACCTTCTCAAGTACATCCAACTGTCGCAGGTGACTCTCATGATCATAACAACTCAATTCGTATAAATATCGCACAGACCATTTGAGTGTCACGCGAAGCCATTCGAAAGAGCTTGCACTAGGACGGACATGAAGTACATCTCCGAATAAGAAATGTGACAAAATCAGCGACTAGGAAAGTTCCAGTTTGGTGGCAGTCAGTACGACGGAGGTACAGCAGTATAACGTTCACAAACTAGAGTATTTTTCCGCACTGTTTTGCTATCAGATCATTCTGGAATTCGATTTATCAGATCATTCGATGTTTTGACCATCCATCACGACTCCAGCTACGGGTGGAGTAAAACCCCAATAGGCTGTGTCTATTCTCGAAAATAAAATTGCGAACTTAGTAGCATCATGGTTTACAGCGTTCCAAAAACCATCCCTGAAAAGTAAAAAAAAATTTAAATGCCTTTTTCAGTATTGGGAAAGTAGTATTTTTAGTTTTTATTCAAAAAAGATACTATAAAGATGAGCTTAAAAATCGGAGGCAGCTTGAAACCACGTTGCACTTTTTTATGAAGCATTTGGAACAAACCGTGCTTTATTTGAGTTTAAAGTAAGAAAGTTGGTCAATTTTGAAGAGCTGCTCAATTTTGTAGAATGATTTCATATTTTTCGAAGTGATACCACTTGTTACGAACGCGACATCGAAATTGTAGCAAATTATAATTCAATCTAAAATCTCACGATCGGTCATCGCCTCAGTAGAAAGCGAAAGCGTGAACAGAGCGCCTTCCTTAGAAGGATGCGCTAGGAAAAGAACAAATACACCATATACATAGTTTACCGATAAGGAAGCAGCCGCAAGCCATAGGCATTGCATAATCAGCTAAGGTGTGGCCCATTTAGTATTGAAATGTGTTATGAGTTCCCTATAACAATAACAACATCAGAAGCTTTTTTTCGCGGTGCAGTTCGAACGTGTTTCAGAGAAATACGAAATGGAAGAAGAAAGAAGAAAATAATTGTGTGCAATCGTTTGGAAAACCCTTCGTGGTCTGGGCCAAAACATGCTGAAGTGTTGGGTTTTCCCCGAAATACCGTGTGGCGTGTTTTGAAAAAGTACAGATAAACTTTGTCGACGGATCGCAAGCCTCAAAGCAAGCGTCGGGCGGGTACTGTCAACCACCAACTGCGGAACAAAATCATCAAGAACATTAAGGCAAACCCCAACATCTCAGACCGCGATTTAGAGAAAAGGTTTCGCGCCGCACGCAGTACCGTGCAACGGACTCGTCTCTGGGAAGGCTCCAAGTCATACCGTGCCTGTAGACAACCAATTAGGTATCAAAAGCAGAACAATGTGGTCAGAATCCATGCCAGAAAACTGCATGATCAGGTGTTGACAAAATTGAATGGCTGTCTCCTCATGGATGATGAAACCTGTGTAGAGGCCGATTTTAAGCAGCTAACGGGACAAACATTTTACTTGTCTACGGCTCGGGGAGATGTTCCTACCAAATTCAAGTTTGTGTTTGCAGATAAATTTGCACGTAAATACATGATTTGGCAAGGCATCTGTAGCTACGGTAGGAAGACCACCCAAGTAACAAATTCAATTTTAAGGTACACTTGAAGAAGTTCTCAAGACTCATTTGATAAAACCACGCATAAAACTAGATATTCTACATAACATCGATAAAACAGCCATAAAACCCTCATAAGGTCAAAAAGGCCCATACTACAGGAGGTTCTCAAGACTATTTCCCAAGATTCGCTTAAAACTTGAAAGTTTTATCGGTACATACTTGTAATGACATGTAGGATATGCTTAAAACTATGATAAAACTACCACAAGTTTTGGTAGTTTTATGATTTTCCTCTTTAAGAACACTTCCAGTCCATCACAAATATGTTTCGAAGATTCCATTTTTGGATTCGTTCTGCTGAATGGGGACTTTTTTAAGAGAAAAAAAAACATCGATATACAGATGATGTTTCTTTTCCAAAGTGGATACGTATGTAAATTAATTGTGAAATTGACCATAAATGCATGAGTTTTTTGCCTGCAATTGATAAATTTTTCATGCGACGTTCAGTTTATTGGTGTTTTGTAACATAAAAGTTCGAAAATTTTAATGCGCCACGGAATCATTGCTAGAACATTGATTTATTTGAAAAATAACAAATACTTGAAAATTCAGCAATTAGGTGACAAGGCTAATAAATTGTTAGATCTTGAATAAATTGAGTCTACAATCCATTTTAAGTTTCAAAATGTATTTTAAACAGCAGAAATTGTTCGTAGCATTGGAAAAACGAGAGTTTTTTTGCATACATATGTAAATGGCTACCATTCCGAGGGAATCCAGAATAGCCACGCTCACCATTTTTTCAATGGTTTTATCTAAAACTACCATAAAACGCATATAAAACTAATATTTCTTGCACAAGACTAACAAGATTTTTTTTAGGAGCGCGATAAGTTCATCTTTACTTGTTCTATTCTTGAAAAAGAGGAGTAACGCTTGAATAAAACTTGTTTGAATTGCTCAAGGTAAACAAGTCTTTCGTAAGATAGCCATAGAATCAGTGTGGAGAAGGCACATCATTAACAAAGAAAATGTGAACGTTCAAATCAAAAGTGCCTATGCATAATTGTTGTTCATCATTACAGCTTATAATTTATCGTTTTTAATCACCAGCGGGAGAATTCAACATTAACATAACATTTTACAATCGTAGTGCACATTAAACCTTACGTCAAAAGTACTGCGATGTATTTCCACGGTGGTGCGCCATATAACGCACTACCTGAGACGTTAGGTTTAACTTGCATAACTGGCATAAAATCAAATATCATGAGTTATGCATTTCGGTTTTCAACTGGCGACACATTGCACCATTTTATTTTATTCGTTTTACGCATAACGCATAGACCCTTTTGATAAGTTAGTCTCAGTAGGCTGCGAATTCAATGGAATGGTCAAAAAAAAAAAAAATTGTCGTTGGTGGCTGAGATGAAGGAGTATTCAATGTATTGGATAGGTTTTTATTGAATTTCCGCTTGAACGATCCGCTAGTTTTTAATTTCTTCCACCTGTGGGCGTCCATTGTGACAGTTTGTTTATTTTTCACATAATGTTCTTTCTCAAGAATATGTGCTTTTGTTTAAAATCAAATGGTTCTAAGAGAGTTTTATGGCAGCATTTTCAAGATACATTCATCTTAAAGAAGAATGTCATAAAACTTTTACTAAATTTTTATCAGGTTTTATGCAAGTTGCGAAACGATGTCTTGAGAGGGGGATCAAGTATTTTATAAAACTACTGATAAGGTGAATTACACTTATAAATGATGTAGTTTTGTGGAGGTTTCTTCAAGTGTTCTTTAATCACTCTTAAGAACTGTTAATGAATTAAAACCACCTTAACTTGGAAAATGCCCTGATAAAACCGGATGAACTCCATAATGCTCTGATAAAACTACCATAAAACATGAATAAAACCAATTTGCATTTGAATTGCTACTTGGGCAAGGTTTTCGTCGCTGATAAGACATTTAATTCAGAGCTGTACAGAACGGGATGTGTCCAAAAGCAAATATTGCCATTCATCAGATCTCACAATGAACCTATCATGTTTTGGCCAGATCTGGCAAGATGTCATTACAGTAAAACAGTGCTACAGTTGTATGAAACTAACGGGATTCAGTTTATACCGAAAGAACTCATCCACCAAACTGTCCCCAGCTCAGACCTATAGAGAGATTTTGGGCTATTATGAAGAGGAAGCTGAAGGTAAATGGCAGTGTCGTCAAAAGCATCAACGAATTGAGAACCAAGTAGAATATGATTGCCAAAACGATGGATGAGAATAATGTGCGCCGGTTGATGAAACGTATTCCGGGAAAAGTCCGCAAATTTCTTCGAAATCGAGATGATTATTTTTTTTAATGTTTGCCCTCTAAAGTTCACATAAAGTCGAACATTTTAGTTGTAACAGAATACTATTTTGTTAATATACCGAAATATGCGCAATAGTCTATGTTCCAATTCTTACTGGGCCACACCTTAAACAACAACTCTAAGAAATTTGCTTGCCACAGCAAGTACACCAAAGGCACACCCGCGGTGCTGCCTAAAAGTAGTGGCAAGAAACATCATTCCTCCTAGGCCTTGTTTCATCAACACGCTGAGACTCAAGCTTAAGCCCATGCATCTACACACGTCACAAATTACATCCGTTCTTCTCCTCTCGTTCAAGCTCAAAACAGCTTCTCTTTAATTTATATTACTGTCCCTTTTTTTCTCAGTGAAAAGTTACTCAATTTCCGTAAAAAGTGGAACAACTCAGTTTATGAGTTGTTCCACCTAGCATAGCATAGCATTTACAGTTACACAATATCGTAGGCGGCGAAGACTTAAACTACTGTTAAGAGAACTATCCGGTTCCGTTGTCGTTCGGTAAGAAACTTGGGGAATGATTTCGAACCCTTAGATACCAGACATGTTGCCTCCAGTAGACAAAGTCAACCCTGGCCACGTCCTTGCAACTATAGGGGAGTGGGAGGGAATGTTAGTCCAACACATACTTAAGAAAGATGCAGAGAACTCTACGACCCCTCAAATGTGTAACAGGTAATGGAGTGTTAATAGGGAAAGGGTTGTCCCTGAGATAGGCTCGAAAAGCGTTACGGGTGATCAAAAATGTTGAATAACGACGGATATTATACGAAGTGCACCATCGTCGGGGATTTCCTGAAAAACAATATTAATAGAAACAAAAACAACGTCAATGAACATTGCCTGTTAACATTCAATATGCAACTGAAAAAAAAATGTAGACATAAACGCCAGTTAAAAATAAGTAACGGGCAAAGCGATGTTTGAAACTTCATGTGATTAGAAAACTACTTCATATTTAGCATGGAATGGAAGGTAATAGGAAACATATTAGAAATGCATGGTGTGAGAGTAAAAATGATTGAACCTACAAAAATATAAATAAATAATATGCATAAAAATATCACACAAAAATGATGAAAATGATAGTAGTCATAAGAACTCAGTAACAATCAACAACAACATCAATCTAGATACGGTGGGTTAGGTCGGCTACTACTTACAAAGATGCATAATGCGGAGCTGAAAATGAAAAATATTTGCAAATTAAGGAAACGTAAACAATTTTTTTTTAACAATTAGACCTAGACGAATCTAAAGTACTAAAATAAAAGACATTGAATGGGGCAAACTTTGATTAACCAATAATAAGAAGACGTCCACACATAACACGCACACATGTATTTATTATTTATTTCACAACACAGTAACCACTAAGCTTCCTCCGTCTGATTCTCAAAAACTCTTCGAAGGAAAATACAGCGTAATACCACACACATGTTGCCTCGTTACTTTCCTTTTATGCCTTAACTGCTGCCTGCCGGCAATCACCGAAGAAAAGTTGCTGTGTGACTCACTGGATTCAGATGGTGCATAAGTGTGCGTGGACTAAATGTCAAAAAGCTTCACACAGAGCGCGCAGAAACAACAAGAGAAGGGCAAGGCGTATCCAATAGGAAAATGTATGAGAGTTTGTATGGCAAAAGAATGCGTGCTTGCTTCGAGTACTGCTAAATTCAAGCCCTCAATTTTCAATACTACTATTTCAATTTTCACAACCTGCCGTACACTGACGGAACTACCAACATTTTCTCTTGATATCTTTCATTCTAGCAAAACATTACTGTCCACTTTTGGGGCCTCATGGTGATGAGCAAACATTTCCTTCTACATCATGAGAGTAGTAGTTAAATTCCGGGCAAGCCCTTCCTCGGAAAGAATTTTTTTTTCTCTTTCCCCTTCCGACGCAAATCCCTGCACGGCCACTAATCCAACTTACTCACCGAAAGGATTAGACAGATCGATAGTCCAAAGGGCACAAGATCCACAGCAGAAGAAGAGAGATGCAGACTACAAAAATGCACAAACGCTGCACGACTGGATCTCTCTGTGTTAACAGTGAATCCGCTCCCTCACATCACACCAATGACCGACCCAATCTCCAACCATTCTGATTTCTCAATACTTCTTGATACTACCGTTATGTCCTACTGGGGACGTGCTATTTTAAATACAATACTTAGCTGAATGTTTGCTCCCGTATCCAATTGAATGTGCGCAGGCAATCATCTGCGCACTGCCACGTTCCTAAGCAGTTTTTTTTTCAACGTCTTTAGCACCTAATTTCTTCGTAAGTACCAACACACACACACACACACACACACACACACACACACACACACACACACACACACACACACACACACACACACACACACACACACACACACACACACACACACACACACACACACACACACACACACACACACCACTGGTATACTGATTTACGGCGTAGCCAAACGAGCAGAAAACATGGTTGACAAAATCTTTTTCATATTTTACCGTCCTTAGCTCACAAAAAAAACAACCCCACTTCATCGCGACCGTAGGCTTTTTTTCAGCACTCAAATCTTCGGAAACCTTCGCACTTCCTCCAGCTTTAATTACTTCGCCTGCTTGGCAACGTCCGAAACCGTCAACGACTTAAACTCGATCGCACATGCGACAAAACACGGTCTTATAGTACGCGGCGTTGATTTTAACGTTTTTCTCGATAAACACCAGTGGGAGGTTACCCAAACCATGACCGACGCGGCGCTCTGGAACAGCGGGATGTTTATGTGGGATGGGGGGATGCTGGCCAACGTCGGCGCCCACAGCCGATCATTTTGGACACTGTGCGGATATTGCAAGACAAAGAGTTTCTCATCATAAAACACGAACTCCTGACCGGTGTGCCGCGAAAGTATCAGTTTGGCTCTGTCCTGCCTCTTCTTCGTTGCAGTCTCCGTTATCCCGTGAACCTATCGTTTCTTGTACGGCTTGTATCCCATGTTCTTCGTCATGATGGTGTGGGCAGTCCCGATCGACATATCCAGGTCAGCAGCGGTCTTCCGGATCAAGCGGTTCATTTTTCGACAAACCCGCTACCTCACCACCTAGATGGCTGCTGGCGTCCTCACCAAACGCGGCCACCCGGATCTCGCACGGCCCTTGGCCGAGTCCGTCTTCTAGTACCGACGGATGGTGGTATAGATACCGACGGATGGTGGCTAAATTCCGCATCACCTTGTGGGATTTTAACCGCCGCAATATGTCGCCGGGTCGCTCAACTCTCACAAACAACTTTACTACGACGTCACGGTACTCCTTCATCGTGCGCGGTAAACAAACAACGAATGACAGTAAGTCGGCTAGCCTATATATGAGGCTAAAGCTGACACCAATACCAATACACAGAATGTACATGGTGCGCACCTACACACCGATGAAAAGTTGTATTCGAACTTATCGAACACCCTGTATAGCGTGGTGCATGGGTGAGAGATAAGGCTCAAGCAAAAGAAAAACCCACACCAAAATAGAGCAAACATAGGCAATATATAGGAGCAACGATGGTTTCGTCACAAGCAAGATAAGGCTACGAGTCCATAACTCCGCGGGACCGAGAGAGAGGGATAGATAGGCCGATGCAACAAAATAGTAATAGTAATCTGGAAAACTATGCGTGGGATGAAAGACGCACATACGCGTCTGGCTGGAAAGCCCAAAAACTAATTAGGACCTATAAAAGGACAACTTTTGGATTAGATTAAACGGTTCTTGTTGAGCTACGATCTCGAATCCATGCTTTCCTTCGAACTCCCTTGAGACACTGACTAGTAAACCATCTCTAATAGCATTGTCTTCGGAACTCCGTACTGCTTCTAAAAGGTTAGGCATCTAGGAACCGAACTCTTATTATTGTAGTATATTGATAAGAGACAACCCTTAAGCTACAAGTATTTACGTGAAGTAAATAAATAAAATAACTATTACTGGAACCTGGCTTAGAGTTACGGAGCACTTGACTGAAAATCCCGACCTAAGAATGCTAGGTAGTAATAGAATGTATTACTGCCACACGGAGACTCAGAACAACAGTAACAGTCATGAGCTATTGAAATAAATCTTAGAATTTTGTTCGCGGCGTGGTATCTTCGCGTTGGCAGGAGATTAGCTCCCCAGCTCAGCAGTTACGGGACCATCAAATCCCATGAAGGTGAGAACTCCGCCCCGCACTACACGTACGCAACGCCACTGTCTGAAAGTTGGTGGTGGTACCCGGCTACAGCAATTTCACCCATGATGAAATTAATATAATTTGAACGTGTCATATTCTTGTGATTTTCACCTTATAGATACATAATGCCTTGGGGGAATTTATTGGAAAGCGCAAGGGCTACCTTGTGTGGTGGTCTAATTAATTCGGAATAGGCTCAGTAGACGGCGCTAGCTGGCATGAAAAATGTTTGTTTTTAATGGTTTCAACATGAAATATCTCGAAATCCTGGCCATATGGAAATATACTGTCCCTAACAAAGTTGTTAGGTAGGTCCAGGCCTTTCGGTCGGTCGTTAGAAGTTCAGCATTGGCTCACTACGTAGCGCTATTGTACATATCAATATCTTGTATAAGCTGGTTCTCGGGATCTAAGAAGATGCTGTCTTTGACAAAATTGTACAGGTGGCCACCAGGGCAGGGCTGGCAAGTGTCATTTTCAATTAAAAATTACCTACGATTTTTACCGAAATACGTCTGAAAATTTCAGCGGGCGAGAAAACGATGATGGAAATTTTCTTCTAAATCTCATCGATTTTTTCGCCATGACAGCACGTGACAGTGTTTTGGTCATCGCTACTACAATCACATTTATTGATATAATTGTGAGTTTTATCACAAAACTTCAAAAACAATTTCCATTCTGTCGATAACATATTATTGCTTGACTAATTTTAATTAAACTAGTAAGAAATTTCTGAAACAAAATCGTATGAGGAAAAATCTTATAACTGCATGATGGTGTGAGAATGGCAAGAAAGCTCATAGTTCGTTTCTTCTCGTGACAATGAGATTTCCTGTGTTTTCATCGTCACATGATGGTCGTGGGATTTACCAGCTCTGGCCGTAAGTCGATGTATGACGCCATTTTGAAATCCAAAATGGCGGCTTCCAGTTTTAGAAAAACTGGGAATTATTGAAAAAAAACCCTGCAAGATGGATATTTCTGGATCGAAAACGGTATATAAATGTGGAAAATTGATGTCCATTGACCATTTTGGACTTCAAGCTGGCGGTTTATGTTGCGTATATAGTGAAAAATACTGTCAAATACCCTGCAATATTGATAATTTGGATCAGGAATGGCCAATTAAGGCAGGAAATCGATGCCCGACGCTTGGGGCTTGGGACGTTTGGGAATCCAAGATGGGGGCTTCTGGTTTCGGAAAATTTGAAAATACTGTCAATATGGTTATTTTTGGAACGTAAAGTCTGACTCCATTTAGGAAAATAAAATGGCGAGCTAAGCTCCGTAAAGAGTGGGAAATACTTTTAAAAAGCCTGCAATATGGATATTTTTGGATCAAGAATGGCGTATAAGACTGTAAATCGATGTTTGGCACCTTTCTGTTATCTAAAGGCGGCTTATGTTTCAAGAAAACTGGGAAATACTGTCAAATAAATTATGAACGGCGTATATCGCTGCAAATCGATTTATTACGCCATTTTGGCATCCAAGATGGTGGCTTCTGTTTGTTGTATTTTTACACGACCGTCACGTTTTTCAAATGAATATGCTGTCACTATTATCGGTGTTGATGAGCTTTTTGAACGATTTCATTTTGATTGAGTCCGCATGTCAGCGGAGGTTCGTCAGACTACCTGAAGTCAATCAGGCCTTGTAAAGTTGTAGCTGTTGTTTCCTTTGTGAACCGTTCCTTATCTTAATGATCGTTTCAACACCTGCCTTTTGTTCCTCTGGGACAGGAGAACAAAACATCGTATGGATGACCAATTTGGAAAACGCTGCACTACTGTTTACTGTTTGCTTTTGGCACCATATCTGTTCAAACTGGTATAAAATATGACGGGGTCCTACAGTGTTTGCCTTTTATTTGAAATCAGCATGGAAAAAAGACGGCTCCAACGAATTCAACAATGTGTTGCAAGTTTTTCAAAGCCTTGTCGCTGCATACCCGTACGCCTGATCAGTCGACCGTTTTCAACATGTTCTGGCAATTCGATGATAGGACTTGCAAGTTTTTTTTATCTAAGGATATTTTTATTTCCAATTGTGTAGCTGTATCAAGCATCCATCCAAATTGATCTATGCAATCGCAAAAAAAAATATAAAATTGCTCAAAGGTATGTGTCGAATTCCTCAGCCTGGTTTTATTTACCAGAGGCATACTAGAGAAAAAAGAAAGCATTGCAAGTAATAGCTAGTGAGACTGTTTTGACAAATGTCTGTGAATAGAAAGTAAAATGAGTTAGAACACTACCTTAGTTGTTCCCTTTGAATTGTACACCTATTTCGGTCTCAACTATGAGCTCATATTTAGTGTCTTGTACTTGACTCGGCTGAAGAAATTTATCGCAGTCTTCACTTTTGTTTTCCTAAAACTGGGCGCAAACACCGAGGCCTCGCTTAGCTCAGTTGAAATAGGCGCAGCTACATAGCAACACCATGCTGGAGTCGACTGGGTTCGATTCCCGGTCTGGTCTAGGAATTATTAGTTAAGGAAAATTTTTCGACTCCCTGGGCATAGGGTGGCATCGAAAGCTCCCAATTATTAACTGTGGAATTGCGATTAGAACACTAAACTGAGAACAAGCAATCAGTTAATAGTGAAATCCTTAAACTTGAAACGCTAAGAAAGAATAAGGGTACAAACAACCATTCCTTGCCCTCTCTTTGTATGAAACTTATATTTATCACATATCTAGTGTAGATACCAAAACCTAACATCTCCTGGACAGCTTTGTAGCTTCTAATTAGAAAAGCCGTGAATTGACGTTGAATCTACTTGTTTTTAATCGTCAAGCTTTCCGCTGCGTTCAGTTTTCATGGTGATACGGTCAAAATTTGGTCAATATCAACTTGACGTATTTCTTTCAATTTTGCATTTAAAAAACCTGAACACCCCTCATTTTGAAGGTGTGTGTGTAGAATGTTGCTCCTATTTTGATTTTGGAATTCACTCTTCAGTTGTCAAAATGCCGTCCAAGCAAGAAGAGCAGCGTATCAAAATTTTGCTCGCGCATCGCGAAAATCCGAGCTACTTGCACGCAAAGTTGGCAAAATCGCTAAAAGTTGCCAAATCAACCGTTACAAATGTAATTAAAGTGTTTGGGGAACGTTTGTCGACAGCCAGGAAGTCTGGATCGGGGGGAAATCGAAAACCGGAAGCCGCTGAGACGACAAAGAGAGTTGCCGGTAGTTTCAAGCGAAACCCTAACCTATCTCTCCGAGATGCCGCAAATAAGCTGGGTGTATCGTCTACAACCGTGCATCGAGCCAAAAAACGAGCCGGACTATCGACTTACAAGAAGGTAGTGACTCCAAATCGCGATGATAAACAAAATACGACGGCCAAAGCGCGATCCCGGAGGCTGTACACGACGATGCTGACGAAGTTTGACTGCGTGGTAATGGACGACGAAACCTACGTCAAAGCCGACTACAAGCAGCTTCCGGGACAGGAGTTTTATACGGCAAAAGGAAGGGGGAAAGGTAGCAGATATTTTCAAGCACACGAAACTGTCAAAGTTCGCAAAGAAATATCTGGTTTGGCAAGCCATCTGTACCTGTGGCTTGAAAAGCAGCATTTTCATAGCTTCCGGGACTGTCAACCAAGAAATTTACGTGAAAGAGTGTTTGAATAAACGTCTGCTGCCTTTCCTGAAGAAACACGGTTGTTCCGTACTGTTTTGGCCGGATTTGGCATCTTGCCATTACGGTAAAAAGGCCATGGAGTGGTACGCCGCCAACAACGTGCAGGTGGTTCCCAAGGACAAGAACCCTCCCAACACGCCAGAGCTCCGCCCAATTGAGAAATACTGGGCTATTGTCAAGCGGAACCTAAAGAAGACCAAAAAAACTGCTAAGGACGAGCAGCAGTTCAAGGCAAACTGGCTTTCTGCGGCGAAGAAGGTGGACAAGGTGGCTGTACAAAATCTGATAACAGGGGTCAAGCGTAAGGCCCGGAAATTCGGATTTGGAAAAGCGGAAGCCTAACTGAATATTTTTCCTGAATTTTATACTAATTGAACTTGAAAAAGAAATTTAATTTGATTTTTTAAATAAACGATTTCACCGATTTACACGCGTTTTCCCTTGACCAAATTTTGAGCGTATCACCCTTTACTGTAAAATTTCATTAGCCAATATCGTATTTGAATGATCTACCTTAGAGACAGAGCTCGGAAAAATTGACACCCGTCGTGCGACGAGTAAATAAAATATTCAGTGTGAACTATTTTCTCTATTTCGTTCTATCAGTCAAACAACATATTTTTATCGACTTGTTTTCCCGTGTTCAGTCATTCCGTTGTCCCTGTGTTCCACACAACTCATTCACACCACAGCAAAGCACATATCTGGCTATTCAAGCGTCAAGAGGTTTTGATTGCTTGACTGAATGTTCTGGTTACCAGTCATTCATTTTCGCGTTCGTGAGTGATTTTTTCTGCTACAGGATTTTTTTTCAAATATACCCGAACATGGCTGGAGGCGATGGAAATTCCTCAACGTCAAAGGAAGCCAAAAGACGACGCGGGAGCATACGATCGATGGCTGAAATCGGTGCAGAGTTTGTGGTTCGAGATGGAGAAAAGGCGTTTTGCAGGATCGATTCGAGAAGTGGCTGCAAATACGTGCAAGCAAAATACGACATCGGGAATTTTGTACGTCATTTTCGATCGCAACATGCAAAAAAAGCCTACGAATGTGGTTTATTAAAAGATTACATTCCAGTTACCAAGAAATCGAGGAATATCCCAAAATTTTCGGTTCCTATAGATAAACCGCTACTCTTCGATTCAGCAATCAAACTGGTATCATATCACCAGTTACCGATGTCTTGTTTTGAGTGGGAAGGATTGCGGCAACTCCTGAATCCTATAGCTGCTGCTGTCGGTTGCAAAATAAATCCGACTAATATGAAGCTCCACATGACAAATATCGCTTTGTGTTGACCAAAGTCTACGCTCCATACAAAAATTCAAAAAATTGTATGGAGAAAAGTCTATAAGGGGGGAAGGGGGTTCTGAGATTTTCAAAAATGAGTCTACGTGGTTTATGAACAGGCCCTTATTACTAACTTAATTATTAAGTGTCTCCTAATAAAATCCAACAGAAGCAATTAAAATAATTGAATGTATCAGCAAAATCGAAACCTTTTCTCATTTGCAAGTTGATCTAATTTTCGTTGGTCATCGGATACAGTATTCGTGTGATGATGAATTTTCTTGTGCTTTTCAAACCCAGCAGGCATCGGTTTATTGACTTGTCAATTCTGTAATCCCTCGTTCAAGGAAAGCAAAGTTGAAGCTTGATCTGTTCCTGTTTATGGAGTGTTAGTCAAGTCAAATTTTGTGAATCGTAGCACCATAACCAGTTAATAACCAGCGGGTTCAGTCTTAGATGGGCATAGCAGCATCGTGCGAAGCTGGGAAATGAAAAAAAATGTATTACCTTTATCATATCTGCCTATATCTACCATTTACATTATTTTAGGTGACGGAATTGATGAAAAGCATAAAAAGGAAGCCTAAAATATTTTTATCGAATTATCGAAACAAATTCCCGTGCATTCCAGGAAGGAAGGAGAAGGTATGTCCTAAAAAAGCAGTTTATAATTACTATCGGGTATCTTATTCCACGGTGAGAGGTGCAGTTCACCCACTGCAGTTTTTCGATTCGTCTTGCATTCAATTGAGCAGTTTTTTTTGTATGATAGTAGGACCTCATAAGCTTTCGCCTCTTGAAAATAAGCTAATTTGGTACGAAGCTGGTCGAGAAATCTCTTTTTCAAGCAGACGTATCTTATTTTGTTAACAAAGAGGAGAAGTAAGATTCAAACGGTTTATTCTAGAAACCCTTTCGCCGACATAATGGTGAGGTTAGTTTCCGTGAGGGTGCTGAGAGTTTTGAGAAATATACGTTTGAATCTTACTTCCCCTCTTTGTTTACAAAACCAGGTCCGTCTGTTTGAAAAAGTACTCGAGAAATAACGGTAGGTAGACGGACCACTCAGAGTGTAATAGGTAGCCTGACTGAACAATAAATGGTTTTGGACTTCTGTGATCGTGAGTTTTCCGTAAAGTGCTCCGTGAAGCAGTTGTATGTGGGTAATTCATAAACTTTTCCAGGTTCCATAACTGAGAGGGGGCTGAATTCAGATTTTCTGAATTACGCATACTCTTCGAGTTGCGTAAGCCGAATGAGCAAAATTAGAATAATTCAGAAACATTTAAAACAAATTGGTTGCAAAATTGAAGTAATTTTGAATTGATTATTGTTAGCTACAAAGTATATAACTGACTCATTCGCCTTCTTCCAATTTTGGATCGATAAGTCATGGAAAATATACGTTATTATGATTTATCTTATTTGTTCAAAAACTGGAGTAAGAATGATCATTTGCACTTTTAATTTATCACAAAGAACGCGCCAGCTCCAGTGGTCTAAAAATACCTCGCGCTAATAGCATAGTTCTCCTGCCGAATGGTATTACCACAATGGTTGTCTGGTAAGCAATGGTCAAGCACCTAACAATTTGTAATAATTAAAAGTGTAAAATGCCTGTTACATACAATTTGAAGTTTCAACTAATTCAAACAGTATATTTCAAGTGCATAAAATGTTTAAATGCGTCACCTTTGAACGGTTCTGAAACATATAGTTCCCTTTTTTCAGTTGCTTCCTGTTATTAGACTGTTTTTATTCAGTTGAATAATTCATTCAATTGGCATAAGGAAAAAATGGAAAGATGTTCAAGAAATGAAAACTGCTTTGTCATGCAATGAAGTGAATTACATTTATTGTTATTTTAACATGATAATTTCGCAATGAAGTAATAGAAAAAAAAGAAAAGAAACTTAATGAATAAAATAATAAAGGTTAAACTCAAATTCCTGTCCTTCGAAAACAAATACTAATGAACAACTATACAGAACTATCTAGTTCTTTCCAGTTGTACAAGTTAGGCATGGCTTGCTCAAATAGCTCCCTGTTAAGTTTAACCGGGAGTATGTTAGCCAGAGTGTCTTCTGCAAGTCCTGTTCGACGGTTAGATAAGACCAATCCAAGGGCACTGAAAGATCTTTCCACCGAAACTTGATTTGATGGAACAGCTAGTACCACCATTGCTACTCTGTAGAGTTCTGGATGGGTCTGCATTCGATTCTGCCAATGTTGAAACGAATCGTAAGAATAGCTCTGTCGAGGTTCAACTTCCAGTGCCTTCAGCTGCTGCAAAAAAGTGGCATGCTTTGAGCTAGTGGCAGCAGATAATGTTCCTCCAAACAGGTCCGTAAAATATTGGTCAAAGTCGTCATTTTTGGTTACCAGTTTTGGTTCAGCGCAGTGGTTTGAACTTGTACCTGGCTCAAGCTCCTTGATACGGTTCCAAGTGTCGACGATGAATTCCTAAAAAATAAAAAATATAAAACTTTTGAAAAGAAAATGAAAAACATAAAGCTATTTCTGATATACATACTTGAACTTGTTCTTTCTCATCACATGTGAGCACCTTTGATCCTAAATAATTGAATCTAGGATCTAGAAAGAGGGCCATCTTAAATGCCCTGGAATTTCGGAGGTTAAGCAACCTGTTTGTCACAGCTTCGGCCAGCTGGGGTACAAAAGAGTTACTATCGATTTTTTGTACCTCACTGATAGCCATCAACTATGCCATGTAGAAGTCGGGTAACGAAACGTGTGCAGCTTGCATGTTTTTTGTACAGACATAGACAGGTCTGATAGCGTTAACGTAGTTCTCTATAAATTCCCAACTATTCGCCAGATCTGCAAAAAACATATTTTAAGAAAACTATGAGAAGTGGGAGTTGCTTGGCAACGAACGGAGATTTTAAAATAACCAGGCAAGTTAATTTTTTGAAAATCAATTAAATTTCTAACATTATTTAAAGTGAGGCATTTTAAAACAAGATTTTTCAAAACCACGTACCAAGCTCTGGGAACTGCAGTGCAAGTTCCTCGAAGAATTCTTTCTGGGTCATGAAGCTCTGCATCATTTTGAATATCCCACCCCATCGTGTTTGACACCAAACTGGTGGAAGAGTGGCGTTCCGGAATTCAAAATGCGTTTTGTATCGAGTCAGCTTGCATTTTTTTTTGGTCGCTTCGTTTGACGACATCTAAAATTGCAGGAAGAGAGCACCACACCTTGGAAACATTTATTATCTGTACAGAGCTCGTCCGTCAAATCCCTTGTTCCGTGTCATCGAGTTCTTCTTCTTCATCGAATCTTGCCAGAAGACTATGCTCCAACTCCTCCTTCAACTTTCGTACAGCTGCCAACATATTGGTCGCCATTGTCCGAGTGATAGAAAATATTTGATGGATGGATTGACTGAGAAACAGTCCAGGACCTCCCAATTTTTTTCTTTAAGGAATGCTACAGTTTGACTTTCCTTAACTTCTAGCATAGCTGTAAAAATATCATAAAAATATAACAACTACCGATCAAAAAATCATACTTAACGTTCTGATCACAACCTTGCCGCGTACTACGTATTGGGCATTGATGCCAAGGATGTGTCGGTGAAAACGAGATGCAGAATCAATTTTTATTGAAATTAGCTTGTTCTGCATTTCTTCTTCCAGAGGTTTCCGAATTTTACCAGCAATATTTTTCATGTGGAGCTTCATATTAGTCGGATTTATTTTGCAACCAACAGCAGCATCTATAGGATCCAGGAGTTGCCGCAATCCTTCCCACTCGAAACAAGACATCGGTAACTGGTGATATGATACCAGTTTGATTGCTGAATCGAGGAGTAGCGGTTTATCTATAGGAACCGAACATTTTGGGATATTCCTTGATTTCTTGGTAACTGGAATGTAATCTTTCAGTAAACCACATTCGTAGGCTTTTTCTGCATGGTAACGATCGAAAATGACGCACAAGATTCCCGATCGATCCCCCATCGATCGTTTACTACCGCTCCGTCTTTTGGCTTCCTTTGTCGTTGAGGAGTTTCCTTCGCCTTTAGCCATGTTCGGGTATATTTGAAAAAAAAATCCTGAATCAGAAAAAAAATCACTCACGAACGCGAAAATCAATGACTGGTTACCAGAACATTCAGTATGTCTAGTAAAATGTATGTCTATACAATGTTTGTATTTGTATGTTTAGTACGCTTTTGCTATTATTATCAATCCTACTAAATAACTTGATAAAAACACTAGATATTGTGCAAACGCAGGTCTTAAATGATGACAGGCGGATGGACAATTTGGCATGGGCTACTTCTTTTCATGTCTGATTCGTATACCTTGATTCTAAGGTTTGATTGCATCGATAGCATAAGCTACCGCTTCTTGTATAATATGAACAACAACAAGAACAAACATTACATTTATTTTTTGATCGTTTTCATTAATATCTTGATCTGGTGAGCATTGCACAAATTGAACTTATATTCTTATTCATGAACTTTTATTTCTACCTTTTGCAGCTCACCAAATGAAATACAATCTGATCTTCGTACGCTGTCCACTCGAAAGTCAAATTATATTACTAGTATTTGCAAAATATTGTTTTACTTTTATGTTGAATATTTTCTTACATTGCTGCATACTTGGAATAATCCACAGATTTTCGGTAATTTTTTTGTTTAGTTGCAATCATATATATCAGTTTGATTAGAATAATAAAAACCAACGAATTGATTTGAATAATGATATCTTTTGCTCAAGCGGAGTACTGCGTTATTCGAAATATTTTTGAGAATTTAATCGATTGGAAATGTCTTTATCTACCATAGAAAATATTTGGTTGATTTACCACCGAGTGTTTTTTCAGCGCATAAACTATGAGATTCTTGAAACTGTCAATTATATTTACAGAACTTCTGAGTAAATCACAGTAATTCAGTGAAAAACTTCCTTAATTTTTACAGAATTTTGTGATTATTAGAATAAATGAAAGAATGGTAAGCTTCAGCTCGGATTAACTCATATTACCGTTCCTATTCGGTTGATCTTTAATATGTTAGCTTGGAGCTTCAAAATTGACATAAAAGCAGCAAGACATTTCTAATCGAGATTTATTTCGAGGAAACTACTTGTTGGTGCTTACTACTATATGATTACTTGAAACTTTTGGAAACTAAACTTTTTTAACTGTCAAAATTAATTTAAAAATTTTTTGCTGCGCCCGTTATTCAGGCTAGACTTTTTTTAATATGAAAACATTTCAAAAAAGAAAAAAAAAGTAAGTTATTGGCATCGATTTTTTTCGTAAAGTATTCATTAGATCGTATATTTTAAGTCAATTTTCTGTTGTCCCTTGACTCAGCCTAATATGCTACGATCGATAACATTTTTTTATTATAACTCATAAAGAATTTGAGCAGCAAGCGATGTTTAACTAGTTATATATTTGCTTAGATAAGGTTAATAAGTTATTTGATAGCATGTATCATGAAAAGGTACACAGCTCATATTATTAAGTCAAAAACTTTTGAGTTAATATGGATGTAATTCGGTCTATAAGCACCAACTTGGGTCTATTCATGGATGCAACTTCATCCCACTTGAAAGATTTGTGATTAAATGTTGTCTACGTACGTTTTTTTTCTGATTTTCTGATTCAAGGCCAACTGTATTCGCTTACCCAACACAAGATTTCATAAATCAAACTAAATCAAACTGCTACGAAACACTAAAGTATCTTTCACATATGAGCAGTCATTTGATAATCAAAACATTATAATTCACTCTTCACAGATTTTGTTTTTTAATTTTGTATTTAGAAGATGTTTTCATATGAATCTTCTGGTTACCACATTATTTTTCGTTCCCATCGTTATTTTTTACCAAAAAAAATCTTTTTTATCTGTGTTTAACTGCAGAAAATATTGGTTAAAATCTTTACTTCAAATTTTGTGTTGTAAAAGGAAAGCAGATCAGTATATGAAAGATTCATGTTCTCGGGGGAAATCGATCATTGCACTCTGACAGACAAGTTTTGACATGATAATGAATCATGAGGTGATTGTTTTGATTACATGAAGTTCCTTGATAGGTGAACAAAATCGGAACGGAATTAACAATCAATTATTGTTATGATCCGTGTGCTTTAATTTGTTGAATTAAGAAATTAGCTCTGATGTTAATACTAGCTGATCAACTCCTTTTTTACTCTTTTGGCCTCCATGATGTCCGTACTCAGGCGGTTCCGGATTTTGGACTTATTCTAATTGTATTCCGAAAAAACTCGCTTCACTCCTGCAAAAGAATGCGGAATTAGTAAGTTCGCAATGAACTTTCTTAGCAAGTGAAAAGCCAGCTTCCCATCAGACGTTGTCTTCAACAAGTTTCGTAGTCTTCTGATTCTTCCACCTCATTGTCCTTGCAGATGGTTATCGTCCTCAGCTCACGAAAATCATTTTCAATGGCCTGTTCCTCACCGCTCTCAAAGAAATTCGGATATTGTTCAATAATCGAGTTGAACTCCTTCAAAGGGTGCAGCTTCGCCGTTATATATTCCCGACTTCTTACGAAGATGTTTCTCGAAATCTGAAACTCCTAAATCCGTGAGGTGTTTTAGGTCCACACAAAAATTTGCAAGGAGCTCCATCAGCGAGACTTCAGCTAATTGCACATGCTCAGGAATTTCATAGCTTTTGACTGGAAGATTCGATTCGCTTTGATGATAAGAGATTTACGTTGCTTAAGAAAAAGAGAAATGGCAGCGTCATCGGGTCATTAAGATGACAACAATAAAATGGTTGTCTCAGTTTGATTAGAACGAGAAAAACAACACGAGCTCCGAAAACCGTTCCATATTCCATTTGACAACTGACTCCAACGATAGCCATCTGGTGGCAGACGGATACAGAAATGTGTCATCTGGGATTTCTTGGATCGTTTGAGGCTGCAGGACAAGTAACTGCAGATATATCGCATCATTTTTTTTTCAGGTACAATGGCAGTTTTTTGCATTACTTGCACAAAGGGCCGAAAAGTAGCAAGTACATTTGATAATTATCAGATGAGATCAGTCACGTTTGAGCAGCTTCTTGATGGATCGGTCAGAACCCATCATCACCAAAGTTCCATCTGACCAAAGCCCACAAACCTTTTTTTTGTTATCGGTGCAATCGATCTGCAACTTTTTATCAATTGCGCAAAATATGTATAGGTTTTCGCACTGCAAGATTATTTTAAGGATAACAAAAAATCACGTACGAAATAAATATGCTTCATATAGCAAAAATAACTATCGAGAACATTATTCGAACTTCCCAAAATTCTTCTGCATGAATGCATAAAAATACTTCTACATTAGAAGAATAGTGTTTTTGTAGAAATCAATGCAGGAAACTCTGCCGAAATTTTTGGAACAATCTCTTGCGGAACTTTGACACAAACATTTCTCTAACGGAATACCTAAAAAAAATACTGTAGTAATAGACGAATAACTGCAAAGAAACAACGTACTTCAATGGAATGTGCGGCGTGTGGCGAAATTACAACGAGTTCCGCAGCATCGTGGAAAAGAGGTTCCCCATACTAATCTGCCTGCAAGAGATGATGACAAGTAAAACTGAAAAACCTTCTGAAGAACAACTACCAATGGTTCACCTGCAGCCGACTGAAAAGCTGTAATGGATAGCCGGGCTTGGCATTCGCAAAGATATTCCATTCCAATTCATTCATTATAACTCCGACTTATTTGTGTTGGGCTGAGCGACAGCAATCTCTGTGAATGTGGACAAGGTTACCAGGACGCAGATCACATTATTTGGTCATGTGCTGAGCATCGTGGAGTCAGATCTGAGCTTTATGATTCTCTTGCCCGAGGCAGATGTGTAACCTAATGTACTGGTTCGAGATATTTTGGCTGTACGTGATTTGTAGTCTATGAAACTCATTTATGTGTTTTTGACTAACATTAGCCTTAGATTGTAGTAGTTAGTTAACCTGTATGTTTACTTCAAGTTTTTTTTTATCTGTGTTTGTGTGTGTTTTTTTTTTCTTTTTTTTTAAAATGTTAAAGTCAAAAAGTAAACCTAAAGTTGTATAGTTATAAGTTTGGATCCAATTTAGAATTTAAATTTAATGTGCTTTGTAAACCACACTTCAAATTCCCACCTATCTTCCCATCCGTACATTTGTTATTCCGATTAACCTCGAGACGGCCGCGAGTAATCGGTTCTATCCTTAACATTAGTTTTAAGATAATTGATGTATATAAATATGAAAACTTGGCTCTGTAAAGTTGATTCGATTGAGCCTGTACAAATAAATGATTTAATAAAATATGGCACAAAACAAAAAATCATTTGCCAAAAGGGGGGGAGCCAATTTATCTACGCAATGATTACTTCGAAGACTATTTGGTCATTTGCGGGTGACTACCCTTAATGCCAATTTGCCCGTTTAATGCGTTTACTGGAGACAAAATGGTTTTTAAAACGCTTTTTCAACTGACTAAAACGACTTCCTTTTCATTGCAAGGTTAATCTCGTGCAAGCCTTCAATCGAATCTGGTCCAGCGGAAAAATACCTATTGAATGGAAAAAGAGTATAATCATTCCGATCCCCAAAGAGGCAAAAAACGGAAACGAAGTGAATTTTTGCCCTATATCATCAACGAGTTGTGTGGCCAAAATAATGGAACGAATGGTGAATCATCGGCTCATCGCGCATTTAGAGGAAACAGCAAATTACATCACAGGCAATATGCTTTTCGGAAGGGAAAGGGACCAACATGATATCTATCAGAATTGGACGACGTGATTACGGAGGCTGCAAGTAAAGGAGAGCACTGTAAAATCATAACCCTGGATATTATGAAAGCATATGACAGAGTCTGGCATCGAAACATTATGGAAGCAGTAGTGATGAATCGTCTGGGAACCAAAATGAACAACTTCATTTCCAACTTCTTGCAACAGCGTACAGCTAAAGTCAGTTTTGGTGGACATTTGTCTAAAAGAATCCAGTAGTTAAAAGAACCCATCAAGAAAATGGAGTTCCTCAAGGCTCGGTTCTGCCTGTAAATCTTTTTCTCCTTGCTATGGAGTCCATTTTCAAAATCGTACCGAAAAATGTTCAAAATGTTTTCTGATATGCTGATGACATTGTCATTATCGCTACCGGCAAACGAGTGACATTTCTTCGGCGAAGACTTCAGAAAGCAGTTACAGCAATTGAAAAATGGGCTACAAGCAGTGGATTCGAGATTTCTCCGACAAAGTCTTCAACGATGCACTGTTGTAAAATCAACCGACATAAAAACTGGCACTTAGAAGGGGCTAGTCTACTATTGGGAGGTTCCGAAATCCCTAAGATCCCTAAACCGTAGACGTCATGTTTGACATGAAATTTACACATAAAGCAACTTAAAGAGGACTGCTGAAGCTTTTTAAATTTGTTGTAAGCTATTTCCAAAAAAGCTGACCGTAAGTCCTCCTTTGCATAGGAAACGCAACGGTAACATCGAAGCTCTTCTATGGAATGGAAATCCTGAGAAAAGAGAACCTCTAGAACCTTGCCCCAATCTACAACCAACTACTGAGAATCGCTTCTGGTGGGCTCTGCACAAGCCCTATCTTACCTCTGGCTGTTGAATCGGGGTGCGTACCTTTCCTACATCGGGCTACTTTTTAACTAATTAGAAAAAAATGCTCCGTTCGGGAAAAAGTTAATAGTGAGAGCATTGGATTGTGGAAAAAAGCCAACATCGCCTTACAATACCTTCCGGGAAAGTCGCTCCCACAGTTAGAAAAACTCGCAACTGCTCAAAATAGACCATGGTACAAAACGAAACCCATGATCGATTGGACAATCAAAAGGAAAGTCCAAGCAGGACAGATGCCTCAGCTAGCAGCGGAAGTTTTTCGGGAATTGATAGATAATAAATACCCACAGCATTGGTATAAAGACGGATCTTTGGCAGATGGAAAAGTTGGCTTCGGTGTAATTGGTCCCACAACTAAAACTGAAGCAAGCCTTCCTGAACAGTGTTCGGTGTTAACCGCCGAGGCAGCTGCTTTGCTGTGCGCAACTCGTGAAGCCAATGGCAAATCTGTTATATTCAGCGACTCTGCTAGTTGTCTTCAAGCACTACAAGCAGGAAAGTCTAAGAATCTAAATATTCAAGCTATAGAAAAAGAGGCAGATGGCAAGGATATCCGCTACTGCTGGATTCCTGGACATTCAAAAATTGCTGGAAATGAAGAGGCCGACAGGGCAGCAAATAATGGCCGACTACTAGAAAAACTAACGAATTCTGTTCCGGCGTACGACATTATTGAATGGAGTAAAATTTCACTATGGAAAGCACATCAGGCTTCATGGGACGGATCAGCAAGGAATATTACAAGGATAGTCAAACCAACAGTTTTTGGATGCATAGCCCAAAAGGATAGAAGAGACCAAATAGTTTTAACGAGACTGCGACTAGGGCACATCTAGCTAACTAAGCACCATTTGTTCGAAAGCAAATCACAAGAAATATGCCATACCTGCAACAGGAATCAAACAGTTCACCACATACTAATTGGTTGTCCACAATTCAACGCACAACGTCATGAAGTCGGGTTCACTGAAGATGTGGAATTTTTATTAAGAAATGATAGCGATGCCGAAGTTAAAGCTATTTGAAGAAAAATGATATGCATAAGAAAATTTGGAATGTATCTGAATAATAAGCAATCGAGTCAAGTGGCATGGCAAGGGCGAAGCGATTCTCCCATTATCATTGGAGGCGGCAAGCAAGAAGTGCTTATTCTAGTGTCAGTCGTTCATTAGCGCTACACTGACTAATGACATGAAAATATGTTCTACCTCCTCCCTGATACCAGCACGTCGTTGATGTTATTGTTGCCGTTTGAAAAGTGTAGCGGAAGACCATAGAAAAAAAAGTATAATTAATGAATTTATTCATCGTCATTACGATTATTAGTAGTCCCGTACTCAGTTGCAGGCAGCCGGGCTTAAAAGAGTGGTTAGGTGGGTTGATGGGTGGGTGGCTATCGTTTGGTGCTACATCCCATTTGTAGCTTCATCGCCATCATCATCATCTGTCATGTCTTGCCCTGGCACCCCTCCCCACCCAGCATCCGGCACCTGTAACGCGTTGTACCATCAAAGCCCTTGCACTGGACCAAGCAGCAAATGAGCGCTCAGGGACCAAAAAAATGACTGTATTTATTGCCGACGACGCTCGGCTCTGCTGGCTGTTAATTCGATATATCCGCGTGCTTATTCCAGCTTGTCGTATTTTTTCGCCGTACATTATTTGTTCATGTACATATTTCAACCGTTTGTTACTGGAAACCGAATAATTTTTCACTTTTATCTCTCTCGCGTGGACCGTCTGTCAGTATGGAAATTGACGGTCGTGTATGAGGCACTAGCGAATGGCACTTTATTTGCGACTATTTGCGCTTGACTGAACTCTTTTGCTACCCCGTCCCTGTTCCACACTCTGAGAAATGGGATCACTTCCGGTGCCCTCGATCACCATGTAGGGAGCGCGTTCCGCGGAATAGTGTAATGACATATTTCCAAGGGTATGTAAAACGATACTTTGGATTTTTACCCTTCTTACGGAGATCGGTATGAATGATTCAAGAGAACATCTGCAGCTTCATCACGCTCAATTCAGCCCCGCTTTCATTTGTGTTACTGTCTTTCTTTTTCTCACGGAAAAGTTACTCAATTTTCGGAAAAATTTGAACAAATCATAATATAAGTTGTTCCACTTTTTACGAAAATTGACTAATTTTTCCGTGAGAGAAAAAAAAGGGACAGTAATACAAAAGAAAGGGAGGCTGTTTTGAGCAGGGTTGCCACATTATTTTTCGATCCCATCTTTAATTTTTGCCAAAAAAAATCTCTTTTATTTGTGTTTAACTTCATAAAATCTTGGTAAAAATCTTTATTTCAAAATTTGTGTTGTAAAAGGAAAACAGATCAGTATACGAAAGATTCATGTTCTCGGGGGAAATCGATCATAGCACTTAAACCCTTCTGACAGATCAGTTTTGACCTGATAATGAATCATGAGGTGTTTGTGTTGATTACTTAAAGTTCCTCGATAAGTAAACAAAATCGGAACAGAATTAACAATCAATTATTGTTATAATCCGTGCACATTTATTTGTTGAATTTAGAATTTAGTTTTGATGTTATTATTAGCTGATTAACTCCTCCTTTCCTCCTTTGGCCTCCATAATGTCCGTACTCAGGCGGTTCCGGGTTTTGGACTTATTTAGATTGTATTCCGAATAAAATTTGCTTCACTCCTGCAAAAGAATGCAGAATTAGTAAAAAGTTCGCGATGAACTTTCTTAGCAAGTCAGATGGTTATCGCCCTCATGGTTATCGTCCTCAGCTCACGAAAATCATTTTCAATGGCCTGTTCCTCAGCGCTTTCAAAGAAGTTCGGATATTGTTCAATAATCAAGTTGAACTCCTTCAAAGGGCGCAGCTTCCCCGCTATATATTTCCGACTTCTTACGAAGATGTTTCTCGAAATCTGAAACCCCTAAATCCGTCAGGTGTTTTAGGTAATCATCCACACAAAAATTTGCAAGGAGCTTCATCAGCGAGACTTCAGCTGATTGCGCATGTTCAGGAATTCCATAGCTTTCGACTGGAAGATACGATTCGCTTTGATGATAAGAGACAATACGTAGCTTAAGAAGAAAAAAAAATGTCACGGTCAGAAAGCAAAAACAAAAAAGTGGAGTTGGCGGAAAAAAACAAGGAAAACCAACGGAAAAAAACGGGGAGGGGGGGGGGGAAAAAAAACGCAAGATATGCAAAATGGCCGGAAAGCAGTGGGCAAAGCAAAAAGGGAGAGGAGAAAAATAAAAGACCAACGGGGGAAACCAACACGACAACCCCTTTTTTTTTAATGGAGAAAGAAATGATGAAAATATAGATGGACGGAAAAATAGAGGAAAAAAAAAATAAAAAGAAAGAGGATTACCTTGTGATCAAAAAGTTCCGGTAATTTGAAAAAAAACGCATTTATTTCAATTTTTAATTGATATCTTTATTATCGCCTTCAAAGTACTCGCCATTAGAGGCAACACACATATGCCAGCGCTTTATCCAATCATCCATACATTTTTTATAGGCCGATGAATGTATGGCTTTCAGTTCTTCCAGCGAATTCTTTTTTATCGCATCAATCGATTCAAAACGCCTACCTCTGAGCGGAATTTTCAGTTTTGGGAAGAGAAAGAAGTCGCACGGGGCAAGGTCTGGTGAATATGGTGCTTGTTTGATAGTATTGGTGGAGTTCTTGGCCAAAAATTCACAAATAGTGAGCGCGGTGTGTGATGGAGCGTTATCGTGGTGTAAAATCCACGAATTATTGCGCCACAATTCTGGCCTCTTCTTTCGAATTGCCTCACGCAAACGTCTCATAACTTGTAAATAATACTCTTTGTTAACCGTTCGACCTTCTGGAAGGAATTCAGAATGGACGACACCGCGAAAATCAAAGAAAACGGTCAGTAAAACTTTAATTTTGGAGCGACTTTGTCGTGATTTTTTTGGTTTCGGCTCATCTTCGGCGCGCCATTCGGACGATTGTTGACTTGTGAGCATATCAAATTCATATACCCACGTTTCATCACCAGTTATGATGCGTTCCATGAATGTGGGATCGCTATCTGCGTTCGCAATCATCTGTTTAGCGACCTCAACTCGATGCTGTTTTTGCAAAAAATTCAGCTCTTTTGGAACAAGTCGTGCTTCAATGCGTTTCATGCCCAGAATTTCCGTCAAAATGTGTTCGGTCGATCCAAATGAGATATCAAGGAGTGCAGCTATCTCCCGAATGCTAATTGAGCGGTTTTCCATAACTAAATTCTTCACGGAAGCGATGTTTTCATCGGTAGTTGAGGTCGATGGTCGTCCAGAACGCGGCATGTCACTCACGCTTTCACGGCCTTCTTTAAAGTCTTTGTGCCAAACAAATGTACGATTTTGTGACATAGAGTCCTCACCAAAGGCTTTTTGCAACATTCTGAGCGTTTCCGCTGCAGAAAATCCGTTTGCAACACAAAATTTCACACAAACGCGTTGTTCCAATTTTTTTATCCATGGTAAAAATCGCCGAGCGTCTATTTTTCGACTAACAAAAGCAGTTGTCAAAACAAAACTAATGGATAATTTGCTCTCACACTTTGACAGAATATCAGAACTAGTGTTGCCATCTTACACTAAAAAGATTTTACCGAAAAAATAAAGGCGGCCTTTTTAAATTGAAAATTACCGGAACTTTTTGATCACAAGGTATATTTCATATGGCAAAAAATATTATCGAGAAATAATTCTAACTTCCCAAATTTTTCTGATAATGATAAAAATAAGGGGGTTAAAAGGAAAAATTTTTAAGGTGGATATTTGGTGGGCGGCGGGGATTTTCTGTTTTGCTGTTAATTAATTTGTGCGGGACGGAGATATTTGGGTATTTTGGGTTGTCATGTGCTTTTTCTGTAGCTTGTTTTTTTTGTGTCTGAAAATGGAAACATTATATTCTCACTAAAATTTATAACAAGTCTGTCAGTGGTTAAAGATCGTGAATCGGCCCATAAACAACCGAGATATGGCTATTTCCGTAAAATGTAGTTATTTTAGCCAATTGCCTGACGCTTCTTATGTTGAAAAACTCCTTTTAATTTATCTGTAACTCTGCGTACCCTTAACCAAATTAGATGCAACTTTTTCCATACGATCACAAATTTATCCTAGTTTTTGGAAGAGTAGCGGACATTTCGTTATTTTCCGTAGTTCCGGATTCATTATCGGGAATCGTGAAGGAAGTACCCTACCAGTGTAATGGCCAGAGTTAGAACTGTATCAAACCTGGTTTGCGACATATCAAACTTCATGATTTTACAAACCAATACCACTGGTAGTCAACCTGAGAGTATTCTTTCACATTGGCCACACCTGGTGACGTTCCGGATTCCGGGTTCCCCCAGGGAAGTAGCCAGATTTCGAATGATGTCAAACCCTGGCTTGCGACACATCAAACTTCATGATTTTACAAAACAATACCTAAACTAAAACTAACTCAAAATTAATTGAAAAATAACTCAAAATTAATTTGGCGTACGAAACCATCGACCTGGCGGAATAGAACTCAAATTGGGTATTATTTTTTTATCCGTGTTCATGTTTGCATAGAAGAAGACAAAAGGTGGCAGGATTGAGTGCTTGCGCATGGGACAAATCAAGGTTAAGTGCTGAAGTGTGCAGTTCGAAATGCCATAAGAGCTTACGGAATTTCAACGGGGCCGTATAGTCTGTGTTCGAGAAGCCGGTGCTTCGATTGCTGAAACATGCAAACTGGTTGGTGTTGCCAGGGCCACAGTTTGCCGGATAATGTCGGAATATAAAAAACATGGAAAAACATCGCCTGATAAAAGTAGCTGTGGACGGAAGCAGAAGATGGATGACCGGCAGCAACGTTCGTTGAAGCGCATAGTCAAAGCAGACAGACGCATTAGTGCTGTTAAAGCAACTGCTGCTTTGAACAATGCGCTTCAAGAACCAGTTTCTACATCAACTGTCCGAAGGGAGCTGCACGACATGAATCTTTACGCTCGTGCGGCCATTTCTAAACCGCTAATAAAACCGCAAAACGCGGTAAACAGGAAGCGCTGGTGCAAGGATCATAAGGAATGGACGCCAGATCAATGGAACCAAGTTGTGTGGTCGGACCAATCATCTTTTACCTTGTTTCCAACTACAGGTCGAGTGTACGTATGGCGTACTTCTGGAGAAGCCTACAACCCTGGCTGCCTTCTGCCAACCGTAAAACATGGCGGGGGGTCAATTATGGTATGGGGTGCAATATCGTGGCATTCTCTTGGGCCTTTGGTTGCTATGAAGGGAAAAACAAAGGCCAAAGATTATCAAGAAATATTGGATGACCAGGTATTTTTTTAGAAAACCTTCACAATAAACTTAAAATAACACAATTGTCCAACAGGTGCTGCCAATGATGAAGACCATCTTTCCTGATGGCAGAGGAATCTTCCAAGATGACAACGCTCCAATCCACACTGCTCAAATCATAAAGGCGTGGTACGAAGAGCATGACACAGACTTTCATCACCTTGATTGGCCAGCACAGTCACCAGACCTCAACATTATCGAGCCACTTTGGTCTACATTAGAAGCACGCGTGAGTAGTGTATTTCCACCACCATCGTCTCTAAAAGCGTTAGAGAAGGTTTTGATCGATGAGTGGTATAAAATACCTATCGAAACAATCCGAAAATTGTACGATTCCATCCCTAGGCGTATCCTAGCCGTTTTGAATGCGAATGGTGGACCCACGCCTTATTAAACGCGATTTTCCTTTGAAACGATCTATCTAATCAAAATAACTGAATTATTGTTAGCATATCCGAACTTTTATATATTGTATTCTTAGAAAATGTCTTTTTTTTTTTGCAAATTTGATGCTTTATTGTGAAAAAATGGTTACACATTTATTGTTCAAAGTATTGGCCATCGCTAGCTATAACTTTTTCCCATCTTTGTGGTAGTTGACGGATACCCTCTCGGAAAAATGATGCTGGTTTGGCGGCTATCCACGAATCGATCCATTTTTTGACTTCGTCATAATTACGGAAGTGCTGGTCAGCCAGGCCATGTTGCATCGATCGGAAGAGATGGTAATCGGATGGCGCAATGTCCGGACTATATGGCGGGTGGGGTAGGACATCCCACTTGAGCGTTTCCAAGTATGTTTTCACCGGCTGTGCAACATGTGGCCGAGCATTGTCATGTTGCAAAATGACTTTGTTGTGTTTTTTAGCGTATTGCGGCCGATTTTCACGCAATGCACGGCTCAAACGCATCAGTTTTCGCCGGTAGACGATCTTGATTTGTAAAACCATGAAGTTTGATGTGTCGCAATCCATAGTTTGGAATCGTTCTATATCTCGCCAATTCCCCGGGGGAACCCTCAATCCGCAACGTCACCAGGTGTGGCCAATGTGACCGAATACTCTCAGGTTGACCACCAGCGGTATTGTTTTGTAAAATCATGAAGTTTGATGTGTCGCAAGCCAGGGTTTGACATCATTCGAAATCTGGCTACTTCCCTGGGGGAACCCGGAATCCGGAACGTCACCAGGTGTGGCCAATGTGAAAGAATACTCTCAGGTTGACTACCAGTGGTATTGGTTTGTAAAATCATGAAGTTTGATATGTCGCAAGCCAGGTTTGATACAGTTCTAACTCTGGCCATTACACTGGTAGGGTACTTCCTTCACGATTCCCGATAATGAATCCGGAACTACGGAAAATAACGAAATGTCCGCTACTCTTCCAAAAACTAGGATAAATTTGTGATCGTATGGAAAAAGTTGCATCTAATTTGGTTAAGGGTACGCAGAGTTACAGATAAATTAAAAAGGAGTTTTTCAACATAAGAAGTGTCAGGCAATTGGGTAAAAAACTACATTTTACGGAAATAGCCATATCTCGGTTGTTTATGGGCCGATTCACGATCTTTAACCACTGACAGACTTGTTATAAATTTTAGTTTCTGAGAAAAGTATAATGTTTCCGATTTTCAAGTAACATAAAAAATAACGAGCTGCAGAAAATTAGCACATTTGACATAACCTCAAAGTATCCGCGATATCTCCGGTGCCCTGAAGTCAGATCAAATTTTGATTAAAACAACAAAAATCAGCAACAAAAATTTTGCTAAAACAAGAATAAATTCCCCGTCGAACGCTTCTAGTTTCATCAAAATCGGTTAATTATTCACGGAACTGTATCACTTTGAATCTGGACAAAATTTTGCTAGTCTTCTCCTTTTTGATCATCCCCTGTACTTCTACATTAGAAGAATAGTATTTTTGTAGAAATCACTGCAAGAAATTCTGCCGAAATTTTTGGAGCAATCTCTTGCGGAACTTTGAAACAAACACTTCTGCAGCAGAATACCTGAAAAAAATATTGAAGTAATATCTGGAGAACTGTATAAAAATCCTTAGACAAAATTTAAAAAATTATTCTACAAAAACCTATTGCGGAATTTTTAAAGTTAAGAACTATTTATATGAGATTATGAAATTCATGCAAAAAGATTTCTCCTACAAATCAGGATTTTCTCCAAGAATTACTTCAGGAAAAAAATGTATAGTTTTTGTGTAGTTCTCTCAGGTGTTCTCCAGTGATTCCTTTAAAATCACAAAACTTCACAAGATCAGGGATTCCTCCAAACATTTCCTCACAAGAAAGTTTCGAAAAACTGCCGATGCAATGTCAGAAGAAACTCCTGAAAGAATCCCTGGAGGAATGCCTACAAACGTCTGAAGAATATATAAAGGAATGTCTGAGAATCTCTGTTAAATTCTATGAAATTTTCTTCAAAAATTATCAAACATTATATAATCAAAAAAATTATGGAGAAATCATTTGTCGGCACACAGACAAACTGACTTCAGACTGTCCTCTGTCACTGCCCTGTGGTACGAATAGCCAAATTTCGCGACAAAAATCGATAACTTGTAAACCATTAACTTTAGACATATGATGTTTTAGGAAGATTTTATCTTAAAAATAAGATCTATCTTTTGGTTTGAGTGTTGACTTTAGCACACTACCTCCATCTGTTCAGCTTTATCACCCATCACAGTGTGCTCAACAGATGGCGCAGGTGAGTTTATTAATAAATGGAGATGGGCAAACATAAAAAAATATAAACATTTTCACAAAAGCTCACGTTGTTAGCAACTTGGTGGTAATTGTTGATGCTACTGATCAAAAAATATGCAGAAAAAAAAATGCAAAACTACCAGTTTTAAAATGAGTTTTACTCCACAAGGGGACAAGAGGGGACAAACGATTTTGCATAGGTCTTGTAGATGGAAGTTTTTACTTTTAGTTCATGTATATTGTGCTAGCAAAAATTTGCAAATAAGTAAGTAAGATATCTTGAAAAAACGTATTTTTTCACGATATCTAACTTCAACTTCTGCAACTTTTTTTATACCATAAGTAGCAACCATCTTGTATCTTAAAAATGTGTGTCCTTTTATGCCCCAAAAATCATCCTAACAAATTTTTCAAAATCAAATTGAATTAAAAAAGTTTGAGCAAAAAAACTGTTTTTAAGTCCCACCCTGAGGAATGTTAGAAAAACTGTTATAAAAAGATGCGTATATGAGATAGAAGTTAATTTTTTTCAGCAAAGTTTCATTAAATTAAATTATCTACAACTTTGTACGATCAAAAGTTCTTTTAAATCATAAGAATTAAAAGTTAGAATTTTTATTTTGATCATAAGAGGACCACCCTAGTCAACACTTAAACCAAAAGATAGATCTTATTTTAAAATGTCTAGAGTTAATAGTTTTCGAGTTATCGATTTTTGTCGTGAAATTTGCCTATTCGTACACTGTAGTGTCAGTGTCAATTGTGTTATTTTGCTTCATAGGCCTAAACAGCACACTGAAAGTAGTATCAACAATCAATATGCAACTAGCGATTTGAAATTGGTTCACTGTTGTAGAACCCCTAGTTCCGAAGTACACCTTGCAGTCTGCACCTTGCAATACAACCCTTGCGCTTTGTAGTACCTTCCGTGCTAGTATCTTTGTTTTTGTTTTGATTTGCTATGTTATGTTGAGGGAACATTTGAGGGTGTGTTGGTGTGAGTTACGTTATTAGGGGCGAATCATTAAGCTTGGGACCGGCGTGCTAGTACTTCCTGAGCAAAAAAAAATATATTCATTTTCTTCATGACTATCCAGCCGCTGGTAGTATTGATAAAAAGTTGGATCCTAAACTATACTCATATTTTGAATTTGAGGTTTTTGAGTGGAAAAGCAATTTCCAAAAATCTTAAAAATCTTGGTTTTTCTCAAAAATCTGTAATCTTCACATACAGATATCTGTATAAAAAAAATGAAAAAAATCGGTGTCAATCTAGATAAATCGGTGCATGTGGCAACCCTGGTTTTGAGCGTGATGAGGTTATTGTTGCAAGCGCTGGATTTTATGAAGACTGGAGAAATTCTTCAACCTTATCCTATATTGTTTCCCCATTGTGTGTGTGTATTTGTTTGATATTGCAAGCTTTGTCCTGTAGACGCTTGAGGACGATGAATGCCACTACAGGAGTAGCGATCCGCTACCCGGCAAATACTTTCATCTAATCTACATAGAGTCTGTGCGTAAAGAGTCATGTCATGAGCATTACAGTGAAACTAACAACCCGGTAAAAAATAATGATAATATATTTGATCTGGCAACCAGCATTTTTGTGTTTACTTTGCTTGACTTTACCAGGAGCAGAGTATCTGAAAGCTGAAGCACAGGACGGAGAGTGGAAAATAAGTTGCAATTCGTTTGCTGAACAATTGAACTAAGTGTGTTTTGCAAAAAATAGCAAATTAAAATCATAAAATAAAAAAATAAAAACCCCGAGGTTTTTCCGGTTCCCAAGCGTTTCGAAGCAACAAACGAAGTGGTTATCTTTTTTTGTCACTTTTTGGCGCCTTCATTCAAACTTTCCAGTCACGGAAAATTGCTGAATTTGCAGTATTTGTAAATAATAACGTATTAATATTCTTTAACACTCGAATATCAATTATTTTAGTTTAACTGGGCACTGGCAAAACCTTGTGGTAATTAAACTTCAACAACCAGGTCCCAGGTCTGGTCTGGTTCTTTACCATTTTGCAAAGAAGCACACGAGTATTGCCACATCAATAGTAACGCAGCTTCTGAAAATCGTCGAGTAGTTTTTATCAATGAACCTTGTAATTCTGAGGTGGTCCTCAATGGTCATGTACAGATTTGCGAATAGTTTAAGTTGCATTTGATCATATAAACACAGTTGAAAAAGCTGATATAGCTAATTATCACAAATCAGCATACTTTTGGAAAGCATTACTACTAGCATGATCCTTTATTCATATTGATCGGAAATATGAGTTTGATGGGTTTTGGTATTAAGTTTGCCTACGTTCAACAACGATTAAAAATAAATAAGAAGTTAGAAATGAGATGGTTATGCGTTGTTTTCGAATAGCACGAACTGCAAGGTGATGAAATGATAATGGGATAGGTAACCCCAGGTATTATACGTGTATCGAGGTCTTGTATCGTGAGGCGATTTTGCTTATATAATTCTAGATGCACAGTTTTGAAGACAAACGCAGTTTCAGATTTCACATCGGTATTGGACGATGTACTACGTCATCAAGAAGAAGTTTTGCTGAAGAACATAAAATAAAACCCGCGAAACTGGATGGAAAATTCTGTCACGAACTAACGAAACAATCCACGGAACGGAAGATTAACTCAACATGCGGAACGATAACAAGCTCTAAACAGATATAATTTCAAGCTAAGCAGAAAGACTGAAAAATTCATGGACCAGTCCAAGTGCGAACAACTTGCTTGCTATGGAGAAGCTTTAAAAAGATCATAGACAGCATACAAGAAGAAGTATCATCATTTCTAAGCAAGTATATATGCAATCATAACTAAATAACTCACAAGTTTCATGAAAAAAACATATTTTCCTAAAGGGAAGATACATATATAATATATCGTTCACTGCAAGTTTCAAGTACAAGTAACAACAAATTAAACATTTCAGATCATTTTGTAGCAACGTGGCCAACTCAACCCAAGAACACTACAAACCCCTTACTCCAACCTAATCCTCATTCCCTCCAATGGCGATCATATAGCCTGCATGTGGCGAGTCAGCCATTACCCCTCCCTCACTACCAGCCTTGGATAGACTTGCGCTCTTACTGCACCATTTTAGTTGCATTTTAATTACAAAACCGACCTATACGCAACTGCCGATGGGGGTAGATTATTTACTTTGCCAGGAGTCGTTCCAAAGTGTACAGTTGATCCAATTCTAGGTTCATCTTTGTATAACGATGAACATATCATTATATGTATACCAAACAATGTAGCGCAGGTCCATTTTGTTAGGTTTCGACAAATTTTTAGGATTCTAATGACAATATTCCGGTACTATTTACTTCATCGCAAGCAGTCGACCAAAACAACCAATTAGCGCTCTCGTGCAGTTCGCAGGAAACTGTCGGATCAACGATAACTGCAGCGTCTAATGGAAACGCAGAATCGTCAGCCCAATTTGCAAAGTTATTTAAGTATCACACTGCGTTGCTATTTGGGTTATCGAGAATATTATTAAATACAATTCGAATTTTTTTATTTCCGATATCCTCCTCAAAGTGGCGATGGCTAAAAATCAGAGTCTTTCATACTGTAATAACAACGAAAACACGACAAGCTCTGGGCAAACTGGAAACACAACTCATGGTCTCATCCTGATGTTAGTAAGAGTTTTCAGCAGATGGAAATAGGTCGTGGATTATCACTTGACTGAAGACACTTTCCTGAGAATTTTTTTTTGAAAACGCTGGTCATCGACATCATTCGGAGAACAGAAGCATTAGTACTAAAGGTGCACTTCGTCACCACAGATTGTGGACCCAATAACATCAGCATGTGCAACAATTTCGGGGTTAACTATTCGAAGTGTCATGTGTCGGACAGCGAATCTCTTGCGCATTTTCTTCGAAGTGCCGATAAACTCGAAAGTTTGCCAGATACGACCCATGTTTTTAAAAACTGGGTCCAAAGATGTACAAGAAACCGTTTTTATTGCCTTCCTGAGGAGATTGTTGCCAAAAACTGTCTAGCTTCTAATGTCGCCAATATTTTTCATTTAAAAAAGTTGGTTGAGTTCGACGAAAAGATCGCAGCAAGCCGTGCTTTGATAATAACGTGTTTTGCTTTTGCTGCGTCGTTTTCGCGGAAATAAAATCAATCAAATTCCTACATTCAACTAAAATAAATGGTGAAATTATAGTTTCTCTGAGTGCTTTGCGTAGGACGTTGTGAATGCAATTCCTCTCATAGTGTGTAATGGTCGTGTTTTTTTTAAATGGAATGTGCGTCGGTAGTTTTGTTTTTTAGTGCCCCGCTCCCGCATCCGGACGAACTTTTCAGCATCAGATAAGGAACATTGGTGAGGTCGTTTTATATTAGCAAAAATATACCTTAACTATATACACGCCAGGATCAAGGATTTCCATTTTTGATTCTGGAAGTATGAAAACTCGTCACATATCCATTTAATATGTGAAGATTTTCATTGTATAAGAAGATGACCTCAGAATGTACGTGTATGAACAGGCGTTCTTGAAATGGGTCGTTTGATTTTCAATAGAACTGTCACCTTCAATCTCCACACACACACACCCCCCCCCCCCCCCCCCACACACACACACACACACACACACACACACACACACACACACACACACACACACACACACACACACACACACACACACACACACACACACACACACACACACACACACATAGGTTGTGTGGGTGCGAGATTGTAAAATATTTTGTAGGGGCGCCTGAATTAAAAAAAAGAGATTTTTATATGTTAAAAAAAAAAAAATATGAGATGTTGATATTTTTTTAATATTATAAATTATAAAATGATGTATCGGTTGCCCTACGGTTTATGAGCGCCAACTTGAATTGGCCGGAACTTCAGACTTCAGCATTTTTCATCGAGTTTGTGAGGAACTGGTTTAAGTTGATGACTTCCACGCTTACAGCCAAGAAATAACTTTTTTCAAGTCCTACAACACTTTTATGAATGTTTGTAAGGTTGGTGAAACTAAGAGATGGAAACCTTGGCAAGCGTCTTCGATTTTGTGCACCAACTCTATTCTACGCATGCAAAAGTTTTTCTCTGTCTGCGAACACTATCCTTATATCTGTACAGCGAGGTTCACGCAGGATTGCGTGGAAAACATTTTTGTTGTTGCTTCGTTTTGAACAGCTTTGCCGGTTAAGGACAATCTAATGCTGCTTTACGTGACTCAATTCATGGCTGAAATTCCTTCCACTTCATACTTCCACTTCATTGTTAATTACACACTTCGAAATTATGAATTTTACACGAAACGTATTTCATGTTTGTAAAAAGTCGGGGAACGTAAACAAAGAATTCATGTTAAATTATGTCTCCTGAAACTGACACATACGCAACTCGACTAAAAATGTGTTTGATTGAATTTATTTTCTCATCTCTTTCATCTCATTCTTAAAGCTATGTCCATTTAGGTTCCGGAATAATAAAATCATCTGTATCTCGGTAACGGATTGACGCACAAATAAGTTTAATACATCAAAACAAAGATAATTCACTGTTCTTTAAGGAAAAAATATCAATACAAATCATTTCTCTTCATTTCTAATGAAAATTGGCACTTTCTTCTTTATTCTTCCCATCAAACGCTGCATAAAGGGCGATACGGTCAAAATTTGGTCAATATCAACTTGACGTATTTCTTTCAATTTTGCATTTCAAAAACCTGAACACCCCTCATTTTGAAGGTGTGTGTGTGTGTAGAATGTTGCTCCTATTTTGATTTTGGAATTCACTCTTCAGTTGTCAAATTGCCGTCCAAGCAAGAAGAGCAGCGTATCAAAATTTTGCTCGCGCATCGCGAAAATCCGAGCTACTCGCACGCAAAGTTGGCAAAATCGCTAAAAGTTGCAAAATCAACCGTTACAAATGTAATTAAAGTATTTGGATCCGAAAGCCGCTGAGACGACAAAGAGAGTTGCCGGTAGTTTCAAGCGAAACCCTAACCTATCTCTCCGAGATGCCGCAAATAAGCTGGGTGTATCGTCTACAACCGTGCATCGAGCCAAAAAACGAGCCGGACTATCGACTTACAAGAAGGTAGTGACTCCAAATCGCGATGATAAACAAAATACGACGGCCAAAGCGCGATCCCGGAGGCTGTACACGACGATGCTGACGAAGTTTGACTGCGTGGTAATGGACGACGAAACCTACGTCAAAGCCGACTATAAGCAGCTTCCGGGACAGGAGTTTTATACGGCAAAAGGAAGGGGAAAGGTAGCAGATATTTTCAAGCACACGAAACTGTCAAAGTTCGCAAAGAAATATCTGGTTTGGCAAGCCATCTGTACCTGTGGCTTGAAAAGCAGCATTTTCATAGCTTCCGGGACTGTCAACCAAGAAATTTACGTGAAAGAGTGTTTGAATAAACGTATGCTGCCTTTCCTGAAGAAACACGGTTGTTCCGTACTGTTTTGGCCGGATTTGGCATCTTGCCATTACGGTAAAAAGGCCATGGAGTGGTACGCCGCCAACAACGTGGAGGTGGTTTCCAAGGACAAGAACCCTCCCAACACGCCAGAGCTCCGCCCAATTGAGAAATACTGGGCTATTGTCAAGCGGAACCTAAAGAAGACCAAAAAAACTGCTAAGGACGAGCAGCAGTTCAAGGCAAACTGGCTTTCTGCGGCGAAGAAGGTGGACAAGGTGGCTGTACAAAATCTGATGGCAGGGGTCAAGCGTAAGGCCCGGCAATTCGGATTTGGAAAAGCGGAAGCCTAACTGAATATTTTTCCTGAATTTTATACTAATTGAACTTGAAAAAGAAATTTAATTTGATTTTTTAAATAAACGATTTCACCGATTTACACGCGTTTTCCCTTGACCAAATTTTGACCGTATCACCCTTTAGCCTGCATGTGGCGAGTCAGCCATTACCCTTCCCTCCCTACCAGCCTTGGATAGACTTGCGCTCCTACTGCACCATTTTAGTTGCATTTTAATTACAAAACCGACCTATACGCAACTACCGATCGGGGTAGATTATTTACTTTGCCAGGAGTCGTTCCAAAGTGTACAGTTGTTCCAATTTTAGGTTCATCTTTGTATAACGATGAACATATCATTATACGTATACAAAACAATGTAGCGCAGGTCCATTTTGTTAGGTTTCGACAAATTTTTAGGATTGTTCAAATTTTTAGGACAATATTCCGGTACTATTTACTTCATCGCAAGCAGTCGACCAAAACAACCAATTAGCGCTCTCCTGCAGTTCACAGGAAACTGTCGGATCAACGATAACTGCAGCGTCTAATGGAAAAGCAGAATCGTCAGCTCAATTTGCAAAGCTATTTAGTTCTTCGAAACCGACGTAAGTTGCGCACTGCGTTGCTATTTGGGTTATCGAGAATATTAATGAATACACTTCGAATTTTCTAATTTCCGGTATCCTCCTCGAAGTGGCGATGGCTATAAATCAGAGTCTTTCATTCTGTAATAACAACGAAAACAATCTCTGGGCAAACTGGAAAGACAACTCATGGCCTCATCCTGATGTTAGTAAGAGTTTTTAGCAGATGGAAATAGGTCGTGGATTATCACTTGACTGAAGACACTTTCCTGAGAATTTTTTTTGAAAACGCTGGTTATCGACATCATTCGGAGAACAGAAGCATTAGTACTAAAGGGGCACTTCGTCACCACAGATTGTGGACCCAATAACATCAGCATGTGGAATTTCGGGGTTAACTATTCGAAGGGTCATGCAAAGCTCTTGCGCATTTTCTTCGAAGTGCCGATAAACTCGAAAGTTTGCCAGATACGACCTATGTTTTTAAAAACTACGTCCAAAGATGTATAAGAAACCGTTTTTATTGCCTTCCTGAGGAGATTGTTGCCAAAAACTGTCTAGCTTCTAATGTCGCCAATATTTTTCATTTAATAAAGTTGGTTGAGTGTGACGAAAGGATCGCAGCAAGCCGTGCTTTGAAAATGACGTGTTTTGCTTTTGCTGCGTCGTTTTCGCGGAAATAAAATCAATCAAATTCCTTCATTCAACTAAAATAAATGCTGAAATTATAAAAGGCGAACACGAAATTATTGCGACACATTCAACAGGGCATAACTTTTTTACCATTGGGTAAAAATCAACCAAATTTTGCACACTTTCTCATTGATGTGTATTGTTTACATGCTGTCAAACTCGAAGTCGTGTTTTTGGATTCAACGAAAATGGAGGTGAACCAACGCGAGTCGAGAGAACAAATTCTTTCCAAACACCTGGAATTTCCTGACCTGTCGCACCGGCAGTTGGGAAAAATGTTGAACATTCACCATTCAACCGTCTCCAGAGTGTTGAAGCGGTTCCAGGAGCGGTTGACGTTGGACCACGGCAAAGGAGCTGGAAGAAAACCGGGACCGGAGAACAAAAAGACGGAGGGAAAGGTGAAGCGGATGATTAAAGCAAATCCCAACGTCTCAAGCCGTGATTTGGCTAAAAAGATCGGCATGTCGCAGAGCTACGTCCAGAATGCAAAGAAGAGAGCTGGACTACATACATACAAGGTACAGAACTTCCCAAACCGCAATGAGCGGCAACAATCGACGGCTAAAACTCGGGCACGGAAGCTCTACGAGAAGATGCTGACAAAATATGGCTGCTGTGTGATGGACGACGAAACGTATATAAAAGCCGATTTTAAGCAAATTCCGGGGTTGGACTTTTTCACCGGCAAGAGCAAGTTCTATGTGGACGACAAATTTAAGAAGAAGAGAATGTCGAAGTTCGCCTCCAAATATCTCATTTGGCAGGCCATCTGCTCTTGCGGACTGAGGAGTGAGCCTTTCGTGACAAAGAGCGCAGTAAATGGCGAGATCTACAAATCTGAGTGCCTCGAGAAGCGCCTTTTGCCGTTCTTGCAGCAGCACGACGAAGCTCCGCTATTTTGGCCAGATTTGGCATCATGCCACTATTCTAAAAGTGTCCTGGAGTGGTATGAGGCCCATTCTGTCCATTTTGTTCCAAAGGACATGAATCCGCCAAACTGTCCGGAGCTGCGCCCGGTGGAGCAATACTGGGCAATGATGAAGCGGGAACTTCGGAAGAGCAAGAAGACAGTCAAAGACGAGAAGGACATGTTAAGAAAATGGAGAAAAACTGAGAAACTGGTACCGGATGACACTGTAAAGACTTTGATGAAGGGCATCAAGAGAAAATGCGTTCAATTTTACACTCAAGGCTCCATCGATTAACTTTTCTTTTGATTTTTGAAGTAAATATATGTATAAAACTACCCTATAATTTTGGTTTGATTCTAAACATTATAAGAAAATTGGCATGACATTTTCGGTGTCGCAATAATTTCGTGTTTGCCCTTTAGTTTCTCTGAGTGCTTTGCGTAGGACGTTGTGAATAGAATCCCTCTCATAGTGTGTTATGGTCGTGTTTTTTTAAATGGAATGTACGTCGGTAGTTTTGTTTTTTAGTGCCGCGCTCCCACATCCGGACGAGCTTTCCAACATCAGATAAGGAACATAGGTGAGGTCGTTTTATATTATCAAAAATATACCTTAACTATATACACGCCAGGATCAAGAATTTCCATTTTTGATTCTGGAAGTGTGAAAACTCTTCATATATCCATTTAATATGTGAAGATTTTCATGCGGGGCTTATTGTATATGAAGATGACCTCAGAATGAACGTGTATGAACAGGCATTCTTGAAATGGGTCGTTTGATTTTCAATAGAGCTGTCACCTTCAATCTGCACACACACACACACACACACACACACACACACACACACACACACACACACACACACACACACACACACACACACACACACACACACACACACACACACACACACACACACACACACACACACACACACACACACACACACACACACACTGGAACTGGTTTAAGTTGATGACTTCAACGCTTACAGCCAAGAAATAGCTTTTTTGAAGTCCTACAACACTTTTATTAATGGTTGCAAGGTTGGTGAAACTAGGAGATGGAAAGCTTGGCAAGCGTCTTCGATTTTGTGCACCAACTCTATTCTACGCATGCAAAAGTTTTTCTCTGTCTGCGAACACTATCCTTATATCTGTACAGCGAGGTTCACGCTGGATTGCGTGGAAAACATTTTTGTTGTTGCTTCGTTTTGAACAGCTTTGCCGTTTAAGGACAAACTAATGCTGCTTTCCGTGTCTCAATTCATGGCTGAAATTCCTTCCACTTCATACTTCCACTTCATGGTTAATTACACACTTAGAAATTATGAATTTTACACGAAACGTATTTCATGTTTGTAAAAAGTCGGGGAACGTAAACAAAGAATACATGTTAAATTATGTCTCCTGAAACTGACACATACGCAACTCGACGAAAAATGTGTTTGATTGAATTTATTTTCTCATCTCATTCAACTCATTCTTAAAGCTATGTCCATTTAGAATCCGGAATAATAAAATCATCTGTATCTCGGTAACGGATTGACGCACAAATAAGTTTAATACATCAAAACAAAGATAATTCACTGTACTTTAAGGAAAAAATATCAACACAAATCATTTCTCTTCGTTTCTAATGAAAATTGACACGTTCTTCTTTATTCCTCCCATCAAACGCTGCATACCTCCGGAGTCAACTTCCTTGGCACATTTGTTCCACATTTTGGTCATCTGAGTCGCGTCCCGAGCTGTTTTTTCCACTTTTCTTAAGCTTCCGCTTCATTATTGCCCAAAATCTCTCGGTGGGCCGGAACTGCGGGCAGTTGGGTGGATTTATATTTTTATCGATGAAATCTAGGTTATTATCGCGGTACCACTGGATGACTTCTGGATGATTTGGCAACTCGCCAAATCTGGTCAAAACTTCACGGGACCTTTATGGGCTTTAATGGAAGTTAGTACGCGGTTTTCGAGGCATTCTTCCTTGTACAGCTTCGAGTCCATCGTCTTATTCGTCACGAACACTTTGATTTTTGCTCCGCAGCTGCATAACCATTGCCAAATCATCAGTTTTTTTTTTTTGGCAAATTTGTCCATAAAAGCAAACTTAAACTTCGCAGGAACATTTCCTCGTGCCGTCACCATGTAGAATTTTTGGCCAGGAAGCTGTCCGAAATCCATTTTGATGTAGGTTTCATCGTCGATGAGCAGGCATCCTTGGTACTTCGTCAAAACCTGCTGGTACAATTTCCGAGCTCTAGTTTTAGTGACGAAACTTTGCTTCAACGTTCTGTTTGGTTGTTTGCTGGCTTGATAAGAACGATATCCTGCTTGCAAACAAATTCGTCGAACGGTACTGCGAGCAGCAGCGTATTTTTGTGCGATTTAATTATCTGATAGTCCAGGGTTTGCTCGGACGGCTCTCAACACCTTCTGGTTCAGCTTGCGGTCATATGTTCCACTGCGGCGCTTACCTTGAGGCATTCAATCCACGCTTTGTGGCTCGAAAAATGTTTGAGCACATTAAACGCGGGTTTTTTGGCTTTTTCGGTTTTTTTGGGTTTTTTTGTGGGGACCATGGTGGATTATCAACGGGGGTGTGCATTTTTTTTTCTCTCGCCTTGTCTCTGGGGTAAATTTTTTATCACGGAAGAAAACCCGTGAAAACACCACAGAAAGTGGGCGCCTTAGTAAACAAACCGCTGTAATATTTTGTGGCGGTTTCTTTGCGGTGGTGCGCAAATATTTTCGGGTTCTAAATTAAATGAATCTAATTGTATATGGACTGTTAATTTGTATCTTTTTACATTTAGTTAGATTTCGCTCTTTGTGGGTTGTTTTTGAAGTATTTTTGAGTGTTATGAATAATTTTGTGTTGTTTTTGTTGTGATTGGTGTGGTTGTTTGTTATTGGAGTCGGAGGAACAGCAAGTGGGTGGGAGTATTATGTCGCTTCTTGCGTGTGACAGATTATTGTAATCCGGGTGGGTTTAAAGGCGCAGACAGACGTTTATTCTCATATACCCATTTTCATTTTTCGTGTGTAAATTTTCAAATCAAAACACGTTGAATCGCCTTATATACTAGCGCCGCCTAGACAACTTATTGCTAGTTTAAAACTGACAGATTCACTCATCATCTCAATCACCACCCTATTAACCACCTACCGAATCTGAAAACAAAACAATACCAATCGATGTAAATCTTCCGTACCGCTTGGTTAATTGGTTAATTGATCGGTGTATCTGTTTAAATTGCTTATCAATTATCATTGGATAATTCAACTATCTATTTCAAAGAAGCTCTAATGTAAGTATATAATAAAATGATGTTTGGTACCGTGTGATAACAATAAAAACAAGCGTAAACGAGACAAATAAATCACATTCAAGCTTGGAAGCAATCAATCGACGTTTGTTGGCCTGGTCTCGGTCGAACATTTGTCGCCGAATAGATTTCATGTTTTGTTTAAGGAATTTTATTTTTGATTCTCTTGATTCCGTTGATTAGAACGATCGGGTGGAATCATCATCTCCGTCAATGAACTCAATAGTCATTTCATTTGGTTGTAGTCGAGAGCACCGGGGACATTCTCCATCAGAAGTACTTCCTTGGTGATTTCCACAAAAATAATTTTCATACTTTCGACCCATTTGCAACGGACGAGTTCGTTTCGAAGAGTATACTGAATCAAAGCCTAAACAATAATAACATTTTGAAAATCTGCTCAGATGAGGTCAGTGGCGCCATCTGACTGCTTATTGCCACTTGCTAACACAATGTACGCCATGTTTTTTACACATGTTGGTGGGTCGAGCTTGAACGTCTGTCTGCGGTTTAACTGTTGACCGAAAGAAGGTGAGTGGTAGAAAAAGTGCCGTGTGTGTGGGGATCACAATCGAGTGGGGTCTTTAACAAACAAGTGGTGGGGGGTGGAAAAAAGCGGCGAAAAGAGTGGAAAGGGAGAGGGGGGGGTAGGAAGAGAAAAAAAGAAAGGAAAAAGGGGGGGGGGGAAGAGGATGGAGGGAGAAAGGAAAGGAGAGGGAACACTATGAAATTGCTCTAACTTTTTAACCGTTGGGTAGAATTTAATGAAAATTTGGGTGGATTTAGTTCATAGTGCATTATTTACATCCTGCAAGTTTTAAAGTCCTGTGATCAAAACGGAAATGGAGTCGAAAGAACAGCTCGTGCGTGATAAAATCTTGCGCATTCATCACGAGAACAAGGATCTCTCGCATCGTTCCATCGCTAAAACGTTGGGAATCGCGAATTACACGGTGTCGCGAGTGATTAAGCGGTTCGAGGAACGGTTGACCACCGATCGGAAGCCCAGAAGTGAAGGAAAAAGTATTCCGTACAACACCAAAAATCACAACCGCGTAGTTGGGGCCTTCAACCGAAATCCGAACGCCTCCGTTCGGGATGTGGCTAAGAAGCTGCACCTAAGCCGAAGTTTTGTCCAGAAGGCCAAAACAAAGGCTGGGCTTCGAACATTCAAGGTACAAAAGGCCCCTAATCGCGACGAGAAGCAGAACAAGTCCGCCAAAACCCGTGCCAGGAAGTTGTACCTCAACATGCTGACGAAAGTTGAATGCTGCATCATGGACGACGAAACATATATGAAGGCCGACTTCAAACAGATCCCCAGCAACCTGTTTTTCACGGCCAAGGATAAGTTCAGCGTTCCGGAGCATGTCCGCACTCAGAAGATGTCCAAATTTGCGAAGAAATTCCTAGTTTGGCAAGCCATCTGCACGTGCGGGAAGCGGAGTGCACCTTTCGTGACCCAGGACACGATGAACGGACAGGTGTACATAAAAGAGTGTCTCCAGAAGCGGCTGCTTCCTCTCCTGAAGGCCCACAACGTCCCAACAATCTTTTGGCCGGATTTGGCCTCATGCCACTACTCCAAGGACGTGCTGAAGTGGTATGCGGACAATAAGGTCAATTTCGTGCCGAAAATGTTCAACCCTCCCAACACTCCGGAGCTCCGCCCCATCGAGAAGTACTGGGCGATTATGAAGCAGCACCTTCTTAAACGACCTAAGGTAGTGAAGACAGTCGAGGAACTGAAGAAAGTATGGGTTTACATGCAAAAAACGGTTGATTCACAGGTTGTGCAGAATCTTATGGCCGGGGTTAAGGCCAAGGTGCGGGCATTTGCGTATGGACTGTAAATAAAATACGAGTAAAATGGTAAAATAAAGTTTAATAGTTATTTCTCAATTCCTGAAAATTTGATGGGAATCGGATGAAAACTCGAATTTTGTGTGTGGCAATTTCATCGTGGACACCCTTTATGAGAGCGGGAAAACAAGGTCGGGGTTCCAGAGCCCCTTTGGAGAAAACAGGGGCGCACCCGAAAAATGATGTGGCGGGGGGGGGGTTGGTGGGGTGGAAGGCGAACCGTGGTAACTTATAAAAATGAGAAAATAGAGACCCGGCTTCCGAAAATAAAAAAAGCGCTTCTGGCGGCCACCCTCGTCCCTAGGTGGTGGGTGGACGAGGGAGATTTCGGGGGAGGCTCCCCGCATAAGAAAGACTGGACGGTAAAGATTAAGAAGAAAGTTCAGGTATTTGGATTTGGCAAAGAAATACAGTGAAATAAAAATACCTAAACCAAGATTATGCATTGTATTTTATTCCCTGAATATTTCATGACAATCGGTTTAGAGACTTGTTTTTGAAGACGAGTTTAAAGTGATGCAATTTAACTGTGGACACCCTTTATATGCTAAAGGACGCTTGCATGTGTCGGTCTCAGGGCACGAAAACTTACATGACATTTTGCTAGTGTGTAGAAGCGTTGCTAAAAATTATTCTGTGTGTGAGACGTTTTTACCCATGCATTAGTGAGTGCGCTTATTTGAAGGATTTTACAAAGTACACAGTACTTAAGGATCAATGACGTTTATGTAAGGTCCGGCCCATCAGGCAATTTACTTGTGTTCGAAGCAAAAATATAGTAAACATTGCTAGGCAAGTGAGCGTCGACGTCAAACTACCACAACATTCCATAATGTGAACTGATAGTTTTACATCATCATAAACAGCTGTGCCGTGTAAATAGATAAACATTGTGAGGAAACACAACTACCACTATACATTTCCACATCTCACGAATACCGTTAAGTCTGGTGGCTCGGACCTTGTATAAATGTCATTGCTTAAGGATTACATGGGGGAATCATTGACATATGTCACTGAGCATGTATATTTGATTTTTTTTGCGCTCGACTGAATCTTCAAAGACAATGTTATCAGTCTTGTGAATCACCATGAAAATGTTACATCGAAACTCGTTACACTGATGAAATCCGTCTACATTAGTATTTCGGGCTCGAGGTGAAAACCCCATGGATCGGGTCGGGGTTTTTTGGGGGTAAGGTCGGGAGTTTTTTTTTGGGTTAAAAAAACTGTTATAAAAAAATAAAAATGTGTAAAGGGGGGAAAAAAAAAAATAAAAAAAAAAATTGCCTTAAACATCGGGCCTCCCCTTGTCGCTTTGTTTACCCTGAGTCTGTGCTGTAAACTGGCGTGCAACTTGTTATCGTTATCGTATTTGGACCTAAAAATGTACCTAGAGTAAAACTGTAACTACATACTTTGTTCAAGGCAGGAAGAAGGCAGAAGGATATTGTTCGGGAGCTAGCCAGTTTGAGCGTCTGCAGAAGTTATGTAAATTGTACAATCAAAAGGTTCCTGGAGACCGGCTCTACTTAAAAGCGATATGGTGGTTGACGTTAAGCCACAGCAACTTCACCTGCCATGGTAAAAAAGGTGAAGAAGTGTTTGCAAAGAAATCCACGTCAGAGTGCTATTCAACTGGTGAAAGATCTTCGTATATTAGATCGCTGTATCCTAGTATAAAGCCTCTAACCGTATGCTGATCAGTGGCTGAATAAACCATTAATTGTTTAGTTAATTCGGCAGGATAAGTATTGACAAGATTTTTAGGACATTCATTGAACTTGTATTACCAGGGAACAATGTCCTCAACTCGCATGACAATTCACTTCTTACCACCCAAAATTCTAGATCAAAAAGGTTTTAATAAATTATCAAGATGAAAGGTAAGGTCACTCCATAGATGGATTGCATGAGATTATTTTAAACAAATGGGTCACCTTTTCTCACCAGCATCGGCGTATAAATAATTTCGTTCGAGGTTTGCGATTTACGATTATCATTAACACAATGTAACTGAAATGCACAACATGGTATACATGCCTACATCATTATCCGTGCATGGGCATCTTGTTCTCAGCTTTAGTCAGTCCGAAATGAGTGCGAAAATTTTCGTAATCGGACGCTTTAGTATGTTGGACGGTGGAATGTGCGTCGAACGAAGAGAAAAAAGCACCATAACGAGCGAAATTAATACGCTGTGCCTTAAAGGCTTGAGTACGATATGTTCGGCATAAATATTTATAAATTACACGCTTTTGGTTGTGGGCGCCATGCATTGTGAGTTGCACATAGTTTAATGGAATCGTAATAATTATATGTGTCATAGATGTCTGACTTTCAGTTCTACGAAGGAAATTCAATACGTTTCAAAATGAAAGTCGCTTCCTCTATTAATTAAGTTCACGCTAAGTGTCACTGTTTAAATTGACCTACCTATTATGATACAGTACCGTGAATTCCGGTGAAATTGATCAGAGATGACCTACAAAAAGAAGTGCATATTTCTATTTAAATAAAGCCTGACAGAACTAAAGCTTGCAGTTAATTGTCTTTTAACTACCATGCTTTCGTTAGTAGTTTTTTTTTTAATTTTGCGGCTTTTCATTTTTTTACACTTTTAATTTTTGAATAAAACTTCTTTTCAAAAAGGCAGATGGGAGTATTAAAAGAATATATGACATAACTAGTATTATTCTACTAATATCTGACTGTTCATTGACTAGTAACAAAAACCAAAAAATAGCCGTAACAAGAACCAAAACCAACGTATCGCAACTACTCGTCCGAATATGCACAAAAAGCCGTCGAAGCTGTGAAAAATGGTAGGCTTTCCATTGGACAAGCAGCGACACATTTTGGTGTTTCCTACGGAACCATATTCAACAAGAAAAATAGATTACACACATTGAAAAACGGTGGCCAGACTAGTTAAGCTGTGGAAACGGATCTGACTGAGACTACTGAATTGCTGGAGAAGGGGGGTTCCCGCTCACGAAGAATGCCATTCTAATGCTAATAAAGAAAATCAAATCCATTTATCGGAGCGGTATTCAAGCAAAGTTTGCTTCAATTTATTCAAATTGATTGTAATAAATCTTTTGTTTATGCTTGAATAAATCGTCTTAATTGTTTGACATGTTTTAATTTTCATATAATTCACATAATTTTCAAATTCTGGAGGAAAACGTCTTAAATTTATACAGTTTCAAATTGTTATTTGAAAATTGACAAAATTTCATCAATATCGCAGTGGTGAGCGCAATTGCTTCCCACCCCAGAGTGTCTTGAATCAATTCTAGTCGGCGCCGTTGGGATATTCTGGTCCTCGAAAAATCTCTGATCAAGTGTGAAACCGTTAGTCCCGGCCCATGAGTGGATGGATTCAATCTGTAGGATCCAGGTGAAGTTATCTCCCTAGCCCTCGGACCGAAAATAGATCAAGCAAAAAAACAAAGTTTATCAATAATGTTGTCTTGATTTCTAAGTGATCAATTCCACCCCGAATAGAATATTTGTATTATAATGAAACAAATTAGTTGTGTATTAAAATAATCTTTCATTCATGGTAGAACTATTATCGGCGTCTAGTAAATACTACATTACTTATTTAAAAATTAAATTGCCTACTAAAATATTCTACAAAAAATTGGCAAAAGTGATCAATTTCACTCGAATTCACGGTACCGCTTTTAGTATCCGATCTGATCGCTTAAATTAGATCGGTTGACTTTGGCGGTGGCATCGCTGAGTTTCCCATAAAACTCTCGTACCCAGATGGTTGGAGCTCTAACCCATTCCACTGGGTACGTACATCAAGGTGTCCCTGCTTCAAAGTCGACGGAAACTTCGCTTTGGTTACTCGCTTTCTCCCGGGATGCTCTAGCGCATTCGATTTGTTGTCGTGTTCCAGAGCACGCAGAATCATAGAAGAATTCGAAATGTTACTCTGCTCGTGCCCCGACGGCGGCATTGGCACCGACGAATTTGATTCGATATACTGCACATGCCCCGGGCGGTTGCATGAGCCCCGACGAGTTTGACTTACTCTGCCTAGTTTGTCTTATACTGTGCCCCTGTAGTAGCATAAGGGATGGCAGTCTGCACCCATGGGGAGGCTCACCTTCATCAGGCTTCGCTTGTGGGAATGGGGAATTGGGAGAATTGATCCTGTCTAGTTAGGTATTTCATCCTACTCACAGTCCCTAATTGATTACTTTGTTGACTATCAATTTTCGCTATTGGTACAAGTGGCTGCTTTGCTGTACTACTTTTTACTACCTCAACTAAATGTGGCAACGGTACCTTCATGCTACTTTTAAGGCCTGTACTCGAAAAAAATGCACCATTTTTATCCATGTGTAACTTTTTTGTCCGTGGGTAAAAATTGATGAAAATCTGGGTATAACTAGTTTGGAGTGAATTTTTTACATTTACATGTGTTAATATTTCATAGCAATAGGTTCAGTGGTTATTGAGATGTCATCGAAACAAGAAGAAAATCACAGGAGAATGTTGCGCGCCGTCATGGAAAATCCGACTGCGACCATGAGATGGATCGGAAGACAACTAGGAATCACCCATACAACTGTGTCTCGGGTGGTAAAATCGTTTAAAAAGTCCCAGACAACCGAGCAGCGGGCTGGAAGTGGAAGAAAATCGTAGACAGCTGACTCTGTGAAGGCCCGGGAGGTGTTGGATTATTTCGAGTGTAATCCGAACCTTTCGATTCGCGACGCGGCTCTGATGGCAAAGTGTTCCGACTGGTTCCTTATGCAAACCATGAAACGAGCTGGGCCTCGTGTATTCAAGGTCCGCAAGGCACCGAACCGGCGTGATCAACAAAACACGGCGGCCAAATCCCGCGCAAGGAGGCTGTATCGAGAGTGGTTAACGAAGGCAGACGCAAAGCAGATACCGGGGCTGGAGTTCTACGATGCCAAATCACGGTTTGATGTTCCGGAAGACATAAGGAAGAAGAAAGTGGACAAATTCGCCAAAAAATACTTGCTTTGGCAGGCCATATGCCTATGCGGTAAACTGAGTAAACCGTACATCACAACGGGTACCATCAACAGCGAAATTTACCGCACCGAGTGCCTCCAGAAGCGTCTGTTGCCCTTCCTGCGGTCCCACGGAGGCGAGACATTATTTTGTCCGGACCTGGCATCATGCCATTACGCGCCTTCGACGTTGGATTGGTACAGAGACAAAAACGTTGTTTTTGTACCAAAAACCGCCAATCCCCCAAATTCACCAGAGGGCCATAATCACCATTTTGGGCCATAATGAAGGCCAAAGTTCGAGAATCGTCCAAGGTGCTTAAGAACGAGCTGGACTTGAAGAGAGAATGGATGAAAGTGACCAAAAAGGTTGGGTCCACCAGTGCACAAAATTTAATGAGGGGTCTTAAGAGAAAGGTGGGGGCTTTCAGCGATGGAGAGGAAATTGAATAAAATAATTATGCCAAAACATAATTCATATGTATAAGTTTATTTCCTGAAAGTTTCAAGAAAATTTGATTTAAAATACATTTTTGGCGAACATTTTTGTCTGGTGCATTTTTATCGAGTACAGGCCTTACTAGGTCTCACCTGGTTCATCGAAGACTGACCTGTCACTGTTCTGGTGGGTTTACTGGCGTGAACTGTTATTTCCCCGATGCATCCAGGTACCTTGTACCTGTGTCTCGATAATGAAGAAGAAGCCACTGCGCCTGACTGTGCACTAACAGCAGGATGGATCTGCACTAGAGTCACGCAGTCGTTAATGAACGGTACCATGGTCTGACCAACCGTCGCTGTAGTTGTTTCAATTGTAGCATTATCCTTGGACCCGGTAGCGACAGAAACTTCATCTTCTAGCTGCAACGGTACTTTTAGCTCGTTCTCTTCGGCGCTGAATTTTCCCTGTCCCCCTGGAATAAGGAAAACATTAGCTTGGAATAAGGAAAACATGGTTAGTCTTCATTTATGTGAACTCTCATTTTCTATAATAGTTCTATAGTTTGAATTGATTATGACTAGGGTTTTGATGCATGGTCAGTATATGAGTCATTGTTTGTTTTCTTTGCAATGAATTCGGTTTTGACTGATCAAGGAGCGCGCCTTTGAAAGGTGCTCTCACTCTTCAAAGGGTTTAAATAGCGGAAACTTTCAATAAAACTCGATTCATTGCCAACAAAACAAACAATGACAACTGTAACAACACCGAATACATCAGCATTTCTCAAAAGTGATGAAGTACCTCGACATGCGCTAAACAAAGGATACGGGATATCCTACAATAGATCAAACTACTGGTTGCAGTGGTTTATATCCCGAACAGAGGACAAAAAAAGACCGTTAGACATTATGATAAAATCTTGGGATATTTTATTTCATCCAAACTGTCCTGGAGTTCAGATCGTAACATCTGCTGTTATAACAGTTGCTTTATCCGCTATACAATGTTACGATATGTATTCAATCATTTTTTATGAATGTTCTGGAAGACCAACAGACACTATGAGATAATCTTGGGATATTCGATGTCATCCAAACTGTCCTGGAGTTCAGAACATAACATCTTCTGTTGTAACAGTAGCTGTATCCGCTATACAAAGTTACGATATGTATTCCATCATGTCAACGACTGTCCTGGAAGACCAACAGAAACTTTGCGATAATCTTTGGAAATTCCTTGTCATACAAACTGTCCAGAAGTTCAGAACTTAAACACTACTGTTGTAACAGTAGCTTTATCCGCTAAACAAAGTAACGATATGTATTCAATCATATTAAATGAACATTCTGGAAGACCAACATACATTATGAGATAATTTTGAGAAATTCTATGCCAAACAAACTGTCCTGGAGTTCAGATCTTAAGATCTACTATTGTAACAGTAGCTTTATCCGCTATACAAAGTTACGATATGTATTCAAGCATATTAAATAAATATCCTGGACAGACATTATGATATAATCTTGGGATATTTTATGTCTTCCAAACTGTCCTCGAGTTCAGATCTTAAGATCTACAGTTGTAACAGAGGCTTTACCCGCTATAAAATGCTGTTGTTACAATTGTGGGTCTAATGTTCTGATTTCAAGGATAGTTTGGATGACCTTAAACATGTCATATTACTTTATAATGTTTGTTGACCTTTGAAAAAAAATTATGGAACATGTTTGAATATTTATTGTAACTTTGTATTGCCTAAAATCTACTGTAACAATTGTAAATCTTAATTTCGTAACGCCAGGACAGTTTGGATGACCTTGAATACGAGACGTAACTTTGTAAAGCCCAAACAACTACTGTTACTACCGTAGATTTCAAGTTCTAAGCTCCAGGACAGTTTGGATTATCTAGCGGATCACACAGTTATAAAATAATAACCGTTGACCTTCCAAAAGATTTATTGAATGTGTTTTAATACATATCGTCACCTTTTATAGCCTAAAAAACTCCTGTTACAACTGTAGATTTTAAGTTTTGAACTTAAGGACAGTTTTTATGATCAAGATTATCCCAAGGTTGTCGCATTATGTTTGTTGAACATCCACACTAATCAATCAAAATTGTTAAATACATATTGTCTCTGTGCATACTCCAAAACCCTACTGTAACAACTGTAGATCTTATGTTCTGAACTCAAGGACAGTTTCGATTACCTAGATCATCCCAGGGTCTCTTATAATGTTTTTTTTTTCATTCAACAATACTCACTGAATATGTTTGAATCTATAGCGTAACTTTGTATACCCCTAAAAGCAGTTTGGGTGACCTAGGTCATCTCAAGATCATCTAGTTATGTATTTTTACGTTCGAAAATATTCTTGAACATGTGACGTAAATTTTTATAGCCTACTGTAGCCTACGTAAATTTTTATAACCTACTGTTACTACCAAGGATTTCAAGTTCTAAACTCCACGACAGTTTGGATGTCCTAGAGACAAAGGGATAATATAATGACTGTTGATCTTCCAGAGATTCATTGTATTTGAATACATATCGTCACGTGATATAGCCCAAAAAACTGCTGCTGTTACAACTGTAAACCTTATGTTGTGAACTTAAGGTCAGTTTGGATGACGTATAATATCCCAAAATTGTCACATTATGTCTGTTCACCTTCCACACTATGCAATGAATATTATTAAATACATATTGTCCCTTAGCAATCCTGCTGCTACAACTTTAGATCTTATGTTCTGAACTCAAGGACAGTTTGGACGACCTAGATCATCCCAGTTTATCTCATAATGTTTTTTTTTTTCGTTTGAAAATATTCACTGAATATGGTTAAATCTGTAGCGTAACTTTGTATAGCCCAAAAGCTATAGTTACTACTGTATGTCTTAAGTTTTGAACTCAAGGACAATTTGGATGACCTAGAACATCACAAAATATCAAATATCGACTTTTGCATTCTAAAAGGCTTATTCAATATGTTTGAATACATATTGTAACCTTTATAGCCCTAAAACCTACTGTTACAACTGTAGATCTGAAGTTCTGAACTCAAGTACATTTTGAATAACCTAGAACATCCTAGAAACATACAAAAGTGTCTAATATTTATCAATGAAAATATAATATTACGTATGCATTTGTAGCATATTCTAAAACAACGCTTTCTACTAATTATAATTATTATTAAGTTTTTTTTTTTTTTTCTTTCTACTTCTTCTTATTTAGGATGTTCTAGGTCGTCAATTAGGCCTTAAAGTCATTTTTTTCAAATAGAAGAACTGGTGTAGAACTAATCTGCCGAAATTTGTACACTGCACTTTTATTTAGTCTTTGATTTTAATATCCTTTGGGGTTATAAAGGGCGAACACGAAATTATTGCGACACCGAAAATGTCATGCCAATTTTCTTATAATGTTTAGAATCAAACCAAAATTTTAGGGTAGTTTTATACATATATTTACTTCAAAAATCAAAAGAAAAGTTAATCGATGGAGCCTTGAGTGTAAAATTGAACGCATTTTCGCTTGATGCCCTCCATCAAAGTCTTTACAGTGTCATCCGGTACTAGTTTCTCAGTTTTTTTTCCATTTTCTTAACATGTCCTTCTCGTCTTTGACTGTCTTCTTGCTCATCCGAAGTTCCCGCTTCATCATTGCCCAGTACTTCTCCACCGGGCGCAGCTCCGGACAGTTTGGCGGATTCATGTCCTTTGGAACAAAATGGACAGAATTGGCCTCATACCACTCCAGGACACTTTTAGAATAGTGGCATGATGCCAAATCCGGCCAAAATAGCGGAGCTTCGTCGTGCTGCTGCAAGAACGGCAAAAGGTGCTTCTCGAGGCACTCAGATTTGTAGATCTCGCCATTTACTGTGCCCTTTGTCACGAAAGGCTCACTCCTAAGGCGCAAGAGCAGATGGCCTGCCAAATGAGATATTTGGAGGCGAACTTCGACATTTTCTTCTTCTTAAATTTGTCGTCCACATAGAACTTGCTCTTGCCGGTGAAAAACTCCAACCCCGGAATTTGCTTAAAATCGGCTTTTATATACGTTTCGTCGTCCATCACACAGCAGCCATATTTTGTCAGCATCTTCTCGTAGAGCTTCCGTGCCCGAGTTTTAGCCGTCGATTGTTGCCACTCATCGCGGTTTGGGAAGTTCTGTACCTTGTATGTATGTAGTCCAGCTCTCTTCTTTGCATTCTGGACGTAGCTCTGCGACATGCCGATCTTTTTAGCCAAATCACGGCTTGAGACGTTGGGATTTGCTTTAATCATCCGCTTCACCTTTCCGTCCGTCCTTTTGTTCTCCGGTCCCGGTTTTCTTCCCGCTCCTTTGCCGTGGTCCAACGTCAACCGCTCCTGGAACCGCTTCAACACTCTGTAGACGGTTGAATGGTGAATGTTCAACATTTTTCCCAACTGCATGCCGGTGCGACAGGTCAGGAAATTCCAGGTGTTTGGAAAGAATTTGTTCTCTCGACTCGCGTTGGTTCACCTCCATTTTCGTTGAATCGAAAAACACGAATTCGAGTTTGACAGCATGTAAACAATACACACCAATGAGAAAGTGTGCAAAATTTGGTTGATTTTTACCCAATGGTAAAAAAGTTATGCCCTGTTGAATGTGTCGCAATAATTTCGTGTTCGCCCTTTATATGACCTCTTACCGCCCAAACACAATGATAACGGAAACGGAACGGCAAACGGCAAGTTTGACAGTTGTTGAAAATGACTTCGATTTGCCCAATTAGAATCGGCTTCGATCTAGTCTGTTTTCTTTCCAGCAAGCATGCTTACCCAGATCGCGCTTTGCCGTTTGCCGTTGCCGTTATCATTGTGATTGGGCCATAAGGTCTGAAGGGGTTAAGCAATTAAGTTTCGCTTTTTGCCCAACATGCTGTTTTGTCAAAATTCTTTAAAATGTACGAATAAAATAACTTTGAACGCTCCATAGTATGAATGCTATCACTAAACTGACCAAAATCATACGAATAGGATAGGTAATATTCCAGCAATGTACTTCTTTCATTCGCCATTTAATCATCATCATTTCATCGCATTTTCGAAATGGTTAATTTGCTTCCACTTTGATGCGATATCAAATTTAATTTTTTGCTGTGTGAGATAACCGACACCGAAGATTGTTGCATGGCTTGTACCAGCATGTATCACAGCACTCGTTCCAGTAGGAGAAAAGTTGTGCAGTTGTTTCCCCTGTGGACCATGACGGTGAGAACCTCCAGTTGGGGAAAACCCACCCCAATTCCAACAATCGGCAATCAGAACCGCTTCCAGTGTAATCGGTTTTTCATTCTCTCGCTCTCTCGCTCGTGCCCTTTTTTGGTTCTTCTAACCGACGAGAAAAGTGTGAGCAAAGGATGCTGTGAGAATCAGCATCCTTCGCTTATCACATTCTCGCAGCTCTTGTACTCCCGTTCTCTGTTGATTCTCGCATCTCGTCGGATCACTCACGCGAGCGAGCACCGTGCTCGGAGGATCATCAGGATAATGCTTTGTTTATTTTGCACGTTTATTTACCGTATCCGATGAGTAGGCAATGGACCACACCGCATGCATGGCTTTGCCTCGTTTCGCTCGCGAGATGACTTCCGTTGACGTCGTCGTCTATGGTCGTGTGTTGCGAGCGAAAGCAGCGAGCGGAGAGGAGCTCGTTTGGATGCTGGTGCATTCATCTCCCATCGCTACTGCTGGGAGAGTTCTACGACGAAGAAAGAAAAACCTATCACTGAGCGTGACAATATCCCCCGCCTGGCTCTTGTCTTTTTTGTGGAGGATCCCTCCCTGTTTCGCCAGCCACACTTGGTTCAGGAATTACATCATATCTTTCTGCACAAATCTGCACCAAATTAGTGAGAGTTTTACTTTTAAACCGTGCGGTCACGTTCCGGGAGCCGGATGTCGAACGCGTCGTTTGCGATTGCGAATTCACTGCTGGGACTGCTGGATGCAGCGGGATGTGATTTATCTACTAGTAGGAGATTTGACGATGTTTGTTGTTTCCGGTTTCGAACGTCGCTCGATGATGACAATCTGCTAGGATTGAATTACGGAAGCAGTGAGGATTCAATAAGTGCTTTCACGCAGTTTGTGTAGAGGATTTGTGCGGGGCGAATAAAGGAAATCAGCTAGGATTACAGCAGGGATCGAAGTGCGATGAAGTCCTTGCGTGTGGTGGTAGATTAGGAGATGGACGCCTCATCTGCTGAATATCCTTCTATCAATCTACATAGTGCTAGTGACAATCTCGAAAACTTGTAACCGTAGGGAAGTTTTAGTGGTAGACCGAGAAAAAAAGAGGACGTCTTCACGCCCCACGAGGACGATTGCCGTGATAAGTGCCAAGCGAGTTCGGAAAATCGATCCCCTCCTCCCAGCAGATCGACCCATCCTCATCGGGTGAGAAATTTATGGTGGTAAAGATTGTGTTTTCCCTGGTGTGTAGTCCTCGATTTTTCGACGTGATATCCGCCACCTCAAAGAACTCCCAGACGCTCTGGATGTGAGGCGGTTTGATTACAGTTGATTTCGGACGGTATCTGTGTTCTTGCTGAGCGAAGGATCGACATAAAAAAAAAATAAACATACACACCAACGGAAGTATCTTTCGTTCCGTTCACCGGCTGGTTGCAGTGCTGCCGAGGAGATACACAGTGGACTAGCGCGAAAAGGCGCGCTCTCGGGTTGGGGCTAATGTGCGATTCTTGGCCTGCTACTGGTGTGAAGTGATAAATTAATTAATTTTCCCTCATTCTCTGTTCGCCGTTTGGCGATTTCTTCTGGTCGAAATATCTTCGGATGCGATCGTGGTAGGCTAGGGCGGGCACAGTGGGGTAGAAAAAGGCTCGAGTGATTTCTGAAGCGAGCGAAAGGAAAGATAAGCAAGCGAATATAAAAGTTTCCCGCTGTGTGATGGCGAGTTCGGTGTAATTAGAGAGAAGAAAAGCAGGTCTAAAGGGAAAGGGTAAATTGGAAGATAAATCCGGGTTTCGGTCCCGCAAACAGTGGCGAAAGAGCTCAGCATCTCCACCGCAAAAGGCCAGGGGCGGAAGTGAAGGTGTGTGTTAGTGGAAGTGTGAGTGCATGTTTAGTGGGTGGTGTGAAATTTTTCCTTCTTCTAAACAACCAACCAACACCGAGTGGAAAGCAGGAGGAGAAGATTAGAAGCAGAAGAGGAAGTGGAGTGATGCCTCCTCGGTGGTGGAAGGAAAACATGGACCGGGCGGTCCGTGTGGATCTGCTGCCAATGTTGCTGTTGTTTATGGTGGCGGTGCTGCTGCAAGGATTACTCCCTGTGCCGCTGACCGTTGCCGCTTCTACCGTCTTCGTCAAGGATAGTGAATATGAAAACAGTAAGCGACATCCCACATACCTTGTTGATTTTGTTGTTGTGTCGTTTCACTTTGTTTATTCATTGACACCGTATAAATCTTGCAAACCGACTTACATATTAGAACCGGTTTCCTTCGAGGAATATGTTATGGTTTGTTAGGATGCGGATTTAGCATCAACCTTTTGCTGTAACTGATTCTCGGGAATGGGAACTGCTCTTAACGCACAGGTTAAGACAAAGGATTGACATTTGTGGAGGTGGAAGATGTCTCACATAGTGATGTAAGCTTATTTTGATCCTCAGATTGTAACGAGGGCAGAGTGGATCTAAGGGCTATTTTTTCACCGCACGGGGGAGACGCTTTGGAGAACTGGCGAGGGAGGACGGTGCTCTTGAAAATGCTATTCAACCAAAAACCGTCTCGGCAATCTGTTTGTATGTTTTTTTTGTGGGTATGGTTAAAAACAAAGAAATTTTTTTTTTTTGGGGAATTTTTTTTTTAAAAAAGGGTTTTTTGGGGTTTTGGAAAACCATTTTTTTTTTTTTTTTTTTTTGGGGGGAGGGGGGGGGCTCTTTTTTTTTTAAAAATATATTTTTTTTTTTTTTTTATATAATTTTAATTTTTTTTTTTATTTATTTTAATAAATAAATTAATATTGATTTTTTTTTTTTTTTTAAATTTTTTTTTTTTTTTTTTTTTATAAAAGGGGGTTTTTTTTTTTTTTTTTTTTTTTAAATAAAAATAATTTTTTTATAAAAAAAAAAAAAAAAAAAATATTTTTAACGCAGCAAGCCGTGCTTTGAAAATGACGTGTTTTGCTTTTGCTGCGTCGTTTTCGCGGAAATAAAATCAATCAAATTCCTTCATTCAACTAAAATAAATGGTGAAATTATAGTTTCTCTGAGTGCTTTGCGTAGGACGTTGTGAATGGAATCCCTCTCATAGTGTGTTATGGTCGTGTTTTTTTTTAAATGGAATGTGCGTCGGTAGATTTGTTTTTTAGTGCCCCGCTCCCGCATCCGGACGAGCTTTCCAGCATCAGATAAGGAACATTGGTGAGGTCGTTTTATATTATCAAAAATATACCTTAACTATATACACGCTAGGATCAAGAATTTCCATTTTTGATTCTGGAAGTGTGAAAACTCTTCACATATCCATTTGATATGTGAAGATTTTCATGGGGGGCTTATTGTATATGAAGATGACCTCAGAATGTACGTGTATGAACAGGCATTCTTGAAATGGGTCGTTGGATTTTCAATAGAGCTGTCACCTTCAATCTCCAGGGCTAAACATGTTTGCACATAGTGATCACATATTAATTACTGAAGAAATGCTGACAAGTATTCTTCCATAAAAGCCCTGCCGGTCAGTGGGAGATTGATTGTAAACACACACACACACACACACACACACACACTCACACTAATTTGTAAATGAGAAAAAAAAAAAAATTTTTTTTTGTTTTTTTTTTTTTAATTTATAATTTTTTTGTTTGTGGGGGTTTGGGGGTGTTTGGTGTAATCAAGCGAAGATTGTTTTTACCAAGCTGCTTCAACCAGTATAAAAGGTGTTCCACATCAAATAGCATCACGAAAAAAACCTGTAGAAAACTACCTACTAAATTGATCCTTTTTAAACTTTCAGACAATAAAATATAACCCATTACTAAGCTTTTGGCTTATTTATTGTATTCAACTTCAATGCCATAACCGTACATACCTCCTTGGAATGCTTCCATAGTGCTTGCTTCATAATAGCCCAGTATTTTTCGATGGGCCTTAGTTCCGATGCGTTGGGGGGGGGGGGGGGGGGGGACCCCTTTGGCTTCGTACCACTTCAGGACAACACTTGAATAATGGCACGTTGCTAGATCCGGCCAGAAGATTGTAGTGCCCTCGTGTTGCTTCAACAGATGAAGCAGACGCTTCTGTAGACACTCCTTGAGGTAGATCTCCCCATTTACAGTCCCGGTAGTCACGAACGGCGCACTCCGTTTGCCACAGGAGCAGATCGCTTGCCAAATCATGTATTTCTTCACAGAAAAAAAATCTGAGTTTTCATTGTGATGTAAATATCAGAGCATGTAAAATTTTATTTCATTCCACACGAAGCAGCGACTTGCATGAAATAGTTCTACGAAAGAAGAGCTTCTGCATACAATAATATCCGCAATGTATGCAATGTCCCAAAACATTACACGACTTTTAATTTAGTTGTTTATGTTTTATGACGCTCCATTTATGTGCATGATATTGAACAGAAATTCACACTACTTTTTCGAGCTGTGTTGGCAAACTTTGAAAGCATCTGCTTCCTTACTTCCTCCGGAACATCAAACTTGTGCTGGGAGGTGAAGAACAGCAGCCCGGTGTCCCGATGAGAGAGTTGAGGATTTTGCAGGTGCTTGCCCAAAATCAGGCGAAAGCTATAAAATATATAAATGATTCGAACATAGCACCGAATAGCGCGAGTAATTATTATATACCTACAACTCAGAACCGCACAAATCCTCTCTTTCTATCTATCGCACTTCAGTGTTGCTGGTACACTTCCTAATCGCTGATTTTTCAGCATGTATTTTACGGTTCCAAAATAAGTGCGCGAATGAGCAAAAGAATATAATAATCCGCAGACTGGCGTGATTTGCACCTCCGCGGCAGCGAATAATCGTGGGGAAAAAAATCGCACCGTCAATGCTTACAAGAGATGCAAAAAGATGTTTTTCAAATTCGATAGCGTGAGATTACTTCTTTTTCTTAGATGTAGATTAAGAAATTAGATTGAGGTGTTAGGTTTTAGGTTTAAAGATAATTTATTTTTATCTTTCAACATAGTCTCTTTTGAGTTCTAGACACTTTGTCTAAAAACTCACGATAGGCTGCATTGCTATTCAACTTGGAATCACGAATAAGTTCTCGTTAATGTGATCTACAGAAACTCACTTTCATGAAAAATATCCCAAATCTATGAACTTAGTGCGACTAGCAGTTTCGTAACGCTCTAGAAGGGATACAATAGAGCCTCATATGTGCGACTATTTTCCTATGGCAGTGAATTCAGATGACGCAAAACTGCAGCTCTCATTTCGCTTTTTTTTAACGATTATTTCAGAGAAGCTGTTTAATTGATCGTAATCTACACAGATAAAAAGAAACATTGAATTTTCTGCGTTATTTAATACACTTAAAGGGAATGCTAGATTTGGCAGAAAATAATAGGATATTTCATGTAAACTCAAGCCAAATAACGCCTGAATCTAGCCTGTTGTATGAAAGATTGCCAACATTGTTGTATGGCAAATGAAATATTGCAAACAATTTCGTTGTTTATGTCTCATTTCGCTTGGAATCAAACGAGGGGAAATTTTACGCGCCTGTTAAAATTCATTATTTTTTTCTGTGTATATTCAGGAGAAGTCTGTTTTGATGGAAGGTTCCCCGACAAGAAACCGCAGTCCGAGGGTGGCTTGGATAGATTCTGCTAGTTCGAATTGGCAATATAAAGAGCAGTGAGCAACACCGTAACATTTCTGGGTGGTTATTATATGTTTTGTTCGATTCAGATCCATATAAATATAATCACATTGAAAACTTCATTTGAGCTGTCATTATAAAGGGCGAACACGAAATTATTGCGACACATTCAACAGGGCATAACTTTTTTACCATTGGGTAAAAATCAACCAAATTTTGCACACTTTCTCATTGATGTGTATTGTTCACATGCTGTCAAACTTGAAGTCGTGTTTTTCGATTCAACGAAAATGGAAGTGAACCAACGCGAGTCGAGAGAACAAATTCTTTCCAAACACCTGGAATTTCCTGACCTGTCGCACCGGCAGTTGGGAAAAATGTTGAATATTCACCATTCAACCGTCTCCAGAGTGTTGAAGCGGTTCCAGGAGCGGTTGACGTTGGACCACGGCAAAGGAGCTGGAAGAAAACCGGGACCGGAGAACAAAAAGACGGAGGGAAAGGTGAAGCGGATGATTAAAGCAAATCCCAACGTCTCAAGCCGTGATTTGGCTAAAAAGATCGGCATGTCGCAGAGCTACGTCCAGAATGCAAAGAAGAGAGCTGGACTACATACATACAAGGTACAGAACTTCCCAAACCGCGATGAGTGGCAACAATCGACGGCTAAAACTCGGGCACGGAAGCTCTACGAGAAGATGCTGACAAAATATGGCTGCTGTGTGATGGACGACGAAACGTATATAAAAGCCGATTTTAAGCAAATTCCGGGGTTGGAGTTTTTCACCGGCAAGAGCCAGTTCTATGTGGACGACAAATTTAAGAAGAAGAAAATGTCGAAGTTCGCCTCCAAATATCTCATTTGGCAGGCCATCTCCTCTTGCGGACTTAGGAGTGAGCCTTTCGTGACAAAGGGCACAGTAAATGGCGAGATCTACAAATCTGAGTGCCTCGAGAAGCGCCTTTTGCCGTTCTTGCAGCAGCACGACGAAGCTCCGCTATTTTGGCCAGATTTGGCATCATGCCACTGGAGTGGTATGAGGCCAATTCTGTCCATTTTGTTCCAAAGGACATGAATCCGCCAAACTGTCCGGAGCTGCGCCCGGTGGAGCAGTACTGGGAAATGATGAAGCGGGAACTTCGGAAGAGCAAGAAGACAGTCAAAGACGAGAAGGACATGTTAAGAAAATGAAATAAAAACTGAGAAACTGGCACCGGATGACACTGTAAAGACTTTGATGGAGGGCATCAAGCGAAAATGCGTTCAATTTTACACTCAAGGCTCCATCGATTAACTTTTCTTTTGATTTTTGAAGTAAGTATATGTATAAAACTACCCTAAAATTTTGGTTTGATTCTAAACATTATAAGAAAATTGGCATGACATTTTCGGTGTCGCAATAATTTCGTGTTCGCCCTTTATTTCCTCTTTTGTTTCATTTTGTGACTTCAACAACAACTCATGAACTTTCATTATGTTTACCGGAAATAAATCATGATTTTCAAATCAAAGTTCATGCTCATGATGTACTGTAACACAGGTGTTATTACTGTTTTGTGGAAAAATGTTAAGGTTCCCATTTATTCATGGTGTACATTCGTAAAGGAAAAAATGACTTTATCCGAAGTTCATGACACTATGTTGACGTATTTCGGATTTTTTTCTTCGTTTGAACTAGTTTTGTTAAAAAATTTGTATTTTTTTCTCACACGCTTAAACAGATACAGACAAACTTGTTTGTGCCATTTTCCACGAATACACCCTTTAGTCGGTTAAAGCACGATCCGGAGTCGGCGAATTCAAGTCGGATCGAGCATATCTTTCGGTCGAGCGTATCAAAACATTTCTCGTATTCCCTGGACATAAAGTTTAATTGTGCGTATAGAAAGCTATCTACTTATAACTCTGGAAGCGCTTATAGAACATTAAATTGGAGTCGGCAAAACGTTAACTATCTTATAACACATAAGATGAAGTGGATTAAATTTGTAGTTAGACTCATTTGAAACTATTTGGAAGGTATTAAAAAAAATTCTACTTCCCCATGCTGATCAATTGGCAATAATGTGTGTATAGTGTACACTACTCGCTTTCTGAAAAGAGGACTGAAAGGTATGTATGGGGGAGGGAGAGGAGATAGTGGTGGTGGTCTGTATTCAACCTGACACTCATTGGCTGGCAATGGTATTATGGGTGAAATATTTTTGCAACAATCCTTCACCATTGAAAGCAGCTTTAATCCGGTAGCTAGAAAGTGATAGCTCTACTGCAGATCCAGCAACCCATTTCAGAATGTCTGAAGAGTCACGCCCATTCTGAGATTACTTTTATATACAATAAGCCCCGCATGCAAACATTACTGATATGATTTGGATAAGGGTAATGCCACAAACTTTCAGATTTGTAACTTTGAAATTTCTAATACAGCTACGTATTTGACGTTAATTGATAGGGTTTATGCAATACATTCATAATCAGAGGGATCTCACCAAAGGCTGCTTTCAAAATACAGCTCAGTTGTAAAAATTAAAAATTTCAATTTGAAACACTCGCAACGAAACGAATGAAATCCATACATTAACTTTTCGTTGCAAAACCGCCCGAAGATATGCAATCAGCATGAAACCTACCTGAGGTAGAGCGGGGTGACTTCGATCAACGGGGTGACTTCGACCGCCAAGTCCGATATTTATTCAATTTAAAATTATCCTTCTCCAAGTGCCTGAATTTTTTAAACTTAGAACCATATATATTCAGCATTTATTAGGGTATATAAATGCATTTTGTTGTTAGCATTTCTCTATTTCCTTCGCTATAAACAAATATTTAAAAAAAATGCTCCTTATGGTACTTTTTACCAAGCCCAACAACAATCATATATTCAAGCAATAAAATGATTTAAAAAAAATCTACAACCACATTTTCAGATTATTAAACATTCGTCTCTCTAAGCTAATCGAAAAAATATTAACTTTGTATACATAAACAAATTAATGAATAAAAAAAAATATTTTGATCGAAAATTAAGAGCAAACGAATAAACGCGACAACCTTCTCGAAGTGTTGCACTACCTTCCAATCTGTCAAAGAGTTTGTTTTGTTTTGTTCTGTGTTGGAGAAAAGGTGTGAAACATTTATTTCGACAATTTAATGGCATTGAGAAGTTCAAAATGCCGAAAAAGTACGTGAAAAAAGTTGGTGGGAGAGCTTATTTACAGTACAGTTCCGAATCTATGGATGCTGCGTTGGAGGCAGTATGAAAAAAACGATATTCACTGCGTGAAGCTGCTCGGACCTACAGCATTCCTTACAGCACCCTTCATTATACACTCAATGGACGGCACCTGCAGACGGTTGGTGGTCAGACAATCATAACCGATGCCCAGGAAGCGGATCTCCGGGAAACTATCAAAAGTGTAGGTGAATGGGGATTCGACTGAAAAATAGCAATGGATGGGTCGCTCATAAATAATGTCATGCTTTTAATGGAAGGGAGCTTTGAAAATTGTGATAATCTGTACACAAAATTTTAGGTCCATAAAAAAACATGACAAAGGGGGAGGGTTTTGAAAATGGTCCTTTTTTGCGTGACATAATTAATGAACGTTCCCTTTGGGGAATGCTCCACCCTTGTGCTATTCGGAAAACATCTGCATCAAACGGTTTGCATAAAAATTTTGTTTTTTTATTCATTTCTAAGCACTTCAAATGGATAAAATTGATTTTGATCGAAGTCACCCCATTATTGAAAATTGACCGCGGGAATTAAACAATTTTTTAAAGTTCATCTGATATAATATTAGGTGCGCAACTAAGTTCCCGCTGTTTAGCAATAGATGGCGCCAGTAGTAAGTGCTGGTCGAATGTTGTACATCTCAAGCGTCATAAACCAAGCTCAGACATATGGTAAACAAACCGCTTTGCCAAATCAGTGATTTTGGTTTAGTGTTATATATTTTGGTTGTTTGAAGATGTCTGATTTCGTGCCAAATAATCGTCATTTGCGGGAAGTGTTGATTTTCTTCTTTCATTCGAAGAAAACGGCGGCTGAAGCACATCGAGAGCCCCAAAAAGTTTACGGTGATGCTGCTCTGAGTGAAACAACGTGTCGTGATTGGTTTCGTCGCCTCAAAAACGGTGATTTCAGTGTTGATGATCGTCCGCGTGAACGAAGGCCAAAAAACTCTGAATTGGAGACTCTGAATTGGAGGCATTGCTCGATGAGGATCCGTGTCAAACGCAAGAAGAGCTTGGTTCAGCATTAGGAGTTTCCCGCCAAGCCGTTTCTAAACGATTGCATGCCTTGGGAATGAAAAAGGCAAGGAACTTGGGTTCCTTACGATTTGAAGCCAAGAGATGTTGAGCGTCGTTTTTTCGTCTGTGAACAACTGCTCCAGCGGCAAAAAAGGAAGAGTTTTCTACATCGCATTGTGACGGGTGACGAAAAATGGATTCATTACAGTAACCCAAAACGGAAACATTCATGGGGACTGCCCGGGCATGCTTCAACATCGTGGCCTAGGCCGAATATTCACGCTGCGAAGGTTATGCTGTGTATTTGGTGGGACCAAGTTGGTGTTATTTATTATGAGCTGTTGAAACCAAACGAAACCATTACCGGGGAACGGTATCGAACTCAATTGATGCGATTGAGCCGAGCACTGCACGAAAAACGGCCACAATACGAGCACAGACACGAAAAAGTGATTCTTCAGCATGACAACGCTTGACCTCACGTTGCGAAACCCGTGAAAACCTACTTGGAAACGCTCAAATGGGAATTCCTACCCCACCCGCCATATTCTCCTGATATTGCACCGTCCGATTATTACTTGTTCCGTTCGATGGCACATGGTCTCATTGGTCAGCAATTCCACTCATATGATGACATCTCAAAATGGCTTGATTGTTGGATAGCATCAAAAGACGAACAGTTCTATCGAAATGGTATTCACGTTCTACCAGAAAGATGGGAAAAAGTCGTAGCTAGTGATGGGTAATACTTTGAATAATTAGTTTGTAACCTTTGTTTTCAAAATAAAGTTCCTTTTTCACCAAAAAACAGCGAGAACTTAGTTGCGCACCTAATACATTTTTAAAATTTCTGTGTAGTGTTATACTACAAATACCAGTACTGGTTTTAAGAATGTAAAACAAAATTTTAAAGATAATTATCATAGAAAATTTCAAGAAATAGTTCAAAAAGTTATCGAAGTCACCCCGTTTTACGCTACACCTGAAATTATGTGCAAGCCATGCACGCGTGTTCGCGGGGTTTGCTTCGTAAGTTGCATCTGACCAGAAAATGGTTGTTTTCTTCATTGCACTGGTGTACTTTTTATTATGAACATATTTATCACTCCTCAATCTGCGAAAACTAAAAATTTACCGCTATAAAATTACTCCTCAAAACTAAGTTTTTTTTTCAAATAAAGCGTGACCGGAAATGGATTTTGTATCGTCACACGAACGTTATAGGTTTAACATAAATCCAAATAAATCTTTTTCTCGACATTTATTTTTCACAAGTTTGTTCCTTTACACCTTAATAATAGATTTAAATTTCGCCCTCACGCCCAAACTTTCGGAACTTTGACTAGATTCCAGCCATCAAAGTTTGAACAAGCTTCTCTCCTCCGGTTTAGTAAGCTTTTTTCCACTTCTACTTAAAGTTTGGAACCAATTTTGACTCCCCTCCCATTTTTCGATAATCAGCCTTCATTATTGCCCAAAATTTCTCGATCGGTCGGAGCTCTGGATACTTTTGAGGATTAATGTCATTAACATCATTGTGATATTATTTTCCTCGTACCATTTCTTCGTCACTATTGAGCAGTGGTTAAGTGCCAAATCGGGCCAAAACAGGGTGGTTTGCGAATGTTGCTTTAGACGTGGCAATAGGCGTTTTTGAAGGCACTGTTTGATGTAGATTTCACTGTTAATATTCCAGGTTGAGATTAATGGTTGGTTGATTTTACCGCACGTACGGTAAGATGTCAAACGAGATATTCTGTTCTTAAAACCTAGACTCTAGGCTTCCTCTGTCCTTCGTAGTGTAGAATTTATTAGCAGGGATATGTGAAAAGTCAGCCTTCTTGTAAAGGGTGTCCACAGTTAAATTGCATCACTTTAAACTCGTCCTCGAAAACAACAATTGCAATGCATAATCTTGGTTTAAGTATTTTTATTTCACTGTATTTCTTTACCAAATCCAAAATCCCGAACTTTCTTCTTAATACCACGCATAAGATTGTGTACAACGTTTGAACCGACATTTTTTTTTCGCTTTCAACCATGACTTCAACATTTCCTGTTCTGTAGTGAAAACTTTAGGATGCTTACAAAGTTCGTGCTTCATTATAGGCGAATATTTTTCAATTGGACGCAACTCTGGAGAGTTTGGGGGATTAAGATCCTTCGGCACGAAATTGACACCATTCGTCTTGTACCACTCCAGAACATCCTTGGAGTAGTGACAAGAGGCTAGGTCCGGCCAAAAAATTGTAGGAACGTTGTGTGTTTTGAGAAACGGAAGCAGTCGTTTTTTCAGGCATTCATTCATGTATACTTGACCATTTACAGTTGAAGTTGTCACGAAAGGCTTGCTCCGTTTACCACACGAATAAATGCCCTGCCAAATCATGTATTTCTTGGGGAACTTTGACACTTGCTGTTTCCTGAGAGACTCTGGAACATCGAACTTGTTTTTCGCAGTCACATACTGGTTGCCGGGAATTTGTTTAAAGTCCGCTTTTAAGTGTGTTTCATCGTCCATGATGCAGCAGTGTGGTTTCGTCAACATTTGTGTGTACAGCTTACACGCATGTGTGTCAGCTGTTTTTTTCTGTCTTGGGGTTTGGTACTTTTTGAGTTGAAGGGAGGGCGGTTTCTTGGGTGGGTGGCTTGTGGTGTGGGCTTTCGGACGAGTGGGGGTAGACAGTGACTCACCTTCTTCCGATCGACAGTTAAACGTTCCCCGAAACGTTTTATGACATGAGACACTGTAGACTGGTGAATTTTCAACATCTTTCCGATGGCTCGGTGCGAAAGAAGTGGGTTGTCGAGGTGCGTGTGCAAAATGTTCTCGTGCACTTGCTGTTCCTTCGACTCCATTTTCGAAACTACGACATATTTCACAATGAAACTCACGCAGTGTAAACAATACACGCCTAGGTCATTTCACCCAAAATTTCGTTGAAATCAACCCAAAGGGCGAAATGTTACAGCTTATTGAAAGTGATGCAATTTAACTGTGGACATCCTTTATTTTTTTTTTTATTAAAAAAAAGACGCCGTGCAAATTCGTAGTTGCTACTCCCTTACTGACTTAACTAGTGGAATTGCACAGAGAACCACATAGATGGAGCTCAAGAGTAAGTTTTTGATTTTCAATGGGCTTGTTCACTAATTCTATTTATAGATCAGTACCGGCGCCGGCCACGTCCTCACGGTCTTTTGGGGAAGGGGGAAGGATGATTTAGTTTGACAATCGTTGTTATTAGAGACCGTGATTCACCACTGCGTCTCTACAATTGCCAAAGGGAAGGATAGTTGTGTTAGTGAGGCAGGTTATTTTAAGATCATGGATGCAATGTGGTAAGTGATGCGATCAGTGAAAGAAAGCGCAGTAGACTGCTTTTTATTTTCAGTCTAGTGGTGATAGAAAGAGGCAAGGAAGGGACGGGCCTGGGATTGAACTCCCGACCAACTTCTAAGCAAGCAAAACGGGTAACCACTGAGCTATCCAGCCCCGTCTAAGTAATCATATGGCAGTTTTTTAAAAAAATCACAATTTTTGGTGTAAATACTCAAAATGTTAAAAACTGTACTTTGACCATTGCATGAGAAGGTAACACCTGCAAACAAAATCGAAGCAATTTAAAATGTTTATGCATGTGAACTTTGCGAGATTTATGTCACAGACCACGTGTAGTATTCTAAACTTCTAAGTGTGTAGGGACAGTAAATGGATATCGAAATGGAAATTCTCGGTGAATTTGGTTGATGTATGACAGTGACATCTTGTGGGTTACAAAACTATCTGTGCACTTCTTACTTAGATTATTCTTATTCACCAAAGTTTGATCATTTTTACTCGTCAAACGGAAAATTCTGACGAAATTGTGAGGCTCGTGTACAACATTGACACATGTTGGCTTCATTTTATCGTATGTAGCCAGAACAACTGCACCACACTACAGTAACGCCTTGACAGTTCAGGTCCAAGCTGTACATTAATTCGATAGATACAGTGACCGGCAAAAATAAAGATCCACCTTTGATCAATGTATTATTGTTGAGAAAAAAACACGTATTTTTGAATAAGTAGCGTATTCCAATTTTTTCGAACCGCTGAAGCAATCGTATCTCGTTTCCCTCCTGAATTCAAAGTTTATATATATGGTGATTTCAACCAGCGCCATGTAGATTTTATTCCTGATTCTGATAATGAGAGTATTTTACTTCCCGTCGTTGGTGATAACGAAACACTGCAATTTATTTTTGAGAAAATTGCGGTTTTAGGGTTCAACCAAAGAAACCACGTAAAAAATCAACAAAATTGTTACTTAGATTTTTTATTAACGAACATACATGAAGACTTCTGTGTTAGTGAATCTCTTTCTCCTTTATGGAAAAATGAAGCTTTTCACACTGCTATAGAGTTTTCAGTTATCGTACATAATAACGTTAATCCCAACGATTGCTATTACGAGAATACCTTCGACTTTAACAAGGCCAACTATGATAATATTAGACAAAAATTGAATAATGGTAATTGGCAAACAGTTCTTAACAATGAAGAAAATGTTGAATACGCAGTGGAGATTTTCTATAAAATCTTGTTAGAGATCATTCAGGAGGATGTTCCACGCACGAGAAAGTGACGAAATTATAACTCAAAAAATCCAGTCTGGTTCAATAAACAAATCATCAATCTAAAAAATATGAAACAGAAGGCTCATAAAACGTATAGAAAATACAATAATCAAGCTAATTCAGATACATATATGAACATTTGTGCTATTTGCGCTATTTCTACTGCACTTAATGCGTTCAACACGAAAACAGAAAATGAAATCAAGTCATGCCCAAAAAATTTATCAACTATGTAAAAACTAAACTAAAATCTGGTAGCTTCCCATCAAAAATGACTTTGGATGAAAGCGAAGGCGATAATGCAGAAGATATTTGTAATCTTTTCGCGACATTTTTTCAAGAAACTTACTTTTCATACTTTCCTGATTGTTCAAATAATGTAGTTGTTAGTCAAATACATGACCATGATATTTTGTCAGGTCTCCAAGACTTGGATGCCTCTAAAGGTCCCGGGCCAGATGGAATTCCGCCAATATTTATGAAAAATTTGGCAGTTGAGCTTACATCCCCTTTATTTTGGTTGTTTAATAAGTCACTAGCTTCCGGTAAATTCCCAGCAGAATGAAAAAAATCTTTCTTAATCCCAATAAACAAAACTGGCAAAAAATCCTATATTCGAAATTATCGTGGAATTGCAATAATATCGTGCATCCCAAAACTTTTCGAATCAATTATAAACAAAAATATGTTTAATCAAGTCAAGCATAAAATAACGAATGCACAGCACGGCTTTTTCAAGGGACGTTCCACCACTATAAACCTGCTCGAATTTGTTGATTACTCATTGAAAGCAATGGGTAAAGGGTATTACATAGAAGCTCTTTATACAGACTTCAGCAAAGCGTTTGATAAAATTGACATTTCTATGTTGATATTCAAGCTTGAAAAAATAGGAATTGAGTTAAGACTCCTCAATTGGATTAAGTCGTATTTAACTGATCGCCAGCAAATAGTTAGATTCAAAGATAAAAAATCAAATCCTATTAAAGTAACGTCTGGTGCTACTCAAGGTTCACACTTAGGTCCACTTCTTTTTGTCTTATATGTTAACGATATATCTTTTATTTTAAAAAATCTAAGAGTTCTTATATATTCTGACGATATGAAACTGTTTTATGAAATAAGAAATGATGATGATATAAATGTATTTCAGAATGAAATCCAGGTCTTTTATGTATGGTGTTGTAAAAGCTTGTTAGAACTAAATGTAAAAAAATGTAATCTTATAACTTATAGTCGAAAACGAAGCACACCAAGTATTGCAGTATCTTTAGGAAATCAAAATATTAAAAAATGTGATAAAATAAGAGATTTAGGAATAATTTTAGATACCAAAATGACATTTGTGGATCATTATAACACATTAATTCATAGAGCAAGCAACATGCTTAATTTCAAAAAACGTTTTGGCCACAACTTTCAAGACCCATAAACAATCAAATCATTATATATTTCCTTTGTGAGGTCAATATTAGAATACTGCAGTGTTGTTTGGTCACCTCATATAAAAAAGCACGATGAGCGTATAGAGTCAAATCAAAGGCAGTTTTTATTATACGCACTACGTAGGTTAGGATGGACACAATTTCCTCTCCCTTCATATGAAGCACGTTGCTTGTTGATCAACATTCAATCATTGAAAGAGCGTCGAGATTATGCTATGGTCTCATTTGTTAACGACCTCGTATCGCAACGAATAGAATCAACTGAATTATTGTCAAAATTAAACTTTTATGTGCCTACCCGACAACTACGTAATCGAAATTTGTTTGCTTTAGATCACCATCGTACAAATTATACTAAATTCGGACCATTAAATCAGATGATGAATGCTTATAATCAACATAGTGAAATGATTGACCTTAGTATGCCTCGTACAAAATTGAAAAAATATTTCAATACATTAAGTTATTATAGGATATAAGAACATTAATGTAGTCTACGATTGATTGTTTGACGAAATAAATAAATAAATAAATAAAATAAATTAAATAAAATTCCAATACATGTTTCTGAAAAATAAACATAGACGAACCATTTCAGTACAAAAATAACGATCACTTTTATTCCTTGCATAAAATAAAAAACAAAATTATTGGAGTTTAGTAAAATACGTATGACATAAAAAAAGATCCACTTCATGTATGAATAAAAAAAATAATCGAAAGAGTTGGAATCAACTCTTCAATAGTCAATATGACGTCCCTTCGCTTCAATGATGGACTGCAATCGTTTCGGGATGCTTTCGACTAGGTTTCTGAGGTGTTGTAGATCCAACTCACTCCAGGCCTGCTCCAGTGCCGCAAAATCTGTTTGCTTGTTTGTTACGTGGGTTTTTTCGACTCTGTTATCGAGAATTGCCCAGAGATTTTCAATTGGGTTTAAATCCGAGCTCTGGGGAGGCCATTCCAAGGGTTTAATCCGACAGGCACGGAAAAAAGCTTGTGTTTTCTTGGCCGTATGCTTTGGGTCGTTGTCTTGCTGAAAAATGTAATTATCTTCCAGACCCATTTTCAGCAAAGATTCTTCCATATTCTCGTTCAGAATATCTATATACCCATCTGCCGTCATAATACCACTGATTAGAACCAGATTCCCCACTCCAAACCATGAGAAACAGCCCCAGACCATGATATTTCCACCGCCGTGCTTCATGGTCCCTTGTAGATGTTTATCCTTCAGCCCTTCATCGCTTTTCCGCCAAACTCGCAGTCGTCGTTTTCAGCTCAAACTTTGTTTCGTCTGACCAAATAACCCGTTTCCAGAACTCCAGTGGCTTATTTATATGGTTTTTTGCAAACCGCAATCGCTTCTCCTTATTCACCCTACTTATGAACGGCCGTTTCCGAGCAAAATGACTTTTCAAACCGTGCTCAGCAATGCGTCGCCGAACTGTACGATTGGATATCGAAAGGCTTAGCTTTTCTCTGAGCGCACGGATGGTAACAAACGGATCCTTTTTAATTTCTCGGATGATTCCAGTGTCTTCGCGGTGATCAGACTTGCGATTGCGTCCACGCCCTCTTCGATCTGCGACACTTCCAAGCTTTTGGTGTTTTAAAACTATTTTCTGCACTGCACCACGGCTTACACCATACTTTTCGGCAACTTAGCACTGAGATTCGTTTTTTGAGCAATCACGCACGATAAGATTTCGAACTTGGACTGTTATTTTCCTTCCTCCCATGATCGATTCTTAAAAAACTCGCCACTTGGGCTAAACTCACTTATTTCTCACAACTGTAGCAATTATCTGCGATGGATGTAAATAAGGGAATGTCAAAAGCATGGTCAACAAGGGGTAAGCCAAGTGGATGTACACGGAAAGTATTTTTTTCCTAGTGGATTTTTTTATTGACATACCGTAAACACAAGCTTATTTCGTTTTTCACATGCAGTTGGCTGAAATGAATATGTATATTCAAACTTTTACGCTAAGCTTCATGAATGATACCCAAATATGTACAGTACGGGTAAGAAAGTTGCTATTGATACGAAGTTGTAAAGATATCTATGCCTGATTAGTATACGGCTCGATTTTTTTTCGCCGGTCACTGTAGGCTGTTTTTGAAAATGTGTAAATTTACACGCGCTAGGAGAATTTTTTCTAATAAAGGCGTTCTGTTGGGCAAAGCATGCAGAAGAAGAAAAGTAAGTAACACTACCCCCTCAGTGAGTCCAAGCACACATAAGGACTGTATCAAAAATAAGTAAGCTACATATTTTTCTTTCAAATCATATAAAAAAAAATGCTGTTTGTTTCAAACAAATGGATTATTTTTTATTGTACGGGATTTAACTGGAACATTGTGAAGACCAGATGAAATTTATATCACTCTTTCACGAAGTTGCGAATTTTTGATCGAACACTTTTCATCAAGTTCCGGACAAGTGTTGCTTCAAATTTTATGGATGCATTAGCCCAATTTTTTTTGAACTCCCGCGTATATTCTCAGCTGCTTAACCAGTTTTTTTTTTGAAGACCCTCTTTACAATCGGCCAATAGCGTTCGGCTGAGGGCAGTTTGGCTGATTGATATCTTTTTCAACGAAATCCATACCCTTTTCCGTGACACTCTGATCCATTGATTTCCGCATTGATTGTTCCGGTAGTGTAAAAATGCTAAACTCCTTACAGCAGGAACATATTGCTTGCCATACCAGCACTTTTCGACCAAAACGTCTCTACTTTAATCGACCTGTCTGCATCGCTTACATCCTCCCCTACGACGGCAGTGCAATATTGTGGACCTGGAAGGGTTTTGAGTCCTCTTTGACATAGGTCTCGTCGTCCATCAAAATACATACATCCGGTCGCTGCAAAACTCACGAATACAATTTCCGGGCCCTTGTTGCTGTGCGTTACTTCCATTCTGCACTTTGTTTGGCGATTTTCTGCTTCTTGTAGGTCTTCAGGTTGTTCCGTTTCTTGATACGTTGAATCATTCCGACGCTGGTTCTCGCTTTATTGGCCAAATCACCTATCTACATTGATTTGTATTAGAGCTACCACTTTCTGATCCAGTTTAGGGCAGTTCCTCGCAGTTCATCCAAAGAACAGTGGTACTTCTCAAACTTGGTTATGATGGATTTTACACTCGCGTGCTGAATTCCAAAGCGCTTCGCCAATTGTCGTATAGTTACACACTTTTCACGTAGCCATGTGTCGAAAATCCTAATTTTTACGTCTTTTTTAATGCGTGATATTTCGAAAACGAAGAATTTAAACAGCGCAAACAAGTAAACAAACGAAAGATGCCAGTTAAACGCACAGCATGCTGAGATAAACGCTTTAAAACCATCACAAATACACGTGTACAACGCAAATGTACGTGGATAGCTTATTTTCGATACATTCTTTATCGTACTTTTGGCATGGAAGACGTTAAATTAGTGTTTGAGAATCAACTGCTGTTATAAACTAATTGTGTTATATTTCCTGTTATAAGATGTTAACCTAAACTTCTTTAAAGGCCTCAAATGGAAACGAATTGCGTTTTCGGTATTTGGTACGGACAGCTGCAAATCATTGTAACTTTTGAAATATTGCACGTAGGAGTGAACTATTTCGCTGAGCTATAGCTGGTAGTCTTTGAGGAAAAAGACTATGATTGGTGTTCACATTCCATGTTTAGTGTTCAATATTGCGACGAACGAAAAGCACGTGCGCGAGTGGATTTTGTACGGACGTAAGGCAAATCCTGACTTGTCAATACGGGAACTTGCAAACAAATTGGATTTACCTAAATCCACAGTCTACGGTGTGCTCAAATAATTGTCGAAATGTTTGTCGGTCGAGAGGAAACCGAGAAGTAATAAAAACATTGAACGTGCTGATCCTGTCATGGACCGAACGGTGAAGAGGATATTAAAGGAAAACCCGAATCACTCTGTTTGAACAGTGGCTGGAGAAATGGGAATATCACTTGGTTTTGTCCGGAAATCAAAACAGCGTTTGAAGCTGAAGCCGTATAAAGTAAAAACAGTTCCAAATTGCAACGACAAACAGAACATGGCAGCAAAATTACGAGCTCGACGTTTGTTCTGCGAATATTTCACGAAGATGAATGTTATGTCCTGAGGGATTTCAAGCAGCTTCCAGGGCTGGTTTTCTATGCTACTGTGGTCAAAAATGGTATAGTTGGGCATTTCAGGATGAAGAAATCATCGAAATTTCCCAAAAAATACCTTGTTTGACAAGCAATATGCACGTGAGGCAGAAAGAGTAAATTTTTCGTCACTACAGGCACAATCAACAAGGTGATTAACCAGAAAGAGTGCCTGCGAGAGAAGCGATTGCTATCATTCATAAAAAAACCATTTTGGCATCATACCAATATGCCAAAACTGTGATGGAGTGCCACGAAGGAAATCAAGTAAATATTGTACAAGTCCGTCAAATTGTTCAAAGGTACGTCCAATTAATTATGAAGCGGAAGCTTTCTGGAAAGAAACAAGGAATCAAAGAATCAAACACTTCTGACAAATTTGGATCAAGACGGTGTCCACGGTATCTGAAGAGTTTGTACAAAACCTAATGGAAGGAGTTAAGCGCAAAGTTCGAACATTTTATGCGAGCACCGAATAACTACGTTTTGACTTCGTGAATTGTTGAATCATATCCCATGAATCTGAAATAAACTCCTGCAATTGAAATATAATGCGAAATTAGTGTTTTACTTATGTTTTGAGGTGATCGGATTATTGTGAATAAAGACTTTAATGGTATCTCCTAAAATGTCCGTAGTTAGAACATATGAAGGCCTGTTTGATCAGTCCAAATGTTTGGAAAGCAATTGAAGACGACCATTTCACTAAAACGTCGGTAATACAAAGAGTGAGGAAATTGTAGCAATTTTTTTTTGGAAAGTTACTTGTTGGAATGTCAAAAATCTAATTTCTTCATCTGATTCTGAAACTTCCAACTGGCAAGTACAATCTCTAATTTGAGACAAATTCACCCAAAGTAGTGAACATGTTTTTCTTTTTATTTTATGTATTGTTGGGAACGAACACACAATTTTCGCTAGAATATGAAAAAAAAATGTCCATGGAAACTGACCAATTATTCGTGATTAGCACAAAAAATACTGTGAAAATTGCTTTTGGCTGCTTTAGTCAAAAACCTGTCAAACCTATGTAAGCGGGAACTAATTCAATATAGAATTTGGTGAGTTTGTTCTAGTTGGAAAATATTCTTGGTCTAGAAAACATGACTGGTCTTTCGATGGATGTACTCGATTGCGGATTTGGGTTTTGAAAATGGCAGGCAATAGACTAGTTTGAGGAAATCTATTACTTATAAAAGCTTCGTTGAATATTGTATTTGTTCAAGAAGAGATTGGTCGTGCAGTGCACATGAGCTCATGCTGTCAAAGTTTGGACGGATAATTAGCAGACACCCTGTATTAAATCACTCACGACAACGCGGAAAAAAACTCTCCCTCATTAGTTTTCGAAACGAAAGTCTCTTCGAAACTCGACCAGAAATTGACAAGATTAGCCACACCAGTGAGCAAAATCCCTTTTAGAGCACTTTCATACACTCTCAATATCTATTACGGTCGAAAACACGATAATTACTCAATTTTCCCAAGAACTTCAACAATGACGGAGGAAGGAAGCGTTATCTTCGCTCAAAAGCACAGCCTACTCTCAAACCCACGCATGACCATAATTCAATATGGAAAGTCGAATTATAAGGTTAAATGGAAAGAGCTTGCCAGCAACACGTCCGGAGTCCATCAATCTTTAAAACTCTGAAATCTTTGTCAAATGCTTGAATGATTAAACTACCCACAGCGTTGAACACAATTGAAGCAATGTTACTGAAAATGCCCACTAAATTGTGGCATTCAGTTAAACACCGATCCTGAAAGGCTTTCTAAACTAGTTTTGAAATTATTCATTTGACAATCCTACGTCGGTTCCCCACGTGATCCCCCTCCGAACGGCAAACATTTCTAACAAATTGAAGCAAAGTCAAATTCAAACACAAACATTATTCTTCGTCCTTCTGACTAGACCAACATCATCAACAATAAGATCGGGTCTGGAATAGACTAACCCTAAATCATGTACCGACGGCGACCCGCAAAATAAAAACAGTCATGCAACCGTCGTCCGAGCGACTCCTAAACCCACATCAGACTCCGTATCTCATTAGCTAATTTGACCACGCTCCCTCCAGCTCGCTTACTCGCTCCGTGCGGTGAGGGTGTGGTGGTCGGGGAGATGTGACACACGTAAAGCAAGAACACACATAAAAATTAAATGAACACTCCGGTTCTTTGCTGCTGCATTGCCAACAACCGTCAGCAAGGACACACATTTAGGCTAAACACAAACACTCCGGGACCAGACAAACCAGTACGTACGGTCTCGTGAGTTCAACATCGTGTAAAATAACCACTCCGGACGAAATTTTCAGAGCAGAAGTGTTCTGTTACAGAAGCATAACACAAAGCCATCCTTCGCCCCATCCCAAAACAAGCTGGTAGGGTTTTGTGAAAACTGCTTCATACAAATCCCTACGTGTCATAGATCTTATGAAAGCGAGACACATAGAGGGAGAGAGATCGAGAGAGAGATGATACGGACCATTGCGGTTGATGATGGTTCAGGATGACTAGCATGAATGACCACCGTAACCACCGCAATCCTACCTACCTCTACAAGTTAGGTACACCATATCAAGTCATGGTTCGTGCTTAAAATTGAAGGGGCCCACATTAAGCAGTTGGCGCCACACGAGCTGTTTACCAACCAACCATCCATCCATCCATCCATGCTGCAATCGAGCTGAATTGTACCACGTACCACATGTTTAGAGTAGGTAACTATCTGATGTGGATTTATTTCCAGAATTTGAAAGGGCAGTGAAACATATGATGGGTAACGATTTCATAATTTTCGATGGACCTCGGTTGTTCAAGTGGAAGGGTTTGTGAAAAGATAGTGCGAGCACGATACTTGAGTTGACTCCTATGGGAGCGATGAAGCATCGTTGAAACGAATCTCTGGCGTATTAAAGGTGGCTTTTCCAATAGAATAAGTAGGGTGAAGCACTACTTCGGTAGCGAACCAATTACAGTCAATTTTTCGCTATTACTCAGCCGTATTCGAATTAAATGTCTTAAATATTAAAGGGTGTATTCGATAAAAATGGCACACACATATATACTCATCAAAATTAAACTGATTATCGGATTTTCTTGAAATTTTCAGGGAATGAAGATCTACTAATGAGTTTTGATTTACAACATTTGTTTTATTCAATTTCGTCTCCCATCCCGAATGCCCGCACCTTCCTTTTCACTCCACCCATCAAATTTTGTACAACCGATTTTCCCAGTGTTTTTGTTGTTTTAACCCAAATTTTCTTCAATTCTAGCTCTGTTTTTATAGTTTTGGGATGTATGCGAAGTTCTGGCCAGAATTTTTCAATTGGACGTAGTTCCGGTGAATTTGGTGGGTTCATATCCTTTGGCACAAAATTGACTCCGTTGGCTCGGTACCACTCCAATACGTTTCGAGCGTAGTGGCAGGGTGCTAGATCAGGCCAAAACAGAGTTGATCCTTTGTGCTTCTTAATGAATTGCAAGAGACGCTTCTTAAGGCACTCTTCCGTGTAAATCGCACCGTTTATTGTTCCGGAAGTGATGAAGGGAGCGCTTATTTCACCACATCCGCAAATCGCCTGCCAGATTAGAAACTTCTTTGCAAATTTCGATAGTTTCTTCTTTCGAACATCCTCCGGAACATCGAACCTCGACTTGGCAACGAAATATTCTTGCCCAGGAAGTTGACGAAAGTCGGCCTTGACGTATGTTTCGTTATCCATCACGATGCAACCGGATTTGGCGAGCAGCTTCGTGTAAAGTTTCCGGGCGCGGATTTTCGCAGTGATGTTTTGTTTTTCATTCAGGTTTGGGGCTTTTTGCACTTTGTAAACATGTAACCCAGCACGCTTCATGGTTTTCTGCACAAAACCAACTGACACCTTAGACTTTTTAGCGACATCTCGAATTGACATGTTTGGACGGTTCTTGAATTGTTGTACGACTTTCCTGGCCATTTTACTGTCCATTGGACCACTTTTACGACCACTCCCCTTCCTTCCTTTGGACACTCAGACGCTCCTTGAAGGTTCTTATTACACGAGACACAGTTGTATTTGCAATTCCAAGCCTTTTAGCAATCCACCGGTGGGACGCCCCTGGATTTTGATTGTGAGTGCACAACATTTTCTCACGGACAATTTCTTGTTTCGACGACATGACTGGAACTACTGAATGTATAACTATGAAACTTGGCAGATGTAAATAATACACTATGGATAAGATCTACTCAAATTTCTAGGTTTTTTACTCATACGATTCAAAAGTTACAGAAGATTTTCTGTGTGCCATTTTTATCGAATACACCCTTTACATACATACATACATACATACATATATACATACATACATACATACATACATATATACATACATACATACATACATACATACATGATTATAACAAGAGCTAATCATGTATGTATGTATGTATGTATGTATGTATGTAAGACATATCACTCATTGTTGCAAGGCATCATTAGACATTGACTCGTCCTCTACGAATAACTTGATAAAGTTTGACATCCCTCTGTATTCAATTTAAGACTGTATGAGCATGAGCATGAGCATGAGCATGATTGACCGCCCGAAGTTGCTACTCCGTTTTTGCCAGATCCGCTGTTATTACACAGAGAACCAAAAGATGATGCTTGGGACCAACATACATCCTCAATATGTAAAAACTGGTGATCCCAAACCAAGGCAATACCGGGGCCGGCCTCGCCCGAATGCAGGTCAATTAGGGAATGGGTAGGAATATGTTGACGTGATACTCGCTTTATTGGAAGCCAAGATCACCTCTGCACTTCCACGAGAAATCACTGGGATGTTGGATAAAATGGTTGGGTTTGCAGCGGGATTCGTTTTGGTAAACGATGTGCTGAATTCAACGGACGTCGGCAGCGAATAAGATATTTAACTTTGTTCCAGATTTATTCTCTGTACAGAGATGCACATAAAAGTTATTCAAATTTTGGAACCGATTTAAACCAACAGTAAGGATGCTGCTGGGGCCACTCACAAGTGTGGGTGGTTTATTTCAATGGAATAAACAATGAAAAAAAATTAATAAAGAATGCAAATTATCATGTTGAACATAAACAAACTGTACTTTTTTTTCAAAGAGAACAACTACATTGCTCATACACCATTACATTTAGATTGATAAAGCAATGTTTTACTCTAGAATTTCTGTACCACCTGAATAAATTAAATCCAAACTCACTTTTTTCCAAAGTCCTTGACTAAGCGCTCGCTCTCGGTTGCTTCCGGGATTTACGCTTCTCCTTTCACTGCCGTTCAAAGCACAGCAGACGATTATTTTATTCTCGGAAAGCAAAAGATGACGTGTGCGGAATTTTCGGACAAAGGGAATCTTTTCACTTTTACTGACCTCCCCTCAGACGGCTGCTGATCTATATACAGGTAATGAATTTTATGCAGAAAACTTTCCTCCGCCCTTCTTGGACTGCGATGGATCATTGATCATTCAATGAACCCGATACTCTCTAAGAAAATCTAGAGCTAGAAAATGATCTATCTGTCAAAAGATAAGCTATCTGTAGTGGAATTTTTAACGGGATTTGCTTGCGTTTACTAGTGATAGTTTAAAAAAAGTGTTTCAGGTTTTTATTTTTTTTAGAAAAGTGATCAAGTGAAGTGTTACTTTCAATTTTCCTAGTTTTTCAATTTGATTCAGGGGCTGTAAAATGGTGAGTAGACACCTGGGATGGAGCGTACGTCCCCGCAACATAGCTAGCTATGGTCGTCACAAGTTCCTACCTCATGCTTCCACGGGTCAAGAGATGACAAAGACCGCCAGCTAAGGGTTGCGTACTTAGCTGGTAGTGCAGCCTGGGCACTGTTATCCTTCTGATTTCAGCTAGATTGAGGAGGTGCGTGCCGAGCGTCTGTCCTTCAAGGAGGTGCGGCTCAAACAGCGTCTGTCCTGGCATCCAGCGGTTGAGTAAGAAACGCTGTATCGCGTCAACTATACTTTAGGTGGCAGTCGGAAAAAGGCGATGTAGGCAGCGTGACCCCGGTAAAGTAGCATGCTGAAATCTTACCCTACCAAGAAAAATGGAAGTATTCTTTTTACGGTATATAATTTCAGATCATCCATGGAATTCCCAAGTATTGTATAATAATTTTAAATTGTTTTCTTCCCCCGTGACTATGAAAATGCAAGTCCGTCTACAATTGCAGCAGGATCAGCAGACATGCAGACATTACAAATATAATTGTTATTATCATTTTATATTATAACATCCCTTCACAATATTTTTTTGTGCTATTTTCAGCTTCGCTTTTGCATCGTTGTAAGTTTCGGCCAACCTATCCCTGTGGTTTTGTAAAGAAAAAAAAATTTTTTTTTTTTTTTTTTGGTTATTGAAAAGAAAATATAAAATAAAAAATATAATTATTTTTTTTTTTTTTTTTTGTTTTTTTTGTGTTGTCTGTTGTCCTTATTAGTGCAAATCATATAAAATTGGGCTGCAAAATGGTGAGTAGACACCTGGGATGGAGCGTGCGTCCACGCAACATAGCTATGGTCCTCACAAGTTCCTACCTCATGCTTCCACGGGTCAGGAGATGACAAAGACCGCCAGCTAAGGGTTGCGTACTTAGCTGGTAGTGCAGCCTGGGCACTGTTGTCCTTCTGACTTCAGCTAGATTGAGGCGGTGCGTGCCGAGCGTCTGTCCACCAAGGAGGTGCGGCTCAAACAGCGTCTGTCCGGGCGGTTAAGTAAGAAACGCTGTATCGCGTCAACTATACATTAGGTGGCAGCCGCACCAAGGCGATGTAGGCAGCGTGACCCCGGTGAAGTAGCATGCTGAAATCTTACCCTACCACGAAAAATGGAAGTATTCTTTATACGGTATATAATTTCAGATCATCCATGGAATTCCCAAGTATTGTATAATAATTTTGAATTGTTTTCTTCCCCCGTGGCTATGATAATGCAAGTCCTTCTACAATTGCAGCAGGATCAGTAGACATGCAGACATTACAAATATAATTGTTATTATCATTTTATATTATAACATCCCTTCACAATATTATTCAATGCTATTTCCTGCTTCGCATTTGCATCGTTGTAAGTTTTGGCCCACCTAACTCACGTTGTGTATTTGAAAAGATAGGATGGTTTTTACGTTTTTTTTTAGAGAGAGGATAATATACGACAAATTCTACAAAAAAAAAAAAAAAAAATATTCGTCGTCCAAATTAGTTAATTCAAAAACTAACATTATTTATGAGCCTACCTTTTCTATTTTACAGACATAGAGAATCATTTATGGGACCAGTAGGAAAAAAAGAGTTATCGGAGAATTTCCTGTCATTCATTTTTTTTTTTTTTTTTTGGATTTATTGAGTTTCCGTTTTTGGGCAGTAATCATACTCGTATGAAATTTATTTGCTTAAATTTTCTTTGCTATTTTGCTAGGATGCCAGGTGATCAACTTTATTTCATTATATCACGTTGGAATTTTCGCTTTTTTAGAGTTTCAATCATCTAACATCGCATCGGAAGAGGCAAATAGCGGCATTTAATTATTATAATATATGTACATTATGTAGTATTTCTTTACAACATCGTATTATTTCCATCATATCATGACCGTCACATTTTCATACAACAAACCTGATTTAGGCGGTATCTGGCTTAAACACGAAACATACATTCAATTTATGACATCTAGCATTCCTTATATGTCCAGTATATAACGCAGAAAATTACAGCTGTGGTAGGCTTTTGCACTTATTGCTGAATGTATTTTTCATTTCCGGTTTACAAATGGACTTTTTACCAATTCTGAGCTGATCTGATTCATGCAGCGCTGTGTGCCATTTGGCTAGTGTTTGATTTTACATTTCAACCTTTGTCATTACTTGATCATAACTCACAATATTATTATACTTGGTAATATTGTTTTATTGATTTTACTTCAAAGATGATTAAAACATTACTTATTGTTTTTTGCCCATTTATCTTTAACTCCCTTCCACTTGAATCTTCCCATTCCTAACTCGGTATCAATAACTATTAGGTCAGCAAAAATAAAAGCGGATTGCTATTATAAAATCAGCATCTAGTAGCAAATAGTTACCATGGCAACAGTAAATTAAAATGTATAAATGTTAGTTTTGTAAAATCTCAATAGATTTAATAAACTTTTTCAGGATACCTCAAATCAAGATTTTGGTGAAATGCTGCTATCGCTGAAAACGAACGAAAACGTGCTTAAGCGCGAACCACATAACTCTACACTTTAACACTATACAACATTTCTTGAATTTCAGGATCAACCGAATGAAGATCATATATTATAGATAAGAATGCTTGTAGTATTTTTCATTCACATAAATATATACACCATTATATAAATATTTCATGGGAATGGGAGGGACCATCAGGGCACCCTATTGAAGCACTCTGGATGGGGAGAGTGGGAATGCCAACTCCCCATTGCTAACAGTTTGTGAATAGAGGGCGGGCTCTTCTCCCCGCCCATTGGGGCATCCTCATGTCAGATAGCTTGCTCTTTTGACCAATTGTTCAATCTTGTTGTTGGAAGGAGATTCTTTATATCCCTGTGGATACGTATAAGTGATGTTGCATATCGATCCACCCAACCCCTTTTTTGGCCCTTCATACAACGGCATGATTAGGATAATCAGTGGTTATTAAAGCTTGATCAAGTCTAACAGAGAGGAGAGCCCATTGCTGTCGGACTTAGTTTCCGTGCTACAATGGGTGATGTAGTACATATCATACATTTTAATAAACTTTTTTCAGGATACCTCAAATCAAGATTTTGGTGAAATGCTGCTATCGCTGAAAACGAACGAAAACGTGCTTAAGCGCGAAACCACAGAACTCTACACTTTAACCTTTTACAACATTTCTTGCATTTCTTGCACGAGTTTTGGCCACCGAGTTCTGTTTATCTCTCCGGTTTGGTGCCTTCTGGACCTTGTACACATGTAATCCAGAACGTTTCATTGTTTTCTGCACAAAACAAACTGAAACTTTCGCCTTTTTCGCAACATCCCTGATCAAAATGTTGGGATAACGCTTAAATTAGTTCAATACCATCACAATTGACACAACACAATGAAATACATTCAGTTAAAATTTCAATAATGTTTACCCACACGCTTAAAAGCTACGAACAATTGCGTGTGTCCAAATTTCATCGAATACAGTCTTTATCATTACGGTTCGGTACAGTTTTCACCTTGAACGACTTCATACCTTGCCGGTGCTTGGAAGTATGCACGAAAGTTGGGGACATTTTTATTTTTCTAGCCACAATACGTACCGAAAGATCTGGTCTCTTCTGCAATATTTGCTTCACCTTCGCGTCCTTTTGGTGGTTCCTGAGATCCGTTTTTGTTCCGCTCCCAGCCTTCCTGGCTGTTTTCAAATATGTATCGAAAGATTTAAGAACGTTATGGACAGAGCTTGCAGGAAAACCAAGCATTTTTGCAAGTTTTCTTACTGACAGATCCGGATTTTCATTTCCACCGCACACAATTGCTTTTCACACTTGCTCTTCTTTCGACGCCATCTTCGATCTAAAAGCTTGTAGTATCACCAAAAATAGATTGCACAGTGGGAAAAAAGTGCCCGAAACGCGAAAGAATTCTATATCTCAGCTCGGAATGGAACGATTTCTGTAAATGTTACCTTTACTTGAAGGAAAATTTCTAAGGAATCGAATGAACGTGGTCTCATTGGCCGCACGGAACTGCTTGGGGAGCAAATGAGCTCATTTTACCCTGGTTCCCCTAATATTTCCTTGTTGTTCAGAAATTTCTTTGCTCGGTGTGATTCAAGATCCTCAAAATGATGCTGGTCCTGTGAAAAATTTACCAGAAAAATCGATTGAAGTAGGTTTCGTTCGCCGCACGGCTCTGTGAGTGAATATATGGCTGATTTTACCCTGATTCCCCTAATATTTTCATGTTTTTTCACAATTTTCTTTGCTCGGTGTGACTCAAGATCAATAAAATAATGCTAGTTCTTTGTTAAGTTTTCTGGTAAATCGATTGAAATTGGTTTCATTCACCGCACGGCTCTGTGAACGTAGATATGGCTGATTTTACGCTGATTCCCCTAATAGTTTTGTGTTTATCATAAATTTCTTTGGTCGGAGTTACTCAAGGTCAACAAATTAAGGGTAGTCTTTTGTAAAATTTGCTGAGGAATCGATTGAAATTTATTTCGTTCACCACACAGCTCTGTCAACGAAGATATGGTCGATTTTTGTGTTATTCAGAGATTGCTTTGTTCGGTGTAACTCAAGAACAACAAAATAAGGCTAGTCCTATGTAAAGTTGCCTGAAAAATTGGCTGGAGTTGTTTTCACTAACCGCACGGCTCTGTGAATGAAGATATGGCTGATTTTACCCTCATTTCCATAATAGTTTTGTGTAATTCAGAAATGTATTTATTCGGTGTGTTTCTACAGCAACAACATAAAGCTAGACCTATGTAAAATTTTCTCCAAATTCGAATGGAGTAGGTTTCAATCACCGCTATCGTAATTTTTTTGTGTTATTCAGAAATATCTCTGCTCGGTTTGACTCAAGATCAACAAAATAATGCTAGTTCTTTGAAAAAAAATCTGGGAAATCGATTGGAGTTGATTTCGTTAACCGCACGGCTCTGTGAACGAAGAAATTCCTGTTTTTCTCCTGGTTCCCCTAATATTTTTGTGTTATTAAGAAATATCTATGCTCTGAGTGACTCAGGATTACCAAAATAAGGCTAGTCGTTTGTAAAATTTTATAGAGGATCGATTGAATCATTTATCCATTTTTGTATTACTTTGGTTCCTTTCGTCACTAAATTTTTTGCTAAGAGCCATGCGGTGAACGAAACCAACTCCAATCGATTGACCAGAAAATTTTATATAGGACTAGCCTTATTTTGTTGCTGTAGAAATACACCGAACAAATAAATTTCTGAATCACACAAAAATACTAGGGAAATTAGGGTAAAATAAGCCATATCTTTATTCACAGAGCCGTGCGGTTAATGAAACCAACTCCAGCCAATTTTTCAGGCAATTTTAAATAGGACTAGCCTTATTTTGTTGTTCTAGAGTTACACCGAACAAAGCAATCTCTGAATAACACAAAAATATTAGGGGAATCGGGGTAAAATCGATCATATCTTCGTTCGCAGAGCTGTGCGGTTAATAAAACCAACTTCAATCGATTCTCCTACAAATTTTAGATATGACTAGCATCATTTTGTTGTTCTTGAGTCACACCGAGCAAAGAAATTTTTGAACAACAAGGAAATATTAGGGGAACCAGGGTAAATATCTACGTTCATAGAGCCGTGCGGTGAATGAAATCAATTTCAATCGATTTCCTATAAAATTTAACAAAGAACTAGCATTATTTTGTTGATCTTGAGTCACACTTAGGAAATAAAATTGTGAAAAACATGAAAATATTAGGGGAATCAGGGTAAAATAGCCATATCTTCATTTACAGAGCCGTGCGGTGAACAAAACTAACTCGTTGATTCTCCCAGAAATTTTTATATGGGCTAGCCATATTTTGTTGTTCTTTAATCACATCGAGCAAAGAAATTTCAGAAAGACACAACAATATTAGATGAATCAGGGTAAAATCAGCCATATCTTCATTCACAGAGCCGTGTTGTTAATAAAACTAACTTCAATCGATTTTCCTAAAAATTTTACATAGGACTAGCATCATTTTGTTGATCTTGAGTCACACCGAGCAAAGAAATTTCTGAACAACTAGGAAATATTAGGGGAATCAGGTTAAAATGAGCTCGTTTGCTCCCCAAGCAGTTCCGCTTGGCCAATGCGACCACGTTCATTCGATTCCTTGGAAATTTCCTTCAAGTTAAGGTAACATTTACAGAAATCGTTCCACTCCGAGCTGAGATAAAGAATTCTTTCGCGTTTTGGGCCCTTTTTTCCACTGTGCATCGTCTGAGTATAGTAAAATCTCTGTTCCAGCCGGAACTGCGTTGAAAATCGGTTGCATGGCAACGAGAAAGAGTGTCACAGAAAGGATAGAGCCTTGTGGAACATCATTTTCTGCTCTTCTCATGGTAGATAAGGAACCATTTGTTGCTACTTGGAAAAATATCGGTCGCAGAGAAAACAGGATATGATGTTCATCATCCGATCAGTAATTCGACATTCCGAAAGTGTACGTAGTATCGCGGGTCTCTATGTAGGGTCGTAGGCTTTTGAAATATCAAGAGAAACGACTTCTACATGCTCATCTCTTCCTAAACTGATGAGGGGTTCTAACTTGGACAGGCGGGAGTCGACGCCTTTTTCGGCACGGAATGCGTGCTGTCTTGAATCCAGTGTTTTAGTTTCCTCCAGTTCGGTGATACTAAGCCTACGGTTGATCATTCTCTCGAATAGTTTACCTAGGCAACTTAAAAGCTTTATCGGCCTATATCCTTCAGCTTTATTACGATCTGCTTCTGGTTTTGGAATGGGAATTATCGTGCCGACTTTCCATTATGCTGGGAAAATACCACTGTCCCATACATTGCTAAATAATTCAAACTAAGAGGGCTTATGTTGTCGACAGTGGTAGTGCTACTATCTCTCCGATTAAGTGTCCACATAAGCTCCTCAATAGTGAAGTCTCCATTGTAGCTTTTATGCAAGTTTGGGCGTTGACTTCTATAGAAAGCGTAAGTGGTAGTTGGTTTTTTTTTCTTGAATACTTCGAAGTAATTTTCATTGGATAATTTGTGCTGGAATTTAGCCAATGAATTTGCTATGGCTTCTCGGCCGTTTGTGTGTCTCGTTGGTAGATTTAATTCGATTAAATTGCTTTTTATTTTACCTTGGAGCCGGTTGATGTTGTTTCACACTTGTTTTGTTGGGGTGGCCGGGATGATGCTTCCAACGAAGTTCTCCCAGCTTTTTTGCTTTGCTGCATTTATTGTTTTGCGGCAAATAGCTCGAGCTTCCTGAAACTGTTGCAGTGCGAAAACATTTTGGGGGTCATTCTGTTCCAATCGACGAAGAGTTCGTAAATGTTTGCGTCGAGCTAAAATTGCTGTCTCAACCTGTTCACTCTATCAAGGCACAGATTCTCGTCCAACGATTCCCGTGGTCTTCGGGATACTGTACTCTGCAGCAGCTATAAGGTCTGTATCCGCAATAATCCGGACACCTCAGAACATGAATAGAACATTAATTTCGCATTATATTTCGTCGTAGTTGTTTATTTCAGATTCATGGGATGTGTTTTAACAATTCGTGAAGACAACACATAGTTGTTCGGTGTTTGCATTAAATTTCGAACTTTGCGCTTAACTCCGTCCTTTAGGGTTTGTACAGACTCTTCAGAAATCGTAGAAGCCGTCTTTGTCCAAAATTGCTGGAAGTGTTTGATGTCTTTGATTCCTTGCTTCTTTCCAGAAAACTTCCGCTTCATCAGAGCCCAATATCTCTCGATTGGTCGTAGCTCTGGGCAATTTGGCGGGTTTGAGGTTTTTGGTACAATGTTCACTTGATTTACTTGGTACCACTCCATCACAGTTTTAGCATAGTGGCATGATGCCGAATCAGGCTTTTGATGAAGGGTAGCAATCGTTTCTGCAGACACTCTTTCTGATAGATCTCTTTGTTGATTGTGCCTGTAGTGACGAAAGATTTACTCTCTTTGCCACACGTGCAAATTGTTTGCCACACAAGGTATTTTTTGGGAACTTTCTATTTTTTCTTCGTTCTTGAAATGCTCAGTTGTAGCATTTCTGGCCATAGCAGAATAAAAAGCCAGCCCTGAAAGCTGCTTGAAATCCTCCAGGACGTAAGTTTCATCGTCCATAACAACGCATGAAACCTTTGTCAAATATTCGCAGTACAAACGTCGAGCCCGTGATTTTGCTGCCAAGTTCTGTTTGTCGTCACGATTTGGATTTGTTTTTACTTTATACGACTTAAGTCCCAAACGTTGTTTTGATTTTTGGACAAAACCAGGTGACATCCCTATTTTACGAGCCACCGTTCGAGTGGAGAAATTTGGGTTTTTCGTTAATATCCTTTTCACCTTTCGGTCCATGACAGGATCAGGGCGTCCAATTTTTTTGTCACTTCTCGGTTTCCTCTCCACCGTCAAACGTTCCGAAAATGATTTGAGCACATCGCGAACAGTGGATTTAGGCAAATCCAATGTTTTTGCAAGGTCCCGTATTGACAAGTCAGGATTTGCCGTACGCCCATACAAAATTCGCTCGCGCACTTGTTTTTCTTTCGTCGCCATCTTGAATACTAAACATGAAATGTAAACATCAATCATAGTCTTTTTCATCATAGACTCTCAGCTACACCACAGTGAAATTTTTCATTCCTACGTGCAATATTTCAAAAGTTACAATGATTTGAACGTGTCCGGATTAATGTGGATACAGATCTTATGAACCAATAAAAATCACAATTGTGTCAGTCTATCTTACACCCAAGGATAAAAACGCTGCTGGGAACCTCGGAGATCTTCTGAAAGAGCTCCCATAACCAAACCTAGTACTAAGAGACTTAAATGCTTATCATTCTGCATGGGGTAGCAGGATCATTAATTCAGCATCTGAACCAAAAAAAAGAGGACACGCTATTTTGGAGTCAGTAGTCGAACACGGCATGGAGATTCTCAACAACGGCTCTCACACGCGCCTTGATTCCTCTACTGGAACTTCACAAGCTCTCGATGTATCAATCTGTTCAACTACACACGCAGCAAAGTTCTGTTGGGAAATGCTCTTAGATTACTCTGGCAGCGACCATGTACCAATCTAGATCAGCATACCTGGAAATAGAAATGAATCGAAACAGCGGCTTAAATGGATCTTTGAAAAGGCGGATTGGGAGCTCTATGAACAATGCAAAAGAACAACACTACGCCCAGGGTCTGATTCAACAGTGGAAGAATTCATTACAAAAAAGTGGTATTTATAAATAATTTCTGTTTAAGTAAATAAATTAGCGAAAGCTCTATCATCAGTAAGATGAAAATGAAAATGATCATGGCAACCACACTTTCGTTCGTCCACATGATGACTGTGAGACTTGATATAGACACGAACGAAGCGATGGGAAACACATCGAAAACATGGAGCTCTAGCCAGTGACGTTGATTCTGTTGCTAGTTTGTTGCGAGGCAACTTGGTGTTGCTAGAAAATTGAAAGCCAATTGATTTTTCGTCGCTGCGATTTTGACGATTGTTGCTGAAATTGTGACGACTAGATTAGTACACGACACTGTATTGCTATTAATCGAGTATTAGTAGCCGACACTGAAGAAGTCTGCACATTGTAGATGTAATACGCGTACATGTCAAGATAAGCAATAAAGGTTGTTGGAATGAAATGGAAAATAATAATCTTTCTTCCCATTTCCTCGTGTAATTTGTTTGCTGCAGGTGACTTCCAAAACCATCGTTCATTTGAATTGATTGAAGAGTTATATGTTGCTAGGATTTGGTTGAAAGCTTAACACATGTTTGTATTTCCAAGCTGGTCAGCAGGGTGTCAATTAAAAGCTTGTTTATGAATTACGGTTTCCAGCCTTTTAACACACACAATTAATCTCACAAACTACTTAACTACTCATGTATGTTGGATGCTACTCAAGTGAGGAAGCTACTCTGGAAACACCCTCTGTCTAGCTAGCATCTCATCAGCATTAATACTTCCTAGCATTGTTTACATAAGTGGCCTGCGACCAGCCCCTATCTGGTTCTCGTCGCAAACAACTTTCTCAAACTTCGCCCCCTCGCCATCGTCTCATATTCTATTCATGAAGCCATTCGCCGTCGGTCAAACCTCAAGCAAACAAATGCCCTCCCCCGCCCTCTCGGAATGATCTTCCACCCCGCCGCCTACCTCCCGCAACAAGCTACCCATCATAACAAACGACACTTATGTTTGATAATTTCCTCCACAGATTAGCAAATAAAATCTCGTGGGAGGCAACCGCTTCGACTTTGCTTCTGTGTATACACTGAAAATTTATTTTCGTAAATTAGCTTTCACTCGCTTTGTAATCATGGATTTTGTTCATAGAACAAATGTCTCGTATATTGTATGAAACATTCATATTGCTTTTTATCTTGTGAAATGCTATCATTACACCTTTTTGTATAATGTACGAAATAGATTTCGTGAAGACCAGCCAATCGCTGCTTCGCTGATGTTGCTGCTGGGATGGGCGGGAATAATTTATTTATCCCAAAATACGAATTGAAGCGGTGTCGAGAGTTATAACTTCATACTCATTATTCAATTATCACCTCACGAGTCGCCATGGCATAGTGAGATCAACCGAGGATGCAGTATCAGCTCTTTCCAAAATTTACAGGATCGAATCCCATGTCAGTAAAGAGACGCTGGATAACTCCACGCGGTTGCGCTTTTTTGTCAATTACATGTCGAGTCGATAAAGTAGATCTCTCAGTCATTCAGGCAACCATCAGAGAGACGTTTCTTTTAAATTGGTAACAAAATATTCGTAGCTCTTTGTATTGATCTTGTACAATGCACGAATGTTGGTTTTGGGGTCACAAAAACTCCGTGGTTTTGTAGTTGCGGGTGTGGTGTGATTTTTAATAAGTATGTTTTTAAAAAAAGAACAAATCAGTTTCGTTGCTGAAAAAAAATTTTAGATTTGTTTGTTCTTCCCTCCGTTTTGGTAATATTAACTAAAATTAACTTTCAGTGTAATGAATGCAAGCATATATGCGTGTTCGGGTTGTAAATCCAGTGGCCACCGTCGAGTACGATGACGACGCCGCCGACGGCGTTGTTTAAGAGGATGAGGACGACAACAAGACGCCAGTGAACTCTAGAAGCTCATCCCACCCCCAAACAATTTCGACACTCGGTGCGGCGGTGCCTGGACTGGTGGCCTAGTACCTACACCCACTCCCCACCCCCACCACCACAACCAGTCACAGGGAAATTTATATGAATAAATTTTGGTGTTTTACATCTTGTGCTTTCAACCACACTCAGTCAACAACGCCAGGGCGGGGCTAGAAGTGCGGCGCTGGGGGAGATTTAGTTTGGTCTCTTTGTATGGAGATGCTTTGAAATGGTTGTTTTTAAACCGTTCGCTTGCTTGCGAAAGGCACTGACTGCCGTGGGGTGGGCCAAGCACATGTAAATGGGAGCAAAAAGCTCAAGTAATTTCTACATTCATGCGCTGCTTGGCTTTCAATTTGATTAAAACTCTGGAAAGAGTATTACAATGACGCTACGAGGAAAAGTTCGTTTTTTCTTGGTCATGGCTCCCGGCTGCATTAACTGGATTTGCGCTAGATCAACATAGAGAGCTGTTGTGTTGCCTGCAAGGGATGAAGAGCTTAATTTCGGTAGTAATTTCATAATTGAAGTTTCATTGCAGCATGGTTCTGGAATTGGAGCTAGACTGATTAGTTTTACCGTGAACACTGTGTAGAAGTTTGTTTGTGAATTTATGAAAGGATGGACGAACTTGAAATGATATTTATTCCTAAAGTGGAAGATGCTTAACATCAAAGTTTAACTGCGTTTAGCGGAATCAGCTGCGATGAATCAAACGACTCGGAGCAGATGGCGCTTTTGAAAAAGAAGAGGGGCGATTGCCTTTGCATTCAGAAAAACGATTAAAGGAGTCCACAGACTGGCGGGTTCTTTTACCGCAGCGGCAGCAAATAATCGCGAATTTCGCATAGGTGTCCACATCGTAATAGCAGCTTCGTTGCAGCGTCAATGTAGTAAATGCAACAAGTTACTGGTTTTTTTTCAAATTTAATAGCGTGAGATTTTTTATCTATACAGGATCAAGATTTATGTCATTATCGAATACTCGTAGCACGTGGGAATTGAGTTGATTGGGGCCAAACTCTAAAGATGGGATTGTTTGAAGAGATAGCACCCTGTAGTCCTTTAGGAAAGTTATTCAATAGATCGTTGGCCATCTTCTGGTGGCATTTCATTTTCAGTAGGACTCCAGCTGGACTTCCGGGATGGCTGCAACATCTGTTAAGTGGTCAATTTATGAAAGTTCTTAACTACTTCTAAACATATCATATTGAATACACTTCCACTTGTGATTAAGGAGTGTATCGAAAAGTAGTTATAAACTTCCAAATAATAAAATAGGCATGAAAACATGGTTAAAATTAACATACTATTTCAGTTTATTATAGCTTAACATGTTTACAAAAGATCCAAACGGAAAAACTAGTCATCATGTTCATTTCTGTAGAATGCCCGTACCTTTGATTTGACACCTGCCATCAAATTCTGCACAGTGACCTTTGTGCACTTCCTGGATGCCGCTGCCCAATTTTTCTTAAAATCGGTCATGTTTTGGGACACTGTACCATCCTTCTTAAATATACGCTTGACTATTGCCCAATAGCGTTCGATCGGTCGCAACTGGGGACAGTTTGGTGGGTTGATGTCTTTTTCTACGAACTTGATGTTATTCTCCGTCAGCCACTGTAGAGTGGATTTGGCGTAATGTGCCGATGCCAAATCTGGCCAGAAGAGAGGAGGGGACTGGTGCTTTCTATACAATGGTAGCAACCTGTTCTTCAAACATTCCTTTTGATAAATCTCAGCATTTATAGTTCCTTTTGTATAGAAAATTGAAGAACGCAAGCCACATGTGCAAATAGCTTGCCAAATGAGCACCTTCTGACCGAATTTCTCCATCGCAACAGTCGTATCTGCGGTTGGCACACGTTCCCCAACAGATTTAGTATAAAACTGCGGCCCCGGTAGCGTTCTTGAATCTTCTTTAACGTATGTTTCGTCATCCATCAAAATGCACTGGTCGACATTGTCCAAAATGCAGCTGTACAGCTTTCGAGCCCTGGTTTTGGCACGAGACTTTTGTTCCGGAGTTTGTTTGGGCACTTTCTGCTTTTTGTACGTCTTCAAGTCATTCCTGCGCTTGATTCGTTGAATCATTCCGATGCTGGTCCTGAACTTCTTGGCTAGATCGCGAGTAGAGGCAGATTTGTTCCGTTGAATATAATCCACAACTTTTTGGTCCAAATCGGGGTTGCTGGAGCCGGGTTTCCGGCCACTTCTTGGTAAATCCTTGAGGGAGCACTCCTTACCAAACTTTCGATGATGCGTTTTACACTTGCCGGGTGAACATTTACTCTTTTCGCAATCTGGTTGTAAGTAACACCCTTTTCGGTGCACCAAGTGTGCAGAATTTTCTTTTTAGTCTCAAATTCAATTCGCGACATTTTTGAATACAACTTTATCAACGGAAATGAATGAACCGAATAATCATTTTTGACATGTAAACAAAGCAAATGGCGCTTACACGCTAAAAATATATACAGTAGTTTATGCGTAATAACGCATCGAATGTTTATAACTACTTTTCGATACACTCGTATCTCCATGACTACATCCTTCGAGGAACACGCTTGAAACGTGAAACAACAGTCAAGGATCTGGGAGTAATGCTCGACTCCAAACTGTCAATCGAGAATCACATTGCCTATATTGTTTCTAAGGCCTCATCGCAGTTAGGATTCATCTTCCGCTTCGCAAAAAACTTCAAAGGCGTTTATTGTCTGAAGGTACTATACTGCTCTTTGGTTCGTCGTTTGGTCCCCTTTTTACCAAAATGCAGTCCAGAGGATCGAAGCCGTTTAGCGAAGGTTTATACGCTTTGCTTTGCGACATCTACGTTGGCAAGACCCTCGCAGATTGCCCAATTATGAAAGTCGGTGGAAGCTCATCAGCCTGGAATTGTTGGAAGGCAGGCGTATGGTGGCCAAAGCGTGTTTCGTTGGTGACCTTCTTCAGGGAAACATCAATTGTTCCACTTTTCTTGTTATCTTAAACATCAACACTCGACGACGAAACCTACGTTTACAATCTTTCATTATAAACCGGCACTCAAGGACCAACTAGGTCCAACGTGCTAAGCATGTGTCGCGTTTTCGACAGCTGCTACAACGTGTTTAATTTTAATTTATCCTGTGATGTTAATAAGCGTTGTTTCCGAAGATGTATGTGTTAGTTATTGTATGTAACTAAGTGTTATCTAGTTGTCATTGGGATACACATTTTTATCTGTTGACGAATAAATAAATAAATAAATAAACACAACATATTTCTGTACAAAATATATCCGCCAACCACTGGTTGATCACTGAAATCATAAATTAGGTACATATAAATATTTCAACAGTCCCTGAAAAAACTGAAAACAGAGCAGATCACTCCAATCATTAAGGCTAAAATTTCAATAAAAATATACGACATGTTTATGAAAAGGAAAAGATCATTCTACAAGATACGATTTCAAAAGTCCTCCTTATACCAAAATGTAACCTATAAAAGAAAGAATTTGTATGATGGAAGAGTCCAGTTTGATGTGTTCTGAACTAATTGGAATATCTAACACAATGCCACTAAACAATCATACTCAAATACAATCCCGCACCGCCTACAAGCGCATGCCAGTCCATCACGGAATCAGCAGTTGAACTTCAGAAGTGCTACTTCAATGCAAACGTTCTGCAGAAAGGCTGACAAATAAATACAGCTTCCAAAGCTTGTTTGTCTGCTCCAAGCTCCCAAAATAAATGTTACCGGACTGCAAAGACGATCCCAAAACGTGCTGAAACTATCAATAAAAATATAATGTGATGTCCAGGTACAAACACGATCTTCTGTCGCACGTCCTCACCCCACTACCGTCAAACCGACAATATGATCATTGTCATATTTCAGCTGGCAGCCATTTGTGATCACACGACCCGTGGACGCACCAGATAGGAACCTGTAAGGACCTCCCTCTCTCCAGGCTGTCAACTCACCTTTTGAAGTTCCACTGGAAATGCTATACAATCTCCAGAAAGAGTGGACTCAATTTTTGAATACTTCCAATCTCCACGAAAATCAAGCAAAACCTTCGTGGTAGATAATGAGCGATTAAAGATACTTACGCTCTTTGGTACACAACTATAAAACTATGCTGTCCATAGCTTTTGCGGTGTAAAAATCTTGTCTTGTGAAGAAATAAATAAATAAATAAATAAATACAAAAGTACTACCGGTTAACAAACCCACTAGAACTAAATAAACACATACTTTACTTTGCGTGACAAATACTGTCGAACAAAAATAAGAACCACTGTAATGTTTCTTTTTTGTCCGTCGGCCTATTTCCTCACATAGTGACAATCACCGACGCCAGGAAGACGACTCCACCACCTGGACCCTACCTAACAACTGATGAATATGAGCCGGGACCAACGGCTTTACTTCCCTTCCGAAGTAAGACGTGACCAGATTTTTTCGCCTCAGAAAAACAACCGACATCGACTGGGATTGAACCCAGACCCTACTGGGGTGCAAAGTAGCAGTCACGCTTACCACTACACCACCGACGCCGGCACTGTAATGTTTCTTAAGAATTTCGTGAATTTAACCCCGCGCTCGGAATTGGTTCTCGAAAGGCGGAACTCTTAAGCAGGGTTTCCACCTGACCGCACATTGCCCGCAACTTGCCCCCTTCGCGTTGGTGTACAACTATCGAGTAGACTATCTGGTCTTTTCACTCCAACGCAAAAACGGCACATCCGGACACTGCACGGTCTAGCGATAAATCTACTCTAGTCCAGCTTAGATTGTTAAAAGAACACGTTGCAGCTTTTTTTTGCATCCAACATCCTCCCTATTTCACAAGAAAGAAGAGATTTAAAAAAGATTGTACTTATCTGTTCAATGTCCTCTATCTATTACTGTCCCTGTCCTCTCACGCGAATTCCAGAAGTCCGCGAAGCCAGATTCAATCTGTTTGCCTTTGGTCATGCGTGTCAACGCATGCACTCGCTGGCCCAGCCTTCCGTCTTTGATGGAAGAAACCGCTGCTATAGCGGGTGCTTGGCGGCCAGCAGCAGCGCTCGCTTCACGCTCCTCTCCCGAAAGTGGCATCCGTTTTGGTGATACTGCTGCTGTCCTTACTGCCGTAGGATTCTTGGGCTCCAAATGCGAACATATCAACCGATGGATTGACGAAAATGGATTCCGGTCAGTTACTTTGCCAAAACTTTGAAGCACTACATATCGGAAACTTAATAGAAACGAGTGAAAACAATTGACACGAGCTAAAACAAACACGTCAACTTGCGATCAAAGCATACTGCGATCTCGGGTGCTTCATTTATTCACCAAAAATCTGCAATTTTATGAGTAGCCAAACTACATTGGACCCATGAATCTCAGATCAGATGTTCAAACTCACGGTTTATTGAACAGATGCAGCTTGGAACGAAGATAATGAAAATCAGCTTCAGTCCGGTCAGCTAAGTATCTCCTGACAAATCATCACCAATCATCCAAATTGGTTTCTATGCAGTCTAGAAAATTCCTTGTCTTCCCAATAAAAAGCCACGATTACACTTCGTGAGTGGCTCCAACAGCATCCTTACAGTTGCTTTGAAGACTGCCCCAGAAAGTATGGACACACCAAGTTTTCAGTAAAAATACTACACAAGTATTGGAAATTCAATTTTTATTAGATGTACTTTCAACATTAGATTAGCACATCAGGTTAGTGTTCTCAATATTTGCAATCTAGCGATTGTATGCTAGCTGGCGCACCTTCTTGTGGACGTTCCTCATAAGATTGAGCACAGACTTCTTAGCGAATAGTTTTGACCCTTTCTTCAAATCTTTTTCAAGCTGTTGAATGGTTCCTGCTGCCTTCAATTGGTCGAATTTGCGGGCTATTAGGAGGGTTCATGTCTTTTGGACAGAAACACCATACATTAACAATTATATGTTTCCATGCCCCAAGTCGCGACAACGCCAAATTTCTAGGAAACCTAGGAACAAAGATAATGTCTTTAAGACACCCTAAGAAGATGATCTCAACAATCAATATGAAGTAGCGATTGGATATTGGTTCACTGTTGTATAGCCCCTTGATCCGCATTGTACCTGCTAGCTTGCACCTAGCAATACGTGTTTGTGCCTTTCGGTGCTGGCGTCTTTGTTTTTGTTTTGATTCGCAAGGAGGTTGTGACAGAGTATTTGAGGGTGTGGTCGTGTGAGTTGCTTTGTTGGGGGCAAACTTTTGAGCTTGGGACCGATGTCCTGGTGCTTCCAATGCAACATTCTTCTCTTTCCAGAAACCATAAGCCATGAAAGCACAGAGAACAGACATCTAAGCTAGAATATATTTCACAACAAAACTTGTGTAAGGATTCAAATTAAAATACGTAGATACACTACTGCCATCTCTCGGGTTGTTGCCACTTGCTATTTGATCACGGCAATCATGTTTGTTTATTTCTCGCACTTTACTGCTTTACGCACGACTAATGAACCTTACTCATATTTGAGTAATGCTGACTAAAAATTTAATAAAAATTGTTCCTCATTGGTTTAGTACAAAAACAAATCGCTTTATGGAGAAAACTAGCGGATCATCCTGAAAATTGATCTTACTTTTTTTTCTGGCTAGAGAGAAACAGTTTAAATGAAGAAATGAGCTATAATTTACTGATTGATTGAACAGTACCCAACCATTAACAAAATTCGTTGAGCGCACGCTGAAGCACAGAGGAATTAAAGTGTGTGTTGGTGGGAGTGTATTTCGCGCTGTCATCAGTTGAACAAAACTGGTATGCATTTGCATCAAAACTGGATGAAACATTCCCAGTGGAATTCACGGAGGGCTGAACTGTGGTTACATTTTCCGTGTGCATAGCACAAGTTGTAATCGATTGCCTGAAATTAATATTTTCTTGAAAACAGAAACATTTTCACCCACTTGTCGTATACATACCCATGATCTTCTTCCCCAACACATTTTGCAGGCTCAGTTAAAACGACGGATTCGTCTGCTTGGCGCTCATGTCTCGCATGTGGGTTCAAAGTTATTTCCAGCCATTCCAAGAAATCAGAATCATTTTCAATGAACTCTATTTCTGGCAGATCGTATTGCAGTACAGTATTGCACTTAGCATCTAAATACGCTTTCAGAGGGTTGTTGTTTCGATCGTTGCTCCAATGACCACTGCCGCGGGGAATGCAACCGGACAAAAGCCTATTTAGACAATAATTTAATTTTTATGAATCCCGGCATAATTGTCAGTACTTACCGTTCGAGTTCCGTTCTACCAGGAACTCGAAAATCTTCAGGAGAGAAGTGGTCGGAGCATATTTTTTTTTACCGTGAAAGCTTGAACTCCCTGCAAGGACAAAATTTTCTGCAGTTCGGGCGACTCGCAGCAAGATACCCAGCGGCTGCATCTAAAATGATTTTTCAGGAGCATTAGGAGTGAATTCACAAAATTGAATGTGGTACTTACAAATCTGCATCCTTGGGAAAACTGTAAAAAGATTTCCCCCGGGTAATACCTTGCCTATTTGCACACCAATAAAATTCACACCTACGGCCCATGTCGTTTCCGATAAACAATGTTTTGCTAATGAAATTTTTTGACATTTGGGCTACTAAGATGCGCGACGGTCGGTGATGTGATTAGGTGGCGATGGCAGCGCCACCACAGTATTGCCAGTTACAATGATTATGAAATGGCAGTTAAATTTCTTACACACTTTTTGAATTTGACTTGGATGTCTGTACTCTGTGGTAAAAGGGGTGAAAAGTAAAGATGCGAAAACAAAAATCAGTTGTGCATTCTAACTGTGTTTTATCTTCATTCGAATTCATGTTAGTATGTATGTATGGATGTAAGGTAGCTTACTTCCCCTCTTTGTTTACAAAATCAAATACGTATGTTTGAAAAAGTACTCGAGAAATATTCAATGATTCGAGTTAGTTTTTTTTTGGCATTTTAAGCTTATTGCTTATCACAATGACCTTATTTCCGCTCTAAATTAGTAATTTAATGCTCTTCCACGATTATTAAATTTTAGCTTCCGGGATGGTCCATTTTACATTAGTACGAATGTGTGCCAAGTACATCCAGGGAGGTGGACAACCCCGGGGACCGAACCCAGCCACCTCCAGTATGGTATTACTTTATACACCTTTACCGACTGAGTTAAGGAAGTTCCCATTCATTCATTCCGTATGCAATATTCATTAAAAAAAAACCACGAAACACCTAAATTTCAAAACCATCACATTTGCAACAAGTTTGTAACCCATGCCCAAATCCAGAGCTCTCCATGACCAAAACGTAGAGCGCATGCAACACAAAGTTGCACAAGACCGCAATCCCATTAATTGCCTCGCCATCCATTGTTCGCATTCGGGATGGAATAATTCAGCGGTTTGCTGAAGTAATAATTGCCACCTACCAAAAAATAGCAGCCCTGAAAGCAATAAAAACCTTTCTATCCTTCGTTGAAAAAAAAAAATAAAACGAAAAAAGGTTTATATTTGGCTTGGAGCTAATTTTGGCCGCACTAAACACAACCCGCGTTTGATTTTTCTTTCTGAAGGGAATATTTTCATAACTGATTTCACCAGAGATTCACCTTTAAATACTTGCCGTAAAATTTGACAGAGAGCAGTCAGTGAAAAAAAAATGTTGCTATGGGTAACCAACCTTGCCACCATGGATACTGCTAAATAATTAACAGGGATTGCCATGTAAACCAACTGAGGAAATTTCCCACCCGAAATTTTACGAATCGAAAACATTTTAAACTTCAAACACACCTTTAATGATAATGCTCCATGGGCGTCTTTCTTGACAACGGCGGAGACAGCGACGTCATCGTGCCAGAAATGTAATGAGGTCATATTACAACTTGCGAAGCTTCTTCGGAAAAAGAACTTATCACGTTTCGCATAATTTTCACTCAATAACCATCATCAAAAGCAAAGAAGCTAACAATCTCCCTCCTCGCAGCACCATCCCGAAACATCGCCAGAATTTCGAATCGTGCTCGCTGTTCTTCGGTAGTAGGTATCTGGAGTTGTTTACACAAAACATACTTACTTTACTGGGACACTGTGTCACTGCCAGGTGGGACAACCAAAAGCAAATTGTAGCCCGGAGGAGACGACTTTCGTTATTTTAATAAATATTTGGAAAGCATTTGGGTTCCATGGATCTTGCTGGACACCGAATTTGGCTTGTTTTTCTCCCCAAGCTGAACATGCTACACGAACTGAGCACCAAATTAAGGGGCATTCGCTCGTTTGCAGTCCTTGTACCTAGGACAATATTCGAGAATGTTACAGTAAATGGATTCCGGGAATGGGAGCTTCTCGCAACGGAAGCCCAGAAAACGGACAGAAAATAGTCGGTATGTTTTTGTTGAAGGGTGGATTTTTGGAAATTCGGTTGAAACCGAAAACTTCTTGAAGATTGTGCCTTTAAAATGTATGATGGGACTTGCGGCATCTCCTATCTGCCGACCGTTAATAATCCTTTTGAAAAGCTGACTCCGCAGGGGATGAATCCCATTCCCATGAATGATTTGAAATTAATGACTGCTAGTTCCGAGCGCGGATAGTTGGAGTGGCTCATCAAGATTTAATGGGGATTTTCTGATTGGTCGGATGAAGCTAGCTAGAAGAAGATCCCGTTTTCGGAAGCATTTCTCGGAATAATGATGGGTTTAGTCCGGTTTGATTTTGAACAATGGAATGGTGATTGATTAATTTCAAGAAGCTGTCATAAGTGAGATGATACGGGAGTGGCGAAGGTTTGAATTTAATGTGATTAATATTCGGGATAGACACATGAATAAAAAGCAATTAAGAACGTATCGTTTTTCGTTTTTGATTTTAATTTCAAGGGGTGCTAGGCTCCTGGTCGGGGCGAACAAAGCGTCCTTTAATTTTTTTAAAAAAAAAAAAAATTAATAAAAAAATTTTTTTTTTTTTTTTTTAAATTTTTTAAAAAAAAAAAAAAAATAATATTTTTGATGATATGATGTATGATATGTACTACCACCCATTGTAGCACGGAAACTAAGTCCGATAGCAATGGGCTCTCCTCTCTGTTAGACTTGATCAAGCTTTAATAACCACTGATTATCCTAATCATGCCACTGTATGAAGGGCCAAAAAGGGGTTGGTGGATCGATATGCAACATCACTTATACGTATCCACAGGGATATAAAGAATCTCCTTCCAACAACAAGATTGAACAATTGGTCAAAAGAGCAAGCTATTTAACAGGAGGATGCCCCAATGGGCGGGGAGAAGAGCCCGCCCTCTATTCACAAACTGTTAGCAATGGGGAGTTGGCATTCCCACTCTCCCCATCCAGATTGCTTCAATCGGGTGTCCTGATGGTCCCTTCCATTCCCATGAAATATTTATATAATAGTGTACAAATATATGTATGTAAATGAAAAATACTACAAGCATTCGTATCAATTATATATGATCTTCGTTCGGTTGATCCTGAAATGCAAGAAATGTTTTATAGTGTTAAAGTGTAGAATTCTGTGGTTCGCACTTAAGCACGTTTTCGTTCGTTTTCAGCGATAGCAGCAATTCACTAAAATCTCGGTTTGAGGTATCCTGAAAAAGTTTGTTATATCTATTGAAATTTAATCATTTTATTCTACTCTTATTTACTGGTCACTATTTGCTGCTTGATGCTGATTTTATAACCTCATCTATGAAATAAAATCAATAAAACCAAAATTATCAATTATAATAATATTGGGAGTAATGATAGAGCAATGACAAGGATTGAACTGTAACATCAGACACAAGCTAAATGAATACAGCGCTGTATGAATCATATCCGCTCGAATTTGGTCTAATGTTCATTTTCAAAACGGTAATGAAAAATACATTCAATAATAATTGCAAAAGCCTATCACCGACTCCGTTGCCACCTCCTGACATCCAATGGATTGTTACTGAAAAAATAAATAAAGATTAGATATGTATTAATATCCTCCTAGTCCGATGGGGGCAACCCCGGCGTAGTGGTTAACATCCATACCTCTAACGTCAAAGTCACGAGTTCGAATCTCACCCCCGGACAAGTTACGAAAATACCCAAAAGAGGTATTTGAGTGACTACGACGGGAGATGAACCAGCCCGAGGCTGAAAATACAAAATTTCAAAAAATTGTATGGAGAAAAGTCTACGAGGGGGGGGGGGGGGGGTCTGAGATTTTCAAAAATGAGTCTACGTGGTTTATGAACCGGCCCACAGATCATTCCAAAAATCAAAGATGAAATTTCAGTAAAAAATATTATTTTATAAGACATGTTGTAATATTTTTTATATTAACATTTCAAAGATAGCAATTGGAGTAATCGAAGAGTCCAGTTTGATGATATCTGAAATAAATGGCTTATTTAATAATAATACCACTTAACAAAATATTGAAATATAATACTATACTGCTTAGAAACACATGCCAGTCTTTTATGAATTTTGTGAAAATAATTTTTTTTTTCGAATTTTATAATTTCATGAAAAATAAATTGAGCCTTTTATGCTTGTCATGTTGCCCCAGGGTCTTACATGGTTTTGGAATGCAAAGATGATTCTAAAGCGTGCTGAAATTATTATTAAAATGAGAATGGAGAATATACAATAGGATTTAAAGGTACACGATCTTCAGTCGCACCCCCTCACTTCGCTATTGTCAGATTGACAACATTGCCCAGGCTACGCCAACCAGCGTCTCCATGTTTCAGCTGGCAGTCTTTTGTGATCATATGACTCGTGGAGGCGTGAGGTAGGAACTTGTGAGGACCGGAGGTCGGTTGCACCCTCCTTTGAAGTTGTCAACTCACCATTTGAAGCCCATAATACAGAGAAGAATAAATTATGGAAAAAATATTCAGCTTAGTTTCCCGTTGACCAAATTTGGATTGCCTAACCTGTCATTCAACTCCTACTATTAGAATTTGTAAAGCTACCCAGGCAACCAATAAGCATTATCACATGCAGTAAATCAACCCTAAATCTGCATTAGATCAGATGCTATAAGCATTATATTAGCATTATATCAGCATCTTGAATGCTATTTGTTGTAAAGTTGCAGTTCAAATGCTATTCAAATGCTTGTAGCCTGTAATAAGCATTTCGAATCATAGTATTATCATAGCATTGCAGTAAAGCGGCCGTATATTGGGCCAAAAGCGGCATTTATGTTGCATTTAAGGCAACTTAATTGCTTGATAGGCTGCCGTAAAGATGCTTTGGAAGCGCTTTTTGGTTACCTGGGTACCTTGTCAACTTTGTCCGTCAAAGATCACAAGTTTGCCTTTAACTGCATTTCACTTCTACAGCTCTTTGGGTCTGCTTCAGGATCCTCTTGACGATGACCCAATATTTCTTGATTGGGTGGAGCTCTGGCCTGTTTGGAGGCACCACCGTAACTGGCGACATACGACTCCATGACCTTTTTCCATAAGGGTACGATGCTAAATTCGTTCAGAACGGATGCAGACTGGTACGGACTGTACGGAACTATTAAGCTGCTTCAGGAAAGGTATCAGTCATTTTTCCAGAAATTTAGATATGTAAATTTTTTGGTTGATTGTCCGGGTTGAAAGGAAAATGTTGGTTTGCATGGCAAAAGTATAGATAGCCTGCCAAACTAGATATGTTTTAGTAAACTTCGGAGGTGTCATATGCTTCAAAATGTTTGGCACCTTTCCTCTTCTGGTTGCCATATTATACTCCTGCCCAGGAAACTAGGTTTCAATGTCCATGACCGCGATCGAATTTTGTCAGCATCGTACGGTACAGCTTCCGAGATCAAGCTTTACCCGTCTTGTTTTATTTATCGTCGTGATTTGAAGTCACTGCCTTCTTATAAAGTGACAGCCTGACAGGTTTTTATTTTACTTCGGTTTGTGCTTGCTGACGAAACTGCCAGCTTGTTTGCGACATTTTGGATGGAAAGGTTGTGATTCCAATTGAATCCACCAGCCACTCTTTTTTGCCATGGCCGTGGTTTTCTACTTTCGGTTACCACACGATCCAGGCCTTTTGGCAATCGACAATAGTTTACTGAACTGCACCGCGAAAAAAAACTTTAGATGTTGTTATTGTAATAGGCAACACATAAGATGTCATAGTTTACAAATCCGACCTAAATGGGCCACACCTTACTAAACATAGTATAATGTCATTGCTGTTATCGCAAAACAAATAAATATGGGCTCCGAAAAGTTAACGCAATCGGGCCTTCCAAATAAACAGACTATTTAAAAAATGCACAGAATCTTAGTTTTGCTATACAGTGACGGGCAATACAATAAGACCAAAGCCCGATTTTCATACAAAATGCATCCTTTATGGAAATCAAAAAGTGGTCTTATTGTTTTGTCGTGTGCGGTGTCTGTAACTTTTAAAGTGGTGAATGAAAAATGATGGATTTACTGCACTTCTGGACCATAGCAGAAATTTCAGCTCAATCGGTTCTCGAGAAAATGAAAGGCAAGCCCCCAAACATGACCGTTTAGTATGAAAAGGCTTTGGTTTTATTGTATTGTCCGTCACTGTATATTAACTATACATTAGCAATACTCTTAGGGAATGTGATGACGTTTTTAAAACTTGTTACCAATAAGTGAAGTTTTCCATACAATATTTTTTGGGTAACTGAATAACTCTTAAGTAATCATGCAGGTATGAATATAGAACAAGGTTATTTCACTATTTTTTTTAATTCAAAACATTTTCAAATTTATTTAAAATCTGTTAGAATATTCAAGCAGCTTGAAAATGTCTTCATGCTATAGGGTACGGGACGGGTTTTAAGCAGTTTAGTCAGCACCTGAGACATTTGATGAAGCTGTATGTAATCTATAATTAGAACTGCCAATATTTAGACATCAATCCTTCTGCTTACGTCTGGCCTATAGGAACATACCTTCAGCAACGAGCATTAGGCTCAGAAAATTTCTTAGCCATTGAATTCCCAATTGCAGGGACTTTTTAAGAGCATGCGGATTGCTTTCCGATTAAAAAAATGTTTTCTTCAGCTCCTCAATCTGTATATAAACTAACAATATTGTATGAGTGCGATTCTGTGCATGTTTGCGAAGGCGAAATTAAATAGGCCAGTTCACAATTTGCTGCAAACGTCAATTTCCTCAACCCGCTCCTTCGTTTTACCCATCCGCTCTCGAAAACAATCAACCAAAACATGTCGATTGCTACGATCACAAACTCGTCTACTAGCAGGTTATGAGACAGACTTTTAGTTTGTCATTGATCTTTAGATTGGCAATGTGTATTTCTTATACTCTCACGCAAATGTTAGCCAAAGCGACTGTGACGACAAACGGGATGCTTCGTTTAAAAACAAACAAATGCAAGAGACAGTGGGCTTCACGTTACATTACCGATGCGCTATATCCATGGTTAACAAAAAAGAGAGGAAACATGGGCTCGCTCAAAAGCAACAGTGATGCCATAGCTGCCGCTCAACAGCGAAGCATTATTTAACGTTGGGTACTATTGGACAGCTCCAAAACATATTTTTTTTGCAAATGATAGTGCCAGATGACGGACAATATAATCATAAGCATAGATCTCCAATGACTGGAAGAAACATGAAATAAATAGTGATTTCAGATCATCTAAATATATAATAAATTTAACTCAATGTTCAACATCACATTCTGGCAACAAATCTAGTTGTGAGAGAGAGCTAATGAAGACATGCTCTCCGGTACCCGCGATTAAATGCAATATACACAAAGGAAAAAATTGAGCGAACTTCTTCAGCAGGCAAGAAACTGATGGTTTTCTAGATGATGTATTTTAAATCTTCAAAATGACAGTAATAAATTGGTAATCTATCATGATTCATACATCGAATCATTGGCCCAATAGATGAAGCTTATGATCGTATCATTGAAAGTGAAATAATTTGAAAAATGTAGGAGTTATAGATTAAAATAGTGACCCCTGATTAAGCCGTTCCCTACCCTATCTGAAAATCTTAATAATTTTCAAAAATACTTTTTGTAAATATCGAATAGATAAAAACATCATTAAGGACTTCAGTGTTACCATTGATGCCGGAGTGGGATCCAACAACAACGGATTGGTTTGTTTTGTGCGGCTTGCTCTACTTCTTGGATCCATGGGTGGTTGGAAGTCCCCATTTCCAAGGCCTGGAGGCACGATGCGGAGTCTGTGATGATCGTCAACTCGTTAGTTACGTTCGGGATCGCTTGCTCTCTTGGTGGCATACGCTTCTGCGGAAAAAACACTGCACTTTTCTGGTAGGCTGTACACTAGCGATAGTCCGTTGCCGTGCACTGCAGCTCCTACAGTGTTTGCACCTTTGGAGCCATCTGTGTATAATACTGTTGATCGCTGAAACCGTGTCGCGAGTAGTTGTTGTACTACCGGGCGAACTTTCTCAAGTGGGTCACCGGCTCGAACAGATTTCTTCACGATCCCGTACGTCAATTTTAACGTCACTAATCCCGAGCCCACTTGGAGTAGTAATTTACGATTGCCACGTGGCAAATGAGGCAAGAGAACAGCCGCCAATTGTCGTCCCAATCCCAGGCGAAGATGTACTGAGAGCGGTAAAACAAGCGATAAGGCAACGATGGAACAGTCAGTGGTATGAATCCAGGGAAGCGAAACTGAGGGAGATAAAACGCGACACACATAAGTGGACGGATCGTGGCAGCACCAGTGACCAGCGAGTATTAACACGCCTAAGAATTGGTCATACACGGCTAACTCACACGTTTCTATTAAAAAAAGAACCTCCACCCAGCTGCTGTGGAACGGTGTTAGATGTACGACACGTAATTCTCCATTGCAGAAAATACGTCGATCAACGGCAAGAGCATAGTATTAGTGCATCAAGCCTTCGAGATGCCCTAGATAACTCTGAGGACAATACAAGCAATCGACTGAAGGGCTGTATCGGAAATTGTAAAAACGCGGGACAAATAGGGAACAAACAAACAACTTAAAATAGGAGCAATTGTATAAGGTGGACACAGCGAGAATAGGATGAAATAATCGGAAGAAGAACGGGAATAAAACCGGAGCACGAACAAGAAGCAGGAACAAAATGTTAGCAATACAAATAATTGCGTATGAAGAATGTTGGAAAGTGAGTGATAAATGAAATAAAAAAAACACGTATACAAGAGAATGGGAAAGCAAGAAAAAAAAAAAAAGGGCAGCTGTTCTTAAAAAAAGTTCTAATAATGGCAATTGATTTTGTTGGGTAGTATTAGGTGCACAACTAAGTTCTCGCTGTTTTTTGGTGAAAAAGGAACTTTATTTTGAAAACAAAGGTTACAAACGAATTATTCCAAGTATTGCCCATCACTAGTTACGACTTTTTCCCATCTTTCTGGTAGAACGTGAATACCATTTCGATAGAACTGTTCGTCTTTTGATGCTATCCAAGAATCAAGCCATTTTGAGATGTCATCATATGAGTAGAATTGCTGACCAGTGAGACCATGTGCCATCGAACGGAACAAGTAATAATCGGACGGTACAATATCAGGAGAATATGGCGGGTGGGGTAGGACTTCCCATTTGAGCGTTTCCAAGTAGGTTTTCACGGGTTTCGCAACGTGAGGTCGAGCGTTGTCATGCTGAAGAATCACTTTTTCGTGTCTGTGCTCGTATTGTGGCCGTTTTTCGTGCAGTGCTCGGCTCAATCGCATCAATTGAGTTCGATACCGTTCCCCGGTAATGGTTTCGTTTGGTTTCAACAGCTCATAATAAATAACACCAACTTGGTCCCACCAAATACACAGCATAACCTTCGCAGCGTGAATATTCGGCCTAGGCGACGATGTTGAGCATGCCCGGGCAGTCCCCATGAATGTTTCCGTTTTGGGTTACTGTAATGAATCCATTTTTCATCACCCGTCACAATGCGATGTAGAAAACTCTTCCTTTTTTGCCGCTGGAGCAGTTGTTCACAGACGAAAAAACGACGCTCAACATCTCTTGGCTTCAAATCGTAAGGAACCCAAGTTCCTTGCTTTCGAATCATTCCCAACGCATGCAATCGCTTAGAAACGGCTTGGCGGGAAACTCCTAATCCTGAACCAAGCTCTTCTTGCGTTTGAAACGGATCCTCATCGAGCAATGCCTCCAATTCAGAGTCTTCGAAGTTTTTTGGCCTTCCTTCACGCGGACGATCATCAACACTGAAATCACCGTGTTTGAAGCGACAAAACCAATCACGACACGTTGTTTCACTGGGAGCAGCATCCCGGTAAACTTTTGGGGCTCGGGGGTTGCCGGCGGGTTTTGTTGGAAGAAAGAAAAAAAACAATACCTGCCGGGAAGAGATTGGGGGAAGGAAACAGCCATCTATCAACCAACCAAAATATAAAAAACCAAAACAAATTGTTTGTTTGGGGGTGGGGTTTTTTTTCTTTTGGTTGGGTTTGGTTTGTGTGGTGGGGTTCGCGCTGGGGCGGCGCTTTTTGTAGGGGGTTGGTAGTATAGGAAGTAATAAGAGGAAAGGAAAGTGATACAGAAGAGGAAAGAATGCGAAAAGGAGAAGGTGAAGGAAAACGAAGATGATAAAGAACTTGAAGAAGATTTAAGAGTAGACGAAGAAGATGAAAAGTTGACGAAGAATATGTAAAAGATTGTAATGATGATGAAAAAGAAGAAAATTGTAATGATAATGAAAAATAACACAGCGAACGAGAAAGCGGATTCTAGCTGGAGCATATACAACAGCTACGCCAAGACGAACAAGTCGAAGCATCCATCAATACTGGACACGAATGCACCTCTGGTGTAAAGTGTCAGAAATAAACACAAAAAAATCATTAAGGACTGTTCAAAAATATAAACAAACCACATATGCCGAATTCCCAGGAAAAACAAAATCGTTTCAAAATCACTGCCATCTTATTCATGAATTCCAATGTCTGTATAAATCTGTAACTTTATTTAAATATCTGTATAATGTATGTAGGCTCTATGAAGTCTGTATGCATGATCAAATGTCTGAATAAATACAGACGTATATGTAAATCTGGGAAAATGAGGACTTCATTCTTCACGTGCACACCTACACAATCAGGGGTGTCAACCAAATTTTTATCGTATGATAATGTGTGTGTGTGTGGTGGGGGGGAATTATGCATAAATTATCGAATACAAAAACATAATAATGAGAGGGTCTCAACTGCTTCACAAACTAATAATAAACTTATTAATTTAAATTTTAAATTCTTTGATCTACATTTTGTTCACCTGAAGTCAAACTTACAATCTCTGCCGCAATCGAACATTCTACAGCTAATCTAATCTGTGGATAGTTAAGGTTGAACTTTACCCCCATTAGCTTATCCCTAGTCCACATCCAAGTCCAGGTCACATACTGTACCCATCACTCGAAAAATCACTCCAATCTATGACACGCGATGCGCATTTAGAAGATAATAAATTGCAATCATTTACCACCCCCTTCTGACTTACTCGTCAGAGCTCGTCCGGGCTTCCATCCCCCACCATCATCTCTTCACCATCATCATCAAAAACATTAACATACGAATGCATGAAGATTGATCAAACGGAAAGTATACAACACATATTTTTCACTTCCATCCCAACGCGCGAACAATAAATTTCGATCTCCTTTCCTTCCCATTGCTTTCGTGCTCATCTGCCCCTCCGTCGCGGCTCGAATTCTACAGGGAGTGAGTGATAGCTATTTGCTCATTTGCTCACTCACTCACTCGGCGAAAAAGTAGTGATGGGTAGCAGCTATGCTTCAGAGTCACGCTGAACGTACCTACCCGAATCTAAGTTCCATTCACACATTTCCGTTTCCATACTCATTCATTGTCAGCCGCTCATCCTACCCGTCAGCGTAAGTAACGAGCGGGCGAATCCATGCGGAAATTCATCGATTTTTATTTGGAGTCTGCGGCATTCTACTTTAGAAGCAAATAAGCATCAGCATCAGCTTTTCCCTTCCAAACACGAGCACCCGAAGATGGGGATTGCTTCATTGGGACTGCTGGCAGTTCTTCCGGTTAACCCGGGAGAGCATGGGTTGGGGGATGGGACCAAATCCCTGCTCTCTGTACCCCGAGCGGATGTTGTCTTCCGCACTGCTGGTATGAGACGTGAGTGAGTGTGTTTGTGAGTATTGTGTTCACATCATCTCTGGGGAGGAAGTCTCCGCATTGTGCTGTGTAGGTACCTATGCTCGAAGGCGCTTTTAAAAATATCGTTGGAATGCCTACCGAATGCATCTTTTGTTGAACCGGTGTTTAGTGTAAGTTTCAGTGTTCATTGTGATTGAAGAAAAATCGTAGAAGGTAGGGTGGTAATGATCTCTGATGATTACAATGTGAATAGAATATTCTAGCAAACCCACCCGGTGGAAACTTTGAAAAATCCTCTCTTTTCATACCTGTTTATGAGACAATCAAGCACAGCCCACCAAATGCATCAGTACGTGATAAGTGACTAACAGAATCTTCCAGGAGTCGGCAAAGTTTTGCTGACTGTCACAATATTTCACTGCCAGATGCGATTACGAGTTTGCACCAGTTCTCAAAACTTTTGCCGCTGAGATGAATGCGTTAGCGCCATAAGCCCAAGACAATCAGCGAACACAACAACGAAAAGTATAGCGCCATGATGGTTCAGGGATGCTAAACATACAGATGTGTTTGTGGGTAGGGATATTCTATAGAGCCAAACACGCTCAAACACGCTCAAACTTGTTTAACCAAGTTTCACTTTAAAAAAATCTTTTACGAGCGTATTAGTAGAGCAATTCTCGAGTAATTCATGATAAGGGCATAGAAGCCAATAGTAAACAATGGCTTTAAACGTTGATTTCCGTTGAAACTGTTGGATATTTCCCTCGTGTATGAAGGTTGCTCACTTGTTTCCGGTTCACAAGAAGGGAACCAAACGAGATATGGATAATTACCGAGGCATTTCGTCTTTGAGCACGGTATCGAAACTATTTGAGCTCGTTATGATAGACCCTCTACTCTCCCACTGCAAGCAATACTTAAGTGAAGATCAATACGGGTTCATGGTCGGCCGTTCCACTACCACTAATCTGTTGTGTCTCACTTTGCTTATTACGGAAAATATGACCGAATGGGCGCAAACGGACGTCATATATAGAGCATTTCTCTGCCAAATGAGCAAATGACTGAACTCGACCCTCTCCGATTTGGATGAAACTTTGCACATGTCTTCGGAATTGGTGACGCTGTATTTTCCGCCGGTTAAGGGAATTTTTCGACTCAAGACAAATTTTTCAAAGGGCGTATGTGTTTGTCATGCGTATTTTTCAAAAAATCATAACTCGAAAACCGTTGTTTGTAATAAAATTGCGTCTGAGAAGAAGTTGTAGTTAATTAATTTGACTTTATGAAAAAAATATGTACACAGTAAAAAAATTTTTTTTCTTAAAAAAAAACAAAAATTAAACTTAAAAATCAATTAGCAAATCTGTCCAACGTACGATTTTTATAATTTTTTTTTTCAAAAAGGCAAAAAGCAAAAAGTCATAAGAAGAAGAATAGAAGTTGTTCTACGATGGAGCAACTTAAGATAAAAAAAGTTCTTAGAAGTAAGAAAAATTCAATTTTTTTCTAATTTGTTGTTTTTGCATAAATAACCATATTTTAATAGTATAATACGATTTTTCTAGTAATTTTAAACAAAAACGCTCTTGGTGAGCAACATTCTAAATGTATCCGTTTTCGAGATAATTTGAAATTAGTGTCGAAAAAAATGGCTTTTTCCATGAAAATATCCCTTTTTCAAAAGTTAGTCATGATTGTCCATCTGCAAAAGTATTCTTTTCAAATTTTACATAAAATTTTCTACAATATACTTTTTATTACCGAGAATACTAGACAAACTAATTCCTGATATTTACTGTAGGTAACACGACAAAATTTGCGCCCATTTATACCTATTAATGCATTCCCTTTGGTGTTGACAGAAAATATAATTTCCATGCATACCCCTGCACATACCAATATTTCAAAAAAGTACCTAAAGTGCGTACCTAGTACGTATAAAAAGGATTACATTGCAAAGTCATGACATCAGTTTAACAGTGTCTTTCATAAGTAGCGTAAAGTGTAAAACGATTTGAAATGGAACTCGAAACAAAGCATTGTTGTAAACCTTTTCGTGAAATCGGGAGACGGTGTTCGCCTAAACTTAGAAATTTAACTGACAAGTTAATTGAAAAACTTTTATCCATGCAGTGTACGGTCCATTTGGACACGTCATTAAGAATTTGTGATTCATGTCGGTTATATTCGTATCGTCGTAATCCTGTCGAAAGAGTGGAGCAACCAGAAAACGGTGGACATGACGAAGCACCAACCACATCACGGAACGATTTGGAGGAAATACCATCGGCAGCTTCAATTACCTCGGCATCTTCTCAGGACAGTGACCTACCGGTTTATTCCAGGATACACAACATTGAGTTATTCAATAATGGAATTGCAGGAATAAATGTGTCTCCGATATCCATTAGAGAATTTAAAAACGATAAATACCGTCGGCAAAAATTTGCCGAAATTGTAGCAGGTATTAGAAAATATCTATTCAGCTTACCACCACAAGAAGAAGTCGAAGAGTTAGCTACATTGAAAACAAAGGTTGTGGAATATGATGAAATTATTTCCAAATTGAAAGAAAAATTCATAGAACCAGATTGTTCGAGAATAGATAAAATACGTATATTAACAGTTTTGCCTAATTCGTGGACGATTCAGCAAATAACGAGCAAATTTGAAACAAACAAATACCTTGCATTACAAGCAAAAGAATTGGCAGCCGAAAATGGAGTATTGGCTACCCTCAACGACAGATCGGGGAATCGTTTGAATCCGGATATAAAGAATCAAGTGATACAATTTTTTGACGAGGACGACATCAGCAGAGCCATGCCGGGACAAAGAGATTATGTCTCTGTAAACACTAATGGTAAGCGTCAACAAATTCAAAAAGGGTTATTACTTTCATCACTTAGAGAAACTTTCACTCGATTTAAAGAAGTCAGTGAACATAAAAAGAAAGAAAAAATATTGGATTTAGTACTTTTGCAGCATTACGACCAAAACATTGTAAATTGCTAAATGCTTCAGGTTCTCACAACGTTTGTGTTTGCGCAATTCACGAAAATATTGATTTAATGCTTCACAGTTTAAAAAAAATATTCATTCAACACTGATTGTAATCAACATTTTGAGAAGTTATTGTGTAATTCATCATCAAGATCAAAATTTTGTTACCTCCGTGAATGCGAAAATTGTCCCACGCTGTCTGAATTTTAGATAAGATTTTTAAAAGAACTTGAGAAACATAACTTGTCTGAGATATCGTTCGAACAATGGATTACAACTGATAGATGTAATTTAGAAACGCTATTAAAACCTGTCGATGAATTTGTTGAATATTTTAGCGAGAAATTAGAAAAACTATTAACTCATGATTATATAAAAACAAAGCAATCTAAATTTTTAAGAGATACAAAGTCTTCATTAAAAGAAGGAGAAGTAGTTATTATTTGCGATTTTGCAGAGAATTATTCAAAGTCATCATTGGAACAATGAGCAGGCTACAGTTCATCCGTTTGTTATTTATTATATGGAGTCAGGAATGCTTGAAAATCTAAGTTTTGTTGTAATATCAGAAGTTCTAAGACATGATACAATTGCGGTACAAGTATTTATTTCTAAATTACTAACGTATTTTAATCAACTAATGAATATAAAAAAGGCCATTTGTATGTCTGATGGGGCTGCTTCCCAATACAAAAATAGAAAAAAATTTGCAAGCCTCAAGTAAAGTAAAAGTGCAAGTTTAAAGAGAAATACAACATTGAGTCTGAGTGGCATTTTTTCGCAACTTCACATGGTAAGGGACCATGTGATGCAATTGGCGGCACATTAAAACGAATGGCAACAAGAGCAAGCTTGGCCAAACAACATGAACATCCAATAACAAGAGCGAAAACTTAGTATGATTGGGCTATTAAGAGAAATCAAGAAAATTTCACAAAAATATCATTTTGCTATGTTTCACAAGAAGAATATGAAGAGGGAGCTGCAGAATGGGGTGGTAGTTATCAGCAAACAAAAATGATTCCTGGTACACAGAAATATCACTCCTTCATTCCAGTTGCAGATAACAAAATAGCTGCGCAAATATTTTCAACTGACGAAATACTGAGTTTTCATAATATTTATAGGAATGTTAGGAAATAGTGTTTGTAAAAATGTAAATACAATTTTTTTTAAAGATAGTAGAAAAAATAAATAAATCATGTATGAACAAAAAAAACTCAAAATTTTTATTTGGTAATTAAGATTCGTCAATTTCGTTAATTAAGAAGATGTTCAATCTTCTTGGTGTCCAAAGGATAGTTGTTGAACATTTTATGTAAAATTTGAAAAAAATACTTTTGAAGATGGACAATCACGAATAACTTTTGAAAAAGGGATATTTTCATGTAAAAAGCCATTTTTTCGACATTACTTTCAAATTATCTCGAAAACGGGTTCATAAAGAATGTTGCTCACCAAGAGCATTTTTGTTTAAAATCATTAGAAAAATCGTATTATATTATTAAAATATGGTTATTTATGCAAAAACAACAAATTGGAAAAAAACTTGAATTTTTCTTACTTCTAAGAACTTTTTTATCTTAAGTTGCTCTATCGTAGAACAACTTTTATTCCTTTTTTTATTACTCAAAGCCTTTTTGAAAAAAAAAATAAATAATAAAAACCGTACGTTGGACAGATTTGCTAATTGATTTTTAAGTTTAATTATGAATTTTTTTTAAGAAAAATTTTTTTTTTTTGCAGTGTACATATTTTTTTTATAAAGTCGAATTAATTAACTACAACTTCTTTTCAGACGCAATTTTATTACAACCAACGGTTTTCGAGTTATGATTTTTTGAAAAATACGCATGACAAAACACATACGCCCTTTTGAAAAATTTGTCTTGAGTCAAAAAATTCCCTTAACCCGCGCAAAATCCATAATCACCAATTCCGAAGACATGTGCGAAGTTTGATCCAAATCGGAGAGGGTCGTGCAAGATTTTGACTTTTTCCGGCTGATATCATCTAGAAACGCTCCATAACGTTTTTTTTTTTGTTTTTTGTGTGTAAAATATTTTTTGGGGGGTAAATAATATTTTTTGTGATTTTGCCAAAAAAAGTCGGCCGAATTGAAAGGGTGGGGGGGGAAAAAAAAAAAAAAAAAATTTTTGGTGGTAAGTGCACCGGTTTTGGCCATTGTAAACAATAAATCAAAGAACTTCGATCACTGTACTTCTACAAACATTAATTGTACAAGTCATTTGGCGTAATTGGATAGTTTTACTTCTAATCTTTAAGATTACTTTGTCTAATTAAGGAAAACATACGTTATGGTCATTATTTTCGATAATTTAAAATATCTTGACTAGTTTCCTATTTTGGCCATAGTGTTCTTATATTGGCCACTCAGTGTTCCTATTTTAGCCATGCTGCTGTTAATGTACTGTTGGAGTTTATAAAATATTTCAATTTACCTTACCAAATTAAGAATCAACTATTTACTTGTCTTTTCTTGGAATTCATATCTTTGGGCAAAAAATTGCAGCGAATCGGCTTTTACTACCCGACCTACACATGGAATCAATCCAATATACCACGTGGACAGGATTTTACCGATGTTTGATACCCTCCTCGCTCTGCGTGAACAATCTTCCATATAAATTTCCAAAAATTGTACGGAACGTGGAAATTTGCCAAACTAGCACACCCCCCCCCCCCCTCCCTTAACTGTTTACGAGGTAAATGGATAGCCCCAGTGTTGCATAGCCTTGAAATGTTTGGTATCACCTCATCACATCTACCTTTTTATAGTGCCCTACCATAACTTTTGGGAGTGATGTGATATTTAGTTGAAGCTATTTTGTACTTATGACAAATGGTGTATATCAAGGCAGTAACTTTTACTCACTTGGCACTTGGCTTTACTCAAATTTGGCTCACTTTAGAAAAATGCGTGAGAGAAACAGTGAAGTAGGTGACGTAGGTTCTTATTCATTTCGATTCTCGAGACATTTATACTTGAATACGGTGCCAGTACCCTAAGAAATCTCGTTTTCATGTTTTAAATTGAATGCAACCATTTAGTTTAGTAGTTTAGACCATATTTCAACACAACATAATTATGGATAACATTTTTTTCAATTTTCTTTCTTTTTCTTGTTCGAAATACCTGCAACATTATTCATCACCTTTCTTTTTTTGCCTATCTCCAGTGATTTCTTATCTTAATCTTGATTTACAGCTTTCTTCGATTTTTTCAACTTACTCTTTGCTCTTTCACGTTTTTGTAATTATGCAGGCTTTTTCCTTTTTTTTTGCTCCTCATCTTTTCTCTGTTTAGCTTCAAATTGCTGCAGTTTTGTATTTTCACGCTCAATAGCTCTAATCTTCTTTTTGTGTTCAATATCCTGCTTTTGTTTTTCCACTTTGCGAATTTCCTCCAATCGTTCGCCGGCAGTCGATACTGGATAAAACTTCTTCGTGTAGTTTCGATGTTTACCAGTCCTGCCAGGTGCTGGTGGCAAATTGAGGAAGTCAGAAATGCTGGTCTTCCTAAATTCAGTTCTTTTGTTGATAACATCTTGAAGTGCTTCTTGTTAAGATTGCTCCACTATCGGTTCTACAAATATTACAAAGACAAAACGAGTTAGATTATGGTGAACCATGAATTTGTACTCTCTCACCAGTAATTGAAGAATCCACGCAATTCATAGTTTTTTCGGTATCATTTGCAGGTTCTTCCAGTAACCGTATGACCTTTTTCTGAGAACAGTCTCCATTGAAGATACGTTCCATCGGTAGAAATAGTGACTCTCAAGAACGGTTGAGTATTACAATAGAACTGATCAGTGGTAATAAATTCCTGCTGATTGGTTTCGCTAGAATAACCAGTTCCTTCGGTTTCAATATAAGAGGTCGATTGGGGCAAACATGAGCCTCTTTCTGTATGAGTCATTCGGAGTACATGGTCCTGTTCCTCGCTGTGGTCTAATGGTGTTGTGTGAATGTTGACATAAGGCTGTTTAAACTCTTGGTAGAAAAATTGAATGATCTTTTGCTCGTGCGTTGTGTTTTGATCTGCTCTTTCAAGAATCTTAGACAGAGTTGATGGTCCCATTAAGTCAATGACGCGCTTAATTTTTTCCGTGTGAATTGATACATAAGAAGATAGCTTAAAAGTCATGCTGTGTGTAGCAGATTTTAGTTGTGATACCGGAGCTGTATCGGGTTGTGGAAGTGGCAACGGATCAGTTGCTGGCAATGTTGTGTAGGATTCTGCTGATAAACCTGCTGTTTCTGGGAACAACGTTGGATTGGAGATCATCGATTGAATTTCACTCTCTTCTAGTGGAACTATCGATATTGCTGGAATTGGATGTTCTGATGAACTTGATTCGTTAATTCTTGGTGTTCGTAGATTATTGTTGTTTTTAGAAAATACAACGTTCACACTGTCGGAGCTGTTATCAATTTTTGAACAGCCAGTCGTAGCTATACACTTAGAATAGTCAACGTTATCTGCGTTAAAAGGATACAACCCGCAGACACGGAAGCCATTTGTGATGCTTTCTTGTTTTATCCCTTTGCCAACCGCCTTTTCCAATATAGGACCGAATTGTCTCACAGTGAAAATCTCACCAGGATGCTCGAAACGCCAATCATCAACTTCCTTTTTCCATTGATCTTTCAACGGTTTAAAAATTGAAACATCTGCGGGCTGTGTAATACGCGTTGTGTTCGGGTAAAGAGCTACCAATACTATCCCCAATTGTAGACACAAATCTGCCACCTCAACAGTCACATGAGAGGAATGACCGTCAACAAAAAATATACCGGGGTGCTGGATTCCATGTTTCATCAGAAATGGGTGGACAATTTTTCTGATATATTCACTGGATTTGTTTGTAGTCATCCAACCACGTTCACTTTGTCCAAGTCCCCATGATGATGGAAACGCTTGAGCAACGTCTTTCTTAATACGCTGACCTGAGAGGATAACCAAAGGGTCTACGATCTGACCAGAAGCACTGAAGGAAAACATGACGGTAATGTTCTGTTTAACATCCGCTCGCTACACCTCATATACGTCTCGAGAGCCTTTCTGTGCAAGGACTTCACGAGTCTTTGGATGCAGATAGAATGAGGTTTCATCGCCGTTGAAAACACGGCTTGAATCAGACATTATATCCTTGATTCCTTCGAGGTCCATCCACGTGGAAACATCCTTGAACCATTTCCTGATATCGCCCTCGGAAACTCGAGCGCTTGCTGAAGTCACACCTTCTGGAGTCCGAATTGACAAATGTGAATAACGTGTCATGAAAGATGAAAACCATTTCTTGCCTAAAATAAATGCGATTAGAAACAGAACTTAGTGATTAAATAATACAAACTGGGGTTTACCTGGACAATTATTTTTGAACGGAGTATTACGGGAGCTTTCGGTAAGGAAATCCTTAACTTTGAATAATAACGAACGGCACTGCACAGGAAAACCTCGATGTTGCATTCCAATCAGCCAGCAAACAATCTTTTCCTCTTCCTCCTTTGACAGTATCGTTCGTTGATTTTATGCTACTTGTCACTCATGCGATATCGGATTGTGGACCGAGGAATCCCATATTTTTTGCTGGCCGGTATATGGAAGACGTTTTGGAGGTAATCTCCCGTATACAAGATTGTAACGCACGTTCATTGTACGTTTGTTCGGCCTGTAAAACCATCGTTTTAGCCTTTAAGATTAGTGGGATTATTGAATAACTATGAATTTTATTATTAGAGTGAATAAATATAGTTACTTACTGTGATTTATCGGATGAAAATGATGAATTTGTGGGAACGTAGGCTGACGGTTTTAGCGGGGTTGTTTCGGAGAAATGAAGAACTGTCTCGTTTGGTTGTCTATATCATACTAAAATTATATTTACATAGATCGGGTGTCGTGTGATCAAGAGTAAATGTTTGTGGTTAGAATTGTATTCATGTAAGGTAATTTATTTTGGTTTGTTTGTGTTGTGTACGCCACACTACTCCCCCCATAGTTTTACCAATATCGGCGAGGGATCCTCACGTGGCGTCCGGAGCGTGTTTGGTAGGTCGTATTTTCCGTTGTAGTTGTTGTTTGCTCTGTTGCGCCGGTTTCGATGATCGGTTGGTCTGTCTGCATGAAAGCTGTCTTTAGACGATCGATTGAAATTGCAGTGTGTTTGCCTTTAACATCCACAACGAAAACTTTTTTCTTTCGACGGATAACAGCATATGGTCCATCGTACGGCTGCGAAAGAGGTGGTTTGATGGCTCCTACCTTCACAAAGACGTGGCTGCATGTAGACAACTGTTTCTGCATGAAGGTCGCTTGCTTTGAGTGATTGCTGGTTGGTGTTGGTCTTAGCTTCGACATGGTCCTTTTCAAATCAGCGACAAATTCGGACGTGGGCACGTTATTATCACCAGAGATGAAAAATTCGCCGGGCAACAGAAGAGATGTACCATACGTAAGCTCAGCAGCCGTTGTTTGTAGATCCTCTTTTAGCGATGATCGTATGCCGAGAAGCACGATGGGAAGAACTTCGGTCCAGCGAGAGTTTTGGTGGCACATGATTGCTGTTTTGAGCTGACGATGTGTTCGCTCGATCTGGCCGTTTGCTTGCGAGTGATAGGGGGTTGTGCGTAAGTGTGTGATTCCGAGCAGCCTGGTCAGTGTGCGAAACAATTCCGATTCGAACTGCCTACCACAATCAGTTGTTACGTTCGTTGGGACACCGAATCGTGCGATCCAGCCGTTGATGAAGGCACAAAATCCAAAAATGTTTGCAGATCAGGATCGGTCTTTTGCGAGTGTGCCATACTATCGTAGTCGATCGCTTCGGACGTAGTGATTGTGTTGATACGACTCAGCATGTCGGCGACTTTATTCGCTTCGCCAGATACATGCCGAATGTCTGTAGTATACTCACTGATGAAACTGAGTCAGCGCTGCTGCGTCGGGCTTGCCTTCTCTGGTCGCTGGTGGAAAGCGGTGACGAAGGGCTTGTGGTCCGTATATACACAAAAATGTCGAGCTTATAGTGTATCACGGAAATATTTGATAGCTTCGTACATAGCGATTAGCTCGCTATCTTTCTGTTGACTCTCGTTTAGCTTGCGAAAAAAGAATGCAAGTGGTTGAGGACCATTTTGTGTAATCTGGTGGAGAACAGCTCCGATAGCAGTACTCGAGGCATCAACATCTAGAGCGAGGTTTCCTTCTGGGGAAGGGTGCGCAAGAAGGATGGCGTTTGCTAAATCCTGCTTGCAACGTTCGAACGCTGCATTTGAATCATCGTTCCACTGAAGAATCGTTGTGTCGTTGCGAGTATTTCCAGTGATCATCGCCTGCAGAGTTTGTTGGTTTTCTGCCGTACGTGGAATAAAGCGCCGATAGAAATTTATAGTGCCGAGGAACCTTTTAAGCTGTTTGGCATTCGTGGGTTTCGGAACATCCAAAATAGCTCGAACCTTGCTGGATTTTGGCTTAATTCCCTGCGGGGTGATTTGGTGACCTAGAAAATCAACGGAAGGTTGCCCAATTTGGCATTTCGCAGCGTTGATGACGAGGCCGTTTTGTCTCAATCGTTCAAAAACTGTGCGAAGGTGCTGTTTATGCTGATCGATGTCATCTGATGCTATGCACAAGTCATCGACATATGGGTAAACGAAATCAAGGTCACCTAAAATAGCATGTAGGTGCCTTTGCAATGTTTGACCTGCGTTACGCAATCCGAAGGTCATATAATTGAACTCGAAAAGTCCAAAAGGAGTTGTGATAGCTGTCTTTGGGACATCTTCGGGTGCCACAGGGATTTGGTGGTACGCGCATTGGAGATCAATGCAGGAAAAAATTCGCTTACCGTACAAAATGGTGGAGAAATCTTGAATGTGTGGCACTGGATACCGATCTGGGACGGTGATAGCGTTTAGATTTCGGTAGTCACCACAGGGTCGCCACTTGCCATTTGACTTTTTTACCAGATGCAGTGGGCTGGCCCAACAGCTTTTCGATGGTTGGCAAATGCCTTGTTCCATGATAAATTGGAACTCAGCCTTTGCTTCCTTCAATTTGTCTATAGGAAGACGACGAGGGCGGCAGAACACAGGTTGGCCGGTGGTGATGATCTGGTGCACGGTACTGGCTTTGGTCGGCTTATGCTTCATATCCAGAACGGTAATGTCCCGGTATTCGGTGAGGATATCCGCGAAGGGTGAATTTACGTCGAACGTGGTAATTGCTGGTTCCGACACTGCATGGATATTCTCGATTTTTAGTTGGGTGGTGTTATCGATCAACTTGGTTCTTCGAAGATCTACGAGTAGATCGTAATGCTTAAGGAAGTCAGCACCGATGATAGGTGATTTCACATCAGCAATAACGAAAATCCACATAAATGGTCTTCGCAGAACAAGGTCGACAGTGATGCGTTTGGTACCGTATGTTTTGATTTGGGTACCATTCGCGGCGTAAAGCTGATGTGATGCTGTTGGATTGAGGCGTTCTTTCGGTGTTGGAGGAATGACAGAGATGTCAGCGCCGGTGTCGATTAGGAATCGATTTGATGAGTTCATGTCGTTGATGTGGATACGTTCTACGTTTGTTGTTTGATTCATGATGGTGTTCGTATTGAAAAGGTTTTCGCTGACTAGTGCGGTGGGTTTGTTGGTATTGGTAGATTGAACTAATTTTCTTTCGGTCGAGTGTATACCTCGACGTTCCCGTCGAAAAAAAATACACTTCAAAGATGGATTGTCGTGTTTATTCTTTTCACATTTCCGAGCTTGGGCGCCATGTCTGTAGTGAAACCAGCAGATCCAACGACGAGGTGTCTTGCTTATGGCTGGAGTTTCTTCTCGTCGACCAAATGAACGACCACGGGAACGGCTGTTGCGGCGATCTCTCCCACGAAAATTGCCTGAAAGAGCTTCATCCAAGCGACGCGAAAGGGCTTCGATTCTCTGCTCGAGTGATGACGATGATGTTTCTGCAGTCTGTACAGCTGAAATGTGCTCACGTGGGGCTTCCAAAATCTTATCGGCTACCTTTGCTTGCTCATCGAGTGTGGCAGTCAGCATAGCAGCGATGATGGAGCGAGCAGTATTGGGAAGGGCTCGCAACCAAAGATTAGACAATACGTTGTCTGTACACCCTGATCCCCCCAGGCGTCGCATCTCTGACAAAAGGACGCTGGGCTTTTGATCTCCCAAGGACATCCCAGAAAGGAGGCTGGTCAGTCGTAGCGTCTCCGACGGACGGAAATGAGCGATCACTGCTGCTTTGAGCACATCGTACTTGTCGTTGGTGCTGGACGCGTTGCAATTAGCAATCACTGAATGAACGAATTTCGCGCGCGAGCCGAGAGCAACAATAACAGCGTTGAACCTGAATTTGTCGTTTCTAATCGAATTTACACTGAATGCCGCTTCGAGACAGATAAACCAAGTATCAATGTCGTCCGGGTCGAAATCCGGGTAACTGATTTTGGCAATAACCGTGGGTTCTTTATCGTCGACACTTGGTTTTGTCTCACCAGAGCCTCTACCGTCACCACCGGTCGCCATTGCGGTTTTCACACGCGGTCAGGATTTTTGCGGTCAAGATTAAGGAATCCCGTGATATCGATTCGGGAGTTTTACACGGGAGTAGCACGTCTTGGAATAAACGGTTCAAATGATTATCGCGACGATCACGACGATCACCCACCAGTTGTGGGAACGTAGGCCGACGGTTTTAGCGGGGTTGTTTCGGAGAAATGAAGAACTGTCTCGTTTGGTTGTCTATATCATACTAAAATTATATTTACATAGATCGGGTGTCGTGTGATCAAGAGTAAGTGTTTGTGGTTAGAATTGTATTCATGTAAGGTAATTTATTTTGGTTTGTTTGTGTTGTGTACGCCACAAATTATTAACGAACCATAAATATCAACTCAAACGTAAACAACAACACGTGTAACCATGGCAAAACCAGGACTGTGAAATATGCGATTGCTTAGAGGCATGGCCAAAATGGGAACACTGATAGTTTCTTGCACTTTTTTTTAATATGGCTAAAATGGTAAAAAATCTTATTTTATGTTCATAATATTCAAAGCCATGGTTTGTAAAATTGTACATTATGCCCAGTGTGTAAACCGATGCGTAATACAGGACTTCAAATTAAAATTAATAATAATTGAAAATTGGTTGCTTACTACCTAAACACTAGATTGAATGGCAAACTAGGAAAAGTAAAATTAGATTCTACAATAGTGACGGAATGAAACTGATTACTCATTGTTTTTTTAATAAACTGTATTGGAGAATATCTAAAATGTAGTTTAAAATTTAAAATAAATACTCTAATTGATCAAACGTTTAACAATTGACAATTAAACACTAATATGGCCAAAACTGGTGCTATGGCAAAAACCAGCACTTCTACCCTAGGCTAATTTTTCCCAGATGGTACATAATTAACAAAACTTTCAACACTGTCATTCGAACTAAAAGACAATTAATTATTCTGTTCAAATGAATGCTATCATCTCTCGTCTCCGAACATAATCGTTTGGCGATCCTACTGGGTCGTATTTCCATAGCCACTCAATCAACGAAGAGTGATTCACAAGTAGGCAGAGCTGTTGTCCATTCGACTTGCGTGGTGGAATGAAGTAATCTATCTAAGTAATCCATCGATGTGGTTATTTCAAGCACAATAAATAATTTTCGCCGATTTTTTCGGCACTCACTAAAACTGATTGCAATCGTTGAATAATGAAGAATTTTTTTTTTTGAAAGGTATGGTAGATTCGCCGACGATGTAATTGTACAGTTCGTACTTTAATGTAGTTTAAAGCCATTTGCGAACAACCATTTCTTGTATTCCACTTTTGCGAATATTCATCGATAATTTTGTAGCACAATTTACAAAAAATAAACAGAGTCAGTTTAAGTTTCATTATCAGCAGCAGAAGAGGATGTTGCGGATAACAAATAAAAACAAAGCTCGTGTTGCCGATTCCTACGATTTTTCACTACTAGCCTCTTTACCCAAACTCTTTGGGCAAAAGTCAAGTCAAGTTCAAGTCTTTCTGAAAAAATTGCAACTAACAAAAAAAAAAGTGTCAGAAGCTTCTTGTTTATTGAGAGTTAAATAATCTGAAATCAAACTACTTACATGAGAAGGAAAATTTATGCACTGGGGCATATTTTGGAACACGTTTCTTCCAATGATTTTGAAATTCTTATTTTGAGTCGTCCTGAAACAAAACTTAATCAAGAAACTAGTCTTATATATTTCTGGGAACAGCCTCGAACCTACCGCTTTCTACTATAAACTGTTATAAAAAATGTCACTCTACGTTCCCCACTTACAAGAAATTCTCATCTGCATGCACATACAATGATTTATTTAAATATGGTTACAGTATACAGGTCATATTTAAAAGCCAGTTCAGTGGAACAGCTTAAGCAGCAACAACAAAAATCATGTTTCCATTGAAAACGCCTGCAACCATCGTTGTGCTTCCGGTTCTCGAGAATATGAGCGGTGCACTTCCAGCCGATGAAATAATAAGCAGCGTTTGAAATAAATACTTAAAATTAATTTCATTCCTCCGTCAATAAATAAATTTGCATGAGAAATAGATACCCAATGCTAGTTCATCACTTTTGAAAAAGCTTGTTCCACTCGATTGAGCAACCGGATTGACTATTATGCCGTCTTTCTTCCGAGCACGGAAACCTTTCACCGAGGTCCCGTTCGAACAGAAGTGGAAAAGGCAAGCTTCCAGCGGTTCTTTTGCCAAGCAAATGCATACGATGTTTATTTTTTGTCACTTTCCAAACGGGGTTGATATTTTTAAATGCAAAGCTAGCAAAAACCCTACCCCGAGAGTGGAATAAAATGTGCTGCATAATATTTTCCTGTTCGGATTTCAGTTTTCTGCGGCAATGACGGCAGCGTTAGAAGCGTCTTGAGTAGTTCCCAGTAGGTACCTACCGGATAGCTCAGCGGTGGCGTCGGTTTGGGTTCGACGAGAAACGGTATATGAAATGTTGACCTGGGCATTCATATTTCACAAATATATATATGCAGCAATTTCTTCCACTCGAAGGAGAAGCACACCTTGGTGAAGTTGAAGGGTCTGTGATATGTAATATTTATTGGTTTTCGAATATTTACATATGAACTTATTTTGTACTGTTTTTCTCACTAAATGGAATTTTCTGTTTCTAGATTTCTTGTTTTTGTTTTGTGATTTTGTTGGAAGGGACTTTTCGGTTATGGTAGAATTATTTTGTTTTTGTTAGCAGTTCATGGTTGTTGTACTTTTTCAATATTCTGGAGTAGGTCAAAACGTGCATATAAATGAATTCCAATGATTGGATAATTAACAAATAGACATTTTAAAGCAAGCTTTTTGTTCCGGGTATTATCAAGATATAATTATAATTGAGATAAAACCGTCTCCACCTCGTCGTATGCTAATATGACTTGAGCGCTCAAGATATGCGTAAAATGGTTCTCAGATGATCTTATTGCCGCATCTCAAAGCCCGCCACGTAAGATTCGTTGGATGGGTTTGAGTGACAGCGGATGCTGTGTTTCAGTGAGCTGCGCCCAAAGAGTCTCGAATATCAAAGATCAGAAACTTCAATGGACGAGAACGATTTTTCCGGGAGACCGACTAGACTGATCAAGGCAACAATGGATGGTGTACAGTGCTGCGTGAAGATATCGGGTGCGTCATCGGACTTGTTTGAAACACACAACGCGACTTCGGCAAGACGATGGTCTTTCCTGCCTCCTGTTCAACATTGCGCTAGAAAGTGTTATGAAATGTGGGGGCTTGAGATCCAGTCAATTCATTTGCTTCGCTGACGACGTGGACTTTGTGGAAAGAACTTCCAGGCGGTTAGTGATAGATGCATTCTCATAATATACATGGTGGCAAAGGTTAGCCAAGTAGCATCGTAAACATAAATATAAAAGTTATATTTTCCATGTGTCAGGTTGTATTTCGATCTGTGAAGGTGCAAGTTGGCTAGTTTAGTCATACAGGTGTACGTTAGATACAATTCGAATTTAGGTTTACTTACTTGACTGATTGATATGTCATATATGTGTTTGATGTTTTAAAGTTAGGACAGGTTTGTTTACGTCTGAAATCTTCACAGTTGAAATTATTCTGTAATTTTAAGTTTATTTCAATGCACATATTTGGAGCACGAAAATAAATGCAAATTCAAATTATTTCATAATTATGCATGCCTTGAAGAAGGGATCGTGTAAAGTTTATCGACCTTTAATTTTCAATAAATTCATCATAATTGGGTTATCGTGTGGAATTATATGAAAATTTAATTTAACACTTTAATTGTGCTATCTTGCTTTCTTAATTTCTGTTTAAAAATTAAATAAATTTAAAGACGCATAAAGTTAACACTGTTCAGGTCAAACTTACTTTTTTGAGTTCATGTAGTGCTATTAAATTCAGTTATCGTACGTCTTTTATACATAAAAACGTATTAAATTGTCAATAAAACGTTTATTTCACTTTTTCGATTATATTCATGTTCATATAAAGTAATACACACCTCATCAATCAATTGATTGCAATACCTCAATTTTAGTTCATGAGTGAAAGCGTACGTTAAAGTTTGACAAGGCAGAAATATTTTTTCTGATTATACGCTACCTTTGAGCGACGCGGCACGCATTCGACTTAGAGGCCACCAGAGTGCTAATCTTCAGAAAATACTCTTGAAGAAGTTCCAAAAACTTAGAAACTGATTTAGTGTACATAAAGTTGTGTCCAAAGTGGTTGGTAAAAAGATCTTCCATTGCAGCTAACACAGTTCTAGTTTCATTTGCGTACACGTAGAAAACTGTTTTATCATTTCGCATGTCTGAAATAAAACGTAATATTAAGCCATTGTTAACAATAAACCTACTATGACTCAACTAACCCACAGCTACCAGCACTGGTCCTGAAATGCCAATAATGATATCATCAATACGGGTTCCAATCTAGAATATAATTAAGTCAATTGATATTATGTTATAATTAAAATGTAGGAAATTTCTTACTCTTTCTGAATTATTAATTCGGATAGGTTTTCTCCTATGAGCGTATATAGGAACTGCAGCACAGCATAAAGGGTGATACGTTCAAAATTTGGTCAAGGGAAAACGCGTGTAAATCGGTGAAATCGTTTATTTAAAAAATCAAATTAAATTTCTTTTTGAAGTTCAATTAGTATAAAATTCAGGAAAAATATTCAGTTAGGCTTCCGCTTTTCCAAATCCGAATTGCCGGGCCTTACGCTTGACCCCTGCCATCAGATTTTGTACAGCCACCTTGTCCACCTTCTTCGCCGCAGAAAGCCAGTTTGCCTTGAACTGCTGCTCGTCCTTAGCAGTTTTTTTGGTCTTCTTTAGGTTCCGCTTGACAATAGCCCAGTATTTCTCAATTGGGCGGAGCTCTGGCGTGTTGGGAGGGTTCTTGTCCTTGGGAACCACCTGCACGTTGTTGGCGGCGTACCACTCCATGGCCTTTTTACCGTAATGGCGAGATGCCAAATCCGGCCAAAACAGTACGGAACAACCGTGTTTCTTCAGGAAAGGCAGCAGACGTTTATTCAAACACTCTTTCACGTAAATTTCTTGGTTGACAGTCCCGGAAGCTATGAAAATGCTGCTTTTCAAGCCACAGGTACAGATGGCTTGCCAAACCAGATATTTCTTTGCGAACTTTGACAGTTTCGTGTGCTTGAAAATATCTGCTACCTTTCCCCTTCCTTTTGCCGTATAAAACTCCTGTCCCGGAAGCTGCTTGTAGTCGGCTTTGACGTAGGTTTCGTCGTCCATTACCACGCAGTCAAACTTCGTCAGCATCGTCGTGTACAGCCTCCGGGATCGCGCTTTGGCCGTCGTATTTTGTTTATCATCGCGATTTGGAGTCACTACCTTCTTGTAAGTCGATAGTCCGGCTCGTTTTTTGGCTCGATGCACGGTTGTAGACGATACACCCAGCTTATTTGCGGCATCTTGGAGAGATAGGTTAGGGTTTCGCTTGAAACTACCGGCAACTCTCTTTGTCGTCTCAGCGGCTTCCGGTTTTCGATTTCCCCCCGATCCAGACTTCCTGGCTGTCGACAAACGTTCCCCAAACACTTTAATTACATTTGTAACGGTTGATTTGGCAACTTTTAGCGATTTTGCCAACTTTGCGTGCGAGTAGCTCGGATTTTCGCAATGCGCGAGCAAAATTTTGATACGCTGCTCTTCTTGCTTGGACGGCATTTTGACAACTGAAGAGTGAATTCCAAAATCAAAATAGGAGCAACATTCTACACACACACACCTTCAAAATGAGGGGTGTTCAGGTTTTTTAAACGCAAAATTGAAAGAAATACGTCAAGTTGATATTGACCAAATTTTGACCGTATCGCCCTTTAGTCAGACGAAGATTCATTCAATTGCACACAGATAGAAAGAAACATTTAATTTTCTGCGTTATCTAATCACATAAAGGGAATGCTAGATTTGACAGAAATTAATGGGATATTTAATCTAAATTTAACTCCGATAACGCCTGAGTCTATTATATTGTAAGGAAGTATGCAAACATTGTTGTATGGCGTATGAAGATTTGCAAAGAATTTTGTTGTTCACACTTCCTTCGGCTTGGAATCAAACTAGGGGAAATTTTACGCGCTTGTTAAGATTAATTATTTTTTTCTGTGCAGTTTAAGTTAGCGAGTATGAGAGAACTGAATGACCTGAATCCACCTCGTCGTATGCTAATATGACTTGAGCGCTCAAGATATGCGTAAAATGGTTCTCAGATGATCTTATTGCCGCATCTCAAAGCCCGCCACGTAAGATTCGTTGGATGGGTTTGAGTGACAGCGGATGCTGTGTTTCAGTGAGCTGCGCCTAAAGAGTCTCGAATATCAAAGATCAGAAACTTCAATGGACGAGAACGATTTTTCCGGGAGACCGACTAGACTGATCAAGGCAACAATGGATGGTGTACAGTGCTGCGTGAAGATATCGGGTGCGTCATCGGACTTGTTTGAAACACACAACGCGACTTCGGCAAGACGATGGTCTTTCCTGCCTCCTGTTCAACATTGCGCTAGAAAGTGTTATGAAATGTGGGGGCTTGAGATCCAGTCAATTCATTTGCTTCGCTGACGACGTGGACTTTGTGGAAAGAACTTCCAGGCGGTTAGTGATAGATGCATTCTCATAATATACATGGTGGCAAAGGTTAGCCAAGTAGCATCGTAAACATAAATATAAAAGTTATATTTTCCATGTGTCAGGTTGTATTTCGATCTGTGAAGGTGCAAGTTGGCTAGTTTAGTCATACAGGTGTACGTTAGATACAATTCGAATTTAGGTTTACTTACTTGACTGATTGATATGTCATATATGTGTTTGATGTTTTAAAGTTAGGACAGGTTTGTTTACGTCTGAAATCTTCACAGTTGAAATTATTCTGTAATTTTAAGTTTATTTCAATGCACATATTTGGAGCACGAAAATAAATGCAAATTCAAATTATTTCATAATTATGCATGCCTTGAAGAAGGGATCGTGTAAAGTTTATCGACCTTTAATTTTCAATAAATTCATCATAATTGGGTTATCGTGTGGAATTATATGAAAATTTAATTTAACACTTTAATTGTGCTATCTTGCTTTCTTAATTTCTGTTTAAAAATTAAATAAATTTAAAGACGCATAAAGTTAACACTGTTCAGGTCAAACTTACTTTTTTGAGTTCATGTAGTGCTATTAAATTCAGTTATCGTACGTCTTTTATACATAAAAACGTATTAAATTGTCAATAAAACGTTTATTTCACTTTTTCGATTATATTCATGTTCATATAAAGTAATACACACCTCATCAATCAATTGATTGCAATACCTCAATTTTAGTTCATGAGTGAAAGCGTACGTTAAAGTTTGACAAGGCAGAAATATTTTTTCTGATTATACGCTACCTTTGAGCGACGCGGCACGCATTCGACTTAGAGGCCACCAGAGTGCTAATCTTCAGAAAATACTCTTGAAGAAGTTCCAAAAACTTAGAAACTGATTTAGTGTACATAAAGTTGTGTCCAAAGTGGTTGGTAAAAAGATCTTCCATTGCAGCTAACACAGTTCTAGTTTCATTTGCGTACACGTAGAAAACTGTTTTATCATTTCGCATGTCTGAAATAAAACGTAATATTAAGCCATTGTTAACAATAAACCTACTATGACTCAACTAACCCACAGCTACCAGCACTGGTCCTGAAATGCCAATAATGATATCATCAATACGGGTTCCAATCTAGAATATAATTAAGTCAATTGATATTATGTTATAATTAAAATGTAGGAAATTTCTTACTCTTTCTGAATTATTAATTCGGATAGGTTTTCTCCTATGAGCGTATATAGGAACTGCAGCACAGCATAAAGGGTGATACGTTCAAAATTTGGTCAAGGGAAAACGCGTGTAAATCGGTGAAATCGTTTATTTAAAAAATCAAATTAAATTTCTTTTTGAAGTTCAATTAGTATAAAATTCAGGAAAAATATTCAGTTAGGCTTCCGCTTTTCCAAATCCGAATTGCCGGGCCTTACGCTTGACCCCTGCCATCAGATTTTGTACAGCCACCTTGTCCACCTTCTTCGCCGCAGAAAGCCAGTTTGCCTTGAACTGCTGCTCGTCCTTAGCAGTTTTTTTGGTCTTCTTTAGGTTCCGCTTGACAATAGCCCAGTATTTCTCAATTGGGCGGAGCTCTGGCGTGTTGGGAGGGTTCTTGTCCTTGGGAACCACCTGCACGTTGTTGGCGGCGTACCACTCCATGGCCTTTTTACCGTAATGGCGAGATGCCAAATCCGGCCAAAACAGTACGGAACAACCGTGTTTCTTCAGGAAAGGCAGCAGACGTTTATTCAAACACTCTTTCACGTAAATTTCTTGGTTGACAGTCCCGGAAGCTATGAAAATGCTGCTTTTCAAGCCACAGGTACAGATGGCTTGCCAAACCAGATATTTCTTTGCGAACTTTGACAGTTTCGTGTGCTTGAAAATATCTGCTACCTTTCCCCTTCCTTTTGCCGTATAAAACTCCTGTCCCGGAAGCTGCTTGTAGTCGGCTTTGACGTAGGTTTCGTCGTCCATTACCACGCAGTCAAACTTCGTCAGCATCGTCGTGTACAGCCTCCGGGATCGCGCTTTGGCCGTCGTATTTTGTTTATCATCGCGATTTGGAGTCACTACCTTCTTGTAAGTCGATAGTCCGGCTCGTTTTTTGGCTCGATGCACGGTTGTAGACGATACACCCAGCTTATTTGCGGCATCTTGGAGAGATAGGTTAGGGTTTCGCTTGAAACTACCGGCAACTCTCTTTGTCGTCTCAGCGGCTTCCGGTTTTCGATTTCCCCCCGATCCAGACTTCCTGGCTGTCGACAAACGTTCCCCAAACACTTTAATTACATTTGTAACGGTTGATTTGGCAACTTTTAGCGATTTTGCCAACTTTGCGTGCGAGTAGCTCGGATTTTCGCAATGCGCGAGCAAAATTTTGATACGCTGCTCTTCTTGCTTGGACGGCATTTTGACAACTGAAGAGTGAATTCCAAAATCAAAATAGGAGCAACATTCTACACACACACACCTTCAAAATGAGGGGTGTTCAGGTTTTTTAAACGCAAAATTGAAAGAAATACGTCAAGTTGATATTGACCAAATTTTGACCGTATCGCCCTTTAGTCAGACGAAGATTCATTCAATTGCACACAGATAGAAAGAAACATTTAATTTTCTGCGTTATCTAATCACATAAAGGGAATGCTAGATTTGACAGAAATTAATGGGATATTTAATCTAAATTTAACTCCGATAACGCCTGAGTCTATTATATTGTAAGGAAGTATGCAAACATTGTTGTATGGCGTATGAAGATTTGCAAAGAATTTTGTTGTTCACACTTCCTTCGGCTTGGAATCAAACTAGGGGGAAATTTTACGCGCTTGTTAAGATTAATTATTTTTTTCTGTGCAGTTTAAGTTAGCGAGTATGAGAGAACTGAATGACCTGAATCCACCTCGTCGTATGCTAATATGACTTGAGCGCTCAAGATATGCGTAAAATGGTTCTCAGATGATCTTATTGCCGCATCTCAAAGCCCGCCACGTAAGATTCGTTGGATGGGTTTGAGTGACAGCGGATGCTGTGTTTCAGTGAGCTGCGCCTAAAGAGTCTCGAATATCAAAGATCAGAAACTTCAATGGACGAGAACGATTTTTCCGGGAGACCGACTAGACTGATCAAGGCAACAATGGATGGTGTACAGTGCTGCGTGAAGATATCGGGTGCGTCATCGGACTTGTTTGAAACACACAACGCGACTTCGGCAAGACGATGGTCTTTCCTGCCTCCTGTTCAACATTGCGCTAGAAAGTGTTATGAAATGTGGGGGCTTGAGATCCAGTCAATTCATTTGCTTCGCTGACGACGTGGACTTTGTGGAAAGAACTTCCAGGCGGTTAGTGATAGATGCATTCTCATAATATACATGGTGGCAAAGGTTAGCCAAGTAGCATCGTAAACATAAATATAAAAGTTATATTTTCCATGTGTCAGGTTGTATTTCGATCTGTGAAGGTGCAAGTTGGCTAGTTTAGTCATACAGGTGTACGTTAGATACAATTCGAATTTAGGTTTACTTACTTGACTGATTGATATGTCATATATGTGTTTGATGTTTTAAAGTTAGGACAGGTTTGTTTACGTCTGAAATCTTCACAGTTGAAATTATTCTGTAATTTTAAGTTTATTTCAATGCACATATTTGGAGCACGAAAATAAATGCAAATTCAAATTATTTCATAATTATGCATGCCTTGAAGAAGGGATCGTGTAAAGTTTATCGACCTTTAATTTTCAATAAATTCATCATAATTGGGTTATCGTGTGGAATTATATGAAAATTTAATTTAACACTTTAATTGTGCTATCTTGCTTTCTTAATTTCTGTTTAAAAATTAAATAAATTTAAAGACGCATAAAGTTAACACTGTTCAGGTCAAACTTACTTTTTTGAGTTCATGTAGTGCTATTAAATTCAGTTATCGTACGTCTTTTATACATAAAAACGTATTAAATTGTCAATAAAACGTTTATTTCACTTTTCGATTATATTCATGTTCATATAAAGTAATACACACCTCATCAATCAATTGATTGCAATACCTCAATTTTAGTTCATGAGTGAAAGCGTACGTTAAAGTTTGACAAGGCAGAAATATTTTTTCTGATTATACGCTACCTTTGAGCGACGCGGTACGCATTCGACTTAGAGGCCACCAGAGTGCTAATCTTCAGAAAATACTCTTGAAGAAGTTCCAAAAACTTAGAAACTGATTTAGTGTACATAAAGTTGTGTCCAAAGTGGTTGGTAAAAAGATCTTCCATTGCAGCTAACACAGTTCTAGTTTCATTTGCGTACACGTAGAAAACTGTTTTATTATTTGGATGTTGGAAAAAAAACGATATTTAAGCCATTTGTAAAAAAAAACCCAATTGGTAAACTAACCCACAGCTACGAGCACTGGTCCTGAAATGCCAATAATGATATTATCAATAGGGGTTCAAATTAGAATATAATTATGTAATTTATTTGTTTTAAATTTAAAATATGAAATTTTTTTTTCTTTTTGTATTTTTTATTGGTTGTGTTTTTTTTGGGGTGATAAAGGGTGATACGTTCAAAATTTGGTCAAGGGAAAACGCGTGTAAATCGGTGAAATCGTTTATTTAAAAAATCAAATTAAATTTCTTTTTCAAGTTCAATTAGTATAAAATTCAGGAAAAATATTCAGTTAGGCTTCCGCTTTTCCAAATCCGAATTGCCGGGCCTTACGCTTGACCCCTGCCATCAGATTTTGTACAGCCACCTTGTCCACCTTCTTCGCCGCAGAAAGCCAGTTTGCCTTGAACTGCTGCTCGTCCTTAGCAGTTTTTTGGTCTTCTTTAGGTTCCGCTTGACAATAGCCCAGTATTTCTCAATTGGGCGGAGCTCTGGCGTGTTGGGAGGGTTCTTGTCCTTGGGAACCACCTGCACGTTGTTGGCGGCGTACCACTCCATGGCCTTTTTACCGTAATGGCAAGATGCCAAATCCGGCCAAAACAGTACGGAACAACCGTGTTTCTTCAGGAAAGGCAGCAGACGTTTATTCAAACACTCTTTCACGTAAATTTCTTGGTTGACAGTCCCGGAAGCTATGAAAATGCTGCTTTTCAAGCCACAGGTACAGATGGCTTGCCAAACCAGATATTTCTTTGCGAACTTTGACAGTTTCGTGTGCTTGAAAATATCTGCTACCTTTCCCTTCCTTTTGCCGTATAAAACTCCTGTCCCGGAAGCTGCTTGTAGTCGGCTTTGACGTAGGTTTCGTCGTCCATTACCACGCAGTCAAACTTCGTCAGCATCGTCGTGTACAGCCTCCGGGATCGCGCTTTGGCCGTCGTATTTTGTTTATCATCGCGATTTGGAGTCACTACCTTCTTGTAAGTCGATAGTCCGGCTCGTTTTTTGGCTCGATGCACGGTTGTAGACGATACACCCAGCTTATTTGCGGCATCTTGGAGAGATAGGTTAGGGTTTCGCTTGAAACTACCGGCAACTCTCTTTGTCGTCTCAGCGGCTTCCGGTTTTCGATTTCCCCCCGATCCAGACTTCCTGGCTGTCGACAAACGTTCCCCAAACACTTTAATTACATTTGTAACGGTTGATTTGGCAACTTTTAGCGATTTTGCCAACTTTGCGTGCGAGTAGCTCGGATTTTCGCAATGCGCGAGCAAAATTTTGATACGCTGCTCTTCTTGCTTGGACGGCATTTTGACAACTGAAGAGTGAATTCCAAAATCAAAATAGGAGCAACATTCTACACACACACACCTTCAAAATGAGGGGTGTTCAGGTTTTTTAAATGCAAAATTGAAAGAAATACGTCAAGTTGATATTGACCAAATTTTGACCATATCGCCCTTTAGTCAGACGAAGATTCATTCAATTGCACACAGATAGAAAGAAACATTTAATTTTCTGCGTTATCTAATGAAAAAAAAGGGAGGTATATAGAAAAAAATAGGGGGGTAATCTAAATTTAACTCCGATAACGCCTGAGTCTATTATATTGTAAGGAAGTATGCAAACATTGTTATATGGCGTATGAAGATTTGCAAAGAATTTTGTTGTTCACACTTCCTTCGGCTTGGAATCAAACTAGGGGAAATTTTACGCGCTTGTTAAGATTAATTATTTTTTTCTGTGCAGTTTAAGTTAGCGAGTATGAGAGAACTGAATGACGTCGAAAGTCACCGATGTTTACTCCCGTTATCTTCTCAAAATGAAAGTTCATTATCAATCTGCGTCGTGAGATGAGCAGTTGCGAAACCATTTTCACAGTATCAATTTTCTCGTCTAACGTGAATGTGATGTAGGCCTGCGATTGGATCAGGATACTATTCACAGTTATAAATGGTTTTTTGGTTTCGTACCCGAATGGGCAAACAACCAGTGGTCCTGTATTCAGATGCTTAGCCATATATTGACCGTCACTTTAACGCTATCTTCAAAACAATTGCACATCAAAACCGAACAGCGGAATAAACGTTCAGTTTTCAATTTAAGGTACCTCTGACGAAGATGTTTCTTGAAAGATTCGAGGGATATAAATCTTAATTCACACTCCGGGATGGCACAATCAAATGATTTTTGGCACTTATGTAAGGAGTGTATCGAAAATAAGCTATCCACAAACTTTCTTTCAAATTATGTTGAAAACCGATATTTTATTCATATAAAAAATTGATCCTTTATTGTACGAGGTTAAACTTGAACATAATGAAGACCGGATGAAATTTAAGTTATTCCTTCACGAATTTTCGAACTTTGGATCGAATGCTCTTCATCAAGTTCCGGACAAGTGTTGCATTCCATTTTTTGGTCGCTTGAGCCCAAATTTTTTTGAACTCCTGCATGTTCCCAGCTGCCTTACAAGTCTTCTTGAAGATCCTCTTCACGATTGCCCAGTAACGTTCGATGGGTCGAAGCTGAGGGCAATTTGGTAGATTGATCTCAACGAAATTTATACCCTTTTCCGCAAGCCAATTGAGAGTGGTTTTGGCATAGTGAGCCGACGCTAAATCCGGCCAAAACAGTGGAGGTGTACTATGCTTCTTATATAAAGGTAACAATCTCTTCTGGAGACACTCAGATCGATAGATTTCCGCATTTATAGTTCCGGTAGTGTAAAAAATGGTTGACTTCAAACCACAGGAACATATTGCTTGCCATACCAGTAACTTTCTACCGAATTTCTTCACTTGAATCGACCTGTCCACATCGCTCACATCCTCCCCAACGACGGCAGTAAAGTATTGTGGACCTGGAAGGGTTTTTGAGTCCTCCTTTACATAGGTCTCATCGTCCATCAAAACGCATGCATCCGGACGCTGCAAAAGACGCGAATACAATTTCCGGGCCCTTGTTGCTGCTCGTTTCTTCTGTTCTGCACTTTGTTTCGAGATTTTCTGCTTCTTGTAGGTCTTCAGGTGGTTTCGCCTCTTGATACGCTGGATCATTCCGACACTCGTTCCTGCTTTTTTGGCCAAATCACGTATTGACATTGATTTGTTCTTCATGATTAGAGATACCACTTTCTGCTCCAGTTTCGGGTTGGAAGAACCCTCTGCCTCTTACTGGTAGCTCATCCAAAGAATAGTGTTCTCCAAACCTATTAATGATGGTTTTAACACTCGCATGATGAATTCCAAACCGCTTCGCCAATTTTCGCATAGTAATACCCTTCTCACTTAGCCATGTGTCCAGAGCTTTAATTTTCACTTCCTTTTCAATACGCGACATTTTGAAAACGCAGAATTTGAACCGCACAAACAAGTAAACAAAAGAAAGCTGACAGTCAAACGCATGCATGTCACAGCATGCAGTGTTCAGAGCATAAAAAACCATCACAAATACATGCGTACAACGCAAATGTATGTGGATAGCTTATATTCGATACACTCCTTACTCGCATATGAATAATAAATCACAGATAATTGCGGCACAAAACTTACAAGCTAATTTGCTTGACAATTTTAGAAATTGACGGAGACGATGCGAGCAAAGCAGCTAGACAGTGAAAACTGAAGCGTTCACCTGAACCGGTGATCAACAATTTCTTTTTTGCCTATGATGCTATAATTTTGACGTTGACTGAAAATTATAGTTCCATCGGTTGGAATAGCAATGCATCTCAATTTGTTTTTATAGTGATGGTTGAAAAACACATTCCAAGAAAAATTTTAAAGAGCAAAAATGTTTAATTGTGTACCTTTAAATGCTTCTATTACGTGTATTTATTTTAACTTAATTTGCAATAAAAAATTTAAATAATGAGGTGAATGTTTATTTCCTCGTTGCTTTACATGCCAATTAAATTTCATAATTTTTTGCTGTGTTGTTTGTAGATTAGGTTAGGTAAATGTTGAAATACAAGTCTTCCGTAATTTTTTTGTTTTTTTTTTGTGTGTCTCATATAGACATTTCAACAATACGTCATTAATATTCAAGAAAATTCAAATTCTAACAAAACTAGTAAAAATGTTTTATTCGTGTCGTTTTGGACGTCGAATGATCGTTCCTGTACTCTTAAACAAGACTAATAATCATACAACATGTATTTATGTCATATTTATGTTCACCGCTGAAACATTCGAGAAGCTAAAGGGCGATACGGTCAAAATTTGGTCAATATCAACTTGACGTATTTCTTTCAATTTTTCGTTTAAAAAACCTGAACACCCCTCATTTTGAAGGTGTGTGTGTGTAGAATGTTGCTCCTATTTTGATTTTGGAATTCACTCTTCAGTTGTCAAAATGCCGTCCAAGCAAGAAGAGCAGCGTATCAAAATTTTGCTCGCGCATCGCGAAAATCCGAGCTACTCGCACGCAAAGTTGGCAAAATCGCTAAAAGTTGCCAAATCAACCGTTACAAATGTAATTAAAGTGTTTGGGGAACGTTTGTCGACAGCCAGGAAGTCTGGATCGGGGGGAAATCGAAAACCGGAAGCCGCTGAGACGACAAAGAGAGTTGCCGGTAGTTTCAAGCGAAACCCTAACCTATCTCTCCGAGATGCCGCAAATAAGCTGGGTGTATCGTCTACAACCGTGCATCGAGCCAAAAAACGAGCCGGACTATCGACTTACAAGAAGGTAGTGACTCCAAATCGCGATGATAAACAAAATACGACGGCCAAAGCGCGATCCCGGAGGCTGTACACGACGATGCTGACGAAGTTTGACTGCGTGGTAATGGACGACGAAACCTACGTCAAAGCCGACTACAAGCAGCTTCCGGGACAGGAGTTTTATACGGCAAAAGGAAGGGGAAAGGTAGCAGATATTTTCAAGCACACGAAACTGTCAAAGTTCGCAAAGAAATATCTGGTTTGGCAAGCCATCTGTACCTGTGGCTTGAAAAGCAGCATTTTCATAGCTTCCGGGACTGTCAACCAAGAAATTTACGTGAAAGAGTGTTTGAATAAACGTCTGCTGCCTTTCCTGAAGAAACACGGTTGTTCCGTACTGTTTTGGCCGGATTTGGCATCTTGCCATTACGGTAAAAAGGCCATGGAGTGGTACGCCGCCAACAACGTGCAGGTGGTTCCCAAGGACAAGAACCCTCCCAACACGCCAGAGCTCCGCCCAATTGAGAAATACTGGGCTATTGTCAAGCGGAACCTAAAGAAGACCAAAAAAACTGCTAAGGACGAGCAGCAGTTCAAGGCAAACTGGCTTTCTGCGGCGAAGAAGGTGGACAAGGTGGCTGTACAAAATCTGATGGCAGGGGTCAAGCGTAAGGCCCGGCAATTCGGATTTGGAAAAGCTGAAGCCTAACTGAATATTTTTCCTGAATTTTATACTAATTGAACTTGAAAAAGAAATTTAATTTGATTTTTTAAATAAACGATTTCACCGATTTACACGCGTTTTCCCTTGACCAAATTTTGACCGTGTCACCCTTTAATTCAATTAATTTGCCAGTATGATGAAAAATTTAATATTGATGTAGTCAACACCTTACATGATTGAACATAATTCGGATCGTTATAATTGTAAGTATGATTCACGTTTTAGCAAAAACTGAAACATCATGGACCGATCATCAGAGTATAAAAAATCCTTTTAATTATAACCTATACTTTTGGTCTGAATAATTTATGTTTTAGAATGTTTGAGAAGATTGTTTATTTTGGTTACGGTTTAAACAAAGATGCAAAACGTGAGCTGGTAGTAGATTAATGTATCCAAAAATTTAAATCGTGTGAGGTCTTGAGACGACTTGAACACATCGATGTGAACAACAGATTTATCTTCTGCACCATAAAAAGATACAACGAAACTAGTATGTACCAAAGCAACCAAAGCCATGGACCTCATCCAACGGTTAGGACCAAACTAATTTTGAAACGCGTAAGGGAGCGAAATCTCCGAAATCCGACACAATCAGGGCGAGCGATGGCCAAGGATCTGAATATTTCCACTTCGTCGATCCAGAATTTCATCACCAATAATTTTGATGATGAAAAAATGTTTCTATAGCAAGATACCCACAACAAACAGAATGATATAATACATCCCTTCCGAAAAATAAGATTTGTTGTGGTCATCCAAATTTAGGTATATGTTTGTGAGATGTATTTATTGCTGGAATCAAATTTCTTTCCCCCGAGCCTTTTCTTCAGATCCGAGAACAAAAAAAATAGTCACTCAGGGCCAAATTCGAAGAATAGGGTCGATGAAGTAGCAATTCCTAGCTCAATTGTCTTGAAAACTGCACACGAGTGCACAATTGCATTATCCTGGTGAAAACGGACTTTTTCGTTGCGGTTATTTATTTTTTTTTTCAAATCCTCATTAAATCAACCAAATAAGTTGCCATAATATTCGCCATTGATTGTTTTCCCCTTCTGAAGGTTATCGAAGTTTATTTTATGGCGTGCATCCCAAAACATTGTTGCCATGACTTTATATTCCTTAGACACTTACGTCGTCTTTAACTCGAGGTTGAGCAAACTGAACACTGCACATAGGACGCATTACAACGGATAACTTAACCTTACACCCAGTGGGCCACAATGGCTCTACGTTTTGTCCACGGTTGTGAAACTCGTCCATAATAACGAACAACGCAAAACTCTCTTGTGAATTTGTCAAGCGGTGCGTATGTGGTCGATTGTAAGCAAATTGCGGGAAGCTTTCTAAAACCCAAGTGGTCATTCAAAAGTCAAACCACTGAGCTATGTGAGATGCCTATGGCTTTCACAATCTCTCTGACTTTTTATCTTTGATCGGCCAACAGCATATCGTGAGTTTTTCCAATTGTTATAAGAGTCACGGACTTATTGACCTGCCCTGGTATTGATTAGTGTTCGTCAATACCAACTTCATTCGCTGCTGCATCGGTTAATCGAATTTGTAATCTGTGATAGCGAAACGCAGTGCATTTGGTGAATGTAGTATGGAAAACGTAATTATAAAACACGAACTCTTGTTTGTGTTCTTTTCAAAAAATTACAATCAAGAGCAATGTGAACGCTCCCAATTTTAAAAGACATTTACACCGTCTTCTACTCGAGGTTGTACAGACTGAACATAGAACATATAGTGAATTACAACGGACAACTTAACCTAACACCCAGTGGACCAGTATGGACATTTTCGTTTTGCGGAAAGTTTCACAGGCTGGAGCTGGAATCGAACCCTCACTTCATGGCAATCGCTTGAGCGACGGATGGCGCCGCTAACCACTTGACCCCGAAGCCCACCATACCTTATACCATTTTGTACTCCAATTTGGTCCACCATATGTTTCCGAAGGATGTTAACCAACATCCAAATTACTGAGGATTTTAGGATATGGTATTTGTCCCTTGACTCAGCCTAATATGCAACGATCGATTACATTTTTTTATTATAACCCATAAAATATTTGAGCTGTGAGCGATATTCCACTAAACATACACTTACTATTTGTTTTTTTTTTTGGTTTTTATCGGTGACGTAGAAAATTAAAACAGATATTTGCGTAACGCGTTTCGGCCTAATTTTCTTCAGCCATCATCAAACGCCTAGAACATTTTTTTCATTTACTAACAACATTTTCTTATGCCAAATTTCGTTTAATTACTGGATTTAATCACCGTGGACGTGTACTATTTGTTTTTTGTTGGTTTTTATCGGTGACGTAGAAAAAACAAATAGTACACGTCCACGGTGATGAAATCCAGTTATTAAACGAAATTTGGCATAAGAAAATGTTGTTAGTAAATGAAAGAATTGTTCTAGGCGTCTGATAATGGCTGAAGAAAAGTAGGACGAAACGCGTTACGCAAATATCTGTTTTAATGTTCTACGTCACCGATAAAAACCAACAAAAAACAAACAGTACACGTCCACGGTGATTAAATCCAGTTATCAGTAAAACACTTGCTTAGATAAGTTTGATAAAGCCCGTCCACGTTAAATTTCGGACATCAAAATAATAGCAGCAAAAAAAAATCACACATAATTTATCAAAACCGATTGTTTGTTTGTCAATAATAGAGTTGTAGCTATATTAGAAACAGTTGATTCAGATGTAAATCCTTCTATCTGTAAAATTCTCAAACTTTCTTTGGTACACCCGCCATCAGGTTCTGTATTCATCTTCTCTTGAAATCATCGTTACTATTTGCTTTCTTCTTTGTTTCGAAGAGTTTCCGCTTAACTAGAGCCCAGTACTTCTTTATTGGGAGAAGTTCTGGACAGTTTGGTGGATTGGCTGTTTTTGGCACGTATTTGACCTCGTGTGCCTTATACCATTCCAGGACGGATTTCGCATAGTGACAAGAGGCCAACTCAGGCCAAAACAGAGCTGGAGAGTCGTGGCCTCTGATAAATGGTATTAACCGATTTGGCAGACAATTTTTCTCCTACACATCCTTATTGATAGTGCCGGTAGAGACAAAACTTTTAGATTTTCGACCACAACTACATATGGCCTGCCAAATCAAATATTTCTTCGGGAATTTGGACACCTTCTTTGCATTGCGGTATAAAAAGCCAGACCCGTAAGCTGTTTGAAGCCTTCGATTACGTATGTTTCGTCGTCCATTATCTTACAAGAAAATGTTGGAAAAAATTGGTGTAAGGCTCATTAGCACGACTTTTTGCAGTAACATTTTGCTTGTCATCATGGTTGGGCACCTTTTTCTCTTTGTACGCCTTCAATCTTTGCCTCTGCTTCACTTTTTGTACGTATGATTTTGACTTCCCAACTTTGCGAGCCACATTTCGCACAGAAAGATTGCGATTTTTCTCAATAATGGCTACCACCTTCTTGTCCATTTGTCGGGAGCATACTTTCCGCTATGTTCCACTTCCAACCTTCCGATCCACAGTCAAGCGCTGGTCAAATCATTTGCAAACACAAAAAACGGTTCTTTTTGGTAATTTTAGTTTTTCGGCTAGATCACGTACCGATAAATTAGGATTTCGCTGCCGTTCGTACAAAATGCGTTTGGGCACTTCCACTCGATTCGACGCCATTTTACTGAATGTAACAAGAATGTAAACATGTTGTACCACGAAATAAAGTGGAGGGTTTTAGCTGTCATATATGTGAAACGTTTTAGAGATCCGTGAAATAATTCAAAACCTTCACTGAAAAAAAAATGTGTCCGAGATTTAACGTGGATAGGCTTTAAGTCGTTTGGTAGTATGTATCACAAAAAGATACACAACTCATTTTATAAAGTCAGAGATTTTGTAGGAATATCGATGCAATGTCGGCCTTTGAGAACCAATTGGGTCTTTCTATGGATGCAACTTTTTCCCATTAGATTATAATAACTGTTTCCAGCTGTATCCCTCTACCTTACACAAAATTTCACAAAGCAAATTAAAATGAAACTGTTTTGAAATACATAAATGGTTTTCACATATGACTGCTCGGCCATTCGTTAATGAAAATATTATTTCACTCTACACTGATCTTGTTCCTTTGGTTTGTATTAAGATGAGTCAATATTGGAGCTACAATTTTCTTGTCAAATCATTGTTATTTTATCTATTTGAACAGTGAGGTTATAACTAGTGTTCTCTATTCCTAGGCTGGACTTCTCGATTTACCGAATCAATTAAGCCAAATTAAGATCATTCGAAGATCGTGGAGATAATCTGGTCAGCTTATCCAGAAAAATCATAGTGTCTAAAAAGTTAAGGAAATTACACGGTAGTGAACAACTATAAATTGATTAATAATGTCTCAAAATGCTTCGGAATCAACCGTTCATCCTGATAGCCACATGCTTTTGTTGCATATCGCTGAGTTAATGACACACTTGGCACTTAGGCCGAATAAAAGAGCGAGGTTAAAATTACGTCCCAATACCCTATATTAATCATTTGTACTGGGTGGAAGGCAGCGTATGAAACCTTCATAACTTAATATAAGCTTTACAAGCAGTGTTGATTTCATGATTCCACTAATCATTCCATACTCCCCTATAAGAAGGGCGTAGGGTTTCCCGGGGGACCTTTAGTGACCCAGGACACGATGACGGACGGTGTAATAGAGCCCGAAGCGGCTGCTTCTCTCCGAAGGCCCACAACGTCCGGCCGGATTTGGCCTCTGCCACTACTCCAAGGACGTGCTGAATGGTCTGCGGACAATAAGGTAAAATTCTTGCTGAAAATGTTCAACCACTCCCAAGCACCCCGGAGCCCACCCCATCGAGAAGTACTGTGGCGATAGACAATTTAACACCTGAGGAAGACAGTCGAGGAACTGAAGAAAGTAGAGGGAGGATTCAACAGTAGGCCCTGTTGAGTTTCTATAAAATACCACAAAAATCCGAAAGCAACTCGATCAAGCGAGTACGTGCCGCTTAAAGTCGCTTGAAGGACTTCTGTCCACCCTACACCAGGAGTGACAACCAGCATATTAGGATCAAAGCTAGTGAGATCTTAATTTATGGCATACTGGTCATAACATTCCAGAAATGGCAAGTGGGCTAATGCTACGGCTGCCCCTGTTACGGTAAAACCTTGGCTGGCCTCCGGATACCTTCGAGATTCGTCACCAAACTTGTGGGTATAGGTTAGATGTAACATTCCTCACTTACGCCGATCCGGCTCTGAACACAGTTCCCATGAAGGACAATGTCAACTCTAGCATGGCCTACCTGCTTCAAAGATAACCATGGGTTCACGATAGGTGACTATCTACAACGTGTGGAGATAGCGGCTCGGAGAGAGGACCCAATAAAATGCAGGACAAAAGAGTAAAATACAAAAGAGATGAAAAAAAATATTGAACGACAGCGGCAAAACGCCAGGCAACGAAGACGGAGGTGCGATAGTGTTCGCAAGAAGCGGAAAGCTTCAGAGGTCACCAGTACCGAATTCGGAGGCGATCATGAGTACCAGCAGTAGCAAGTCAAAAGGGTCCCTGACCCAAATGTTCACTACGAAACGCAGCAGTATCACAACTCAAGGGGGCAGTGTTGGGACGAAAAACACGATAGAGGCAGTCAGAAACTGGGTCGATAAACTCTAGGAGTATGTTCAGTATGTAAGTATGTAAGGACAGGCACAAAGTTTACCAGGAAATCAAGGAGATGGTGACCCGTGTATGTCGATCTTTTTTGGACCTGTCGTATGGCCCATTCACATCTTTAGTAATATTGTGCGACAATTCATTAACCAGCGATACTAGCGTCATAGTTGCAACAGTAGATAGCAGATAATTGAAATCAATTGTCCTCTTATCCCTAGTAACTGGTCATGCTAATGTTGCTTGTTAATGCATTTCCTACACACATTAGCGATGCTGATGGTGGCTGACTTATACTGTTTATACCAGTCCAGTCAACCGCCTTACCGGAAGATGACTGCCAGTCACCCTTATTTTGCTCGTGGTTGCGCCAACCGTCTGGCTACAAATTCACCACGGGCTTGGTTAACCGACTGCATAAATAATGGCTGCCTAGCAACGGTTGCCTAGCCAAAGACGATAGAGCCGTCAGTTACCTGGCCAATGCTTGCTCACCAGAGCACCCTCCAGAGTACTTGTCACCGCCAGCTGCTTAGTCAGTACTGGCTCATTGCCGCTCTGAAAAACTCCAAGCCTGCCGAACTTGTACCCCTTTTATATCGTTCACTGCTGCATATGAGATCTCCCTTACTTACATTTGAAGTCTGTGATAGGAAAATACTTGGCATTTATTAAATTTACTCAGCAAAACGAAATTATAGGATATCACATATATCTGCGTTATTTTAAATAGTTCAATCTCGAAGATCAATAGATTTCAATATTTCAATCGACGCGTAGAAATATTTTCGATTGATTGGAGCGAACATTTTGAAAATATTTGGATAAATTTCTGAGATATTAACGTTCAAAACCTGACCACTTTTCGTTACGGTCGCAATAGGTGGTTTTTAAACTGTACCCCAAAATAAAAAAAAACACACAAACACGTACATTACCCTTTCATAAAAAAATAAAATTTTGTAGAATACCGTCTTAGGTATGAAAAAATAGGCATTAAAATTTTCAGCCCGATGGTAGATCATTGAATCGACGGATCTACAAGGTGGTCTAAAGTAAGTTGGTCATGGATAAAGTATTTTTTCTCGGTTGATCTTACAACACAGCAATTTATGTATATGTCAAACTGCAGCACATCTCGACTAACAATAGAATAGGGCCAAACAACATTTGTAAACTAACACTTCTGAGGCCTTTTTCTCACAAATCGTAGGCTACACACGCAAACCTACAGCATCATAGTGTAGGAGAAACTTTCCTCTACATGGTGATGGTGATGGTTTGCGTAGGTGGCCTATACTTTACGAGGAAAAAGGCTCTGAAGCGTTTGCTCACAAATGTTGATCGAGACTTGTTGATTGTTGATCAAAGAGCTGTTTTTCAATTTTTGAGCTAGATCTACTGGCAAGAAAACGAAATTCCAGGAAATTGCTCTTATCTTACAGAAAAATGCTACTCTATTATCATGTACTGTAATCATACTGTAGCCCCAAGTTTATGTCGTATGGTATGGAGCTGCTATTAGTAAGCATGCAAAGTTCACCACAATCCGTCAACTTTGTCTGAATTTATTGCTGTTTTTGATTTGTAAATTTTCCAAGTTTTTACCATAGTACCCCACTTCCGCTTTATTAAAAATATCCGCAAAATTTTCAAAACAGGCGATAAAAACCATGAAAATTTGAGCCTGATTGGAGAACATCGTAACAACCAGGGGTTGGAGACCTCGCGAACAGACTCTTTAAAACCTCAAAGGATTGTGATACTGAGACTCATATTTTAGCTAGGGTAGATTCAATCTACCAGGCAGGAGACTTACAAAGTATTTTGCGGATATACCATACTCGAGTGCATCAATTCACTCGAATCAATTTATTACATTCCGTATATTCAGTTGAGCCCGACTGAATTTTGTGTCGGTATCATCGCTCATGAAGCCATAACATTAACATTCATACCTCACTCTAAAGAATGATTGTGAATGGGGTAACGAGTCCCTCCCATCCCCCCTCCACTAGCGAAATAAATTACAGCTCACATAGACATCAACATCTATTCGCATTTTGAAAACAATAATTACACATCTCACTGGAGTGGAAAATCACTTGTCATATCTTTCACAACAACTTAATTGCTTTGAATATTCATTAATCCATTTTATCTCGCTTGACCCCATTCGTCCTATTCGTTGATCGGTCAGGCCACAGCAAACGTAGCAACCTACGCACGTCCGCAGTGTTTATCCATTGCTCGAACAACAGCCTTCCAGCTTGCTGGAGATTGGGAATGCCTTTTACTACAAACAGGACTGACCAGCAGATTTGAGAATGCGGCTGTCGCTCAGTTGCAAACTGCTGCAGTTTTGCTTTATGATCTTGCTGTTGAACCGCTCCTCCCTACTACTACTATAACTTTGCATGGATGGTCTGATGAGGCTGAAAGCCTCTCGTTCCGATTCCGAACATGAATTCAATTTTCGACTACCGACGGACGACGAGCCGACAAACTTACGCTCCACTGGAGAAAGATACTCTTGCCATTTTCCGGTCGTAGATTTTCTCCTACTTGGTGCGGTGGGTTACAACGGAGCTTATGTCTCTGGTCCATGGAGTTTAACAATTGCCAGTGGTAATCTGAGGAATAATCCCAAGCGTCCCTATACTCGGAGTGGCGGAAGAGGCTCTCTTCGTCTCTAGAGAGCTGGTCACTGTTTCCTGTCTCCACATGTACTAAATCTGCCCGGTTTTTGATTACGTCTCGGATATGAAAAGCTACAGTGTGTAATCTTGACACATGTGAAATTTACAGTCCATGCCTGCTGTAATTCGCATAATCTTAAATCATATGCACTTTCGGGCTCGGTTGCAAGTTCCAATGAACGTGTGTGGTTGTGTGTGTGTGTGTGTGTGGTAGACAATTTAATTGGACTCGTGAGCTTGTGGCACGGCAAGGGTGCCTTGGAGGAGTAATGTTGGAATGCATAAAATTCGAGTTACAGATGATAAACCAATGTTGGGAACGTGTAGAGGTTGTCACGTGCAATCACAACGCCACTGACTGATAGTGCCGTTGAGCGTAGGATATGCAGCAGCATTTTATCCTGTGACGGTGGCAAACGAGTGGGGTTCATAACTTTTGCGTTTGTCACCGAGACAAGCAGAGAAACAAATGTTCCTTTAATAGCACCCGAAGGATGAAGAAAATCGGAGGCTGTGGCGGTTTGGGGATGCAGTTCTGCATCCGTTAACCGGTATCTGGTGTATGGGAGGATGCGTTGCGTAGGATCTGAAGATGATGGATGAATCTGCGTCAATGCTTCGGAGAATGGCTTGATAAAAATAGCACTGCAGTAAAATACGGAGTTTACAGTACGGGAGAAAAAACCGCAATTTCTCCAAATTTGTACGTTCTGGCATCTAGCTGGCAGGTTCTCAAATGTGATGAGAAGATTTTTTTTTAGAAAAAATTGAAAAGTACATTGGTAAACACCACTTCGAACACCTTCTGGGATTCACCATTTTGCAGTTTGTGGTATGTTTTTGAATTGTTGGAAAGGCTTTTAAAATTCTACCGTATTGGCTCCAACGATATGCTGGCATGTGCAATAAAAGCATGTTATTTTTTTATGTATTCCTTTATTTAAGCGCATTTTAACCAAGGCTTGTTTGTCACCTGAGGGCGGCATCTACACCATAGAGGTAACTCTAAGAACCACCTAAATAATTTTTAATTCCTTGCCCATAATACCAGTACTACTCCGTCCCGAGCAATTAATGGTTCTTTTACTTTTTGAGGTTCCGCGTTGGTGGAAAATCTTGAAGTGTGGTAAAATTAGGCGATATTGATAAAAAAATCTCAAACATATTATCAACCAGTATAGGTTAAATCATACTAAGGATATCATTAGGATATGTGCTCTGCATTGTTTACGAACTTAGCAAAATCAAAACAAGAATAATAAACACATGAAGAATGTTGCATCGAGGGGGACGCAATAAACGCAACCCTACTTGTTGAAAAGGCCAATGCACTAGGTCTACACTTTATGAACTCACACAACCTTGGTAAATCTAACGGGTGAATCGGCCAAAAATGGGTGCAATATGATTAAGTGCACACTGGTAAGTTTATTATATAAATGATCAATATTTATTGCTTTTTGAGGTTCATCGTCTACAAAACACAGGAAAATTATTTGATTAGGCTTCTGATTTTCCAAATGCGAACTTTCGGGCTTTACTTTTCACACCTTTCATCAAGTTGTGTACCGCTGTTATATCCACCTTATTTGATGCTGAACCCCAAAAAGCCTTGAACTGTTTTTCACTTACAACTATTTTTTGAGTTCTCTTGAGGTTAATGTTTACGATTGCCCATTATTTTTCAATTGGGCGCAGTTCCGGCGAGTTCAAGCTGAACTTTGCATTAGGTCCTAAGTAACATTGGGAGACTCTCTTCGTCGACTTTCTCTTTGCGTTCCTACGGCTATGTTAAAACATGTTCAAGCATTTTCAACACACAGTACGGTAATATTAAATAAAATTAAGGATCCAATACGTCAAACAGATCAGCAAATCATTTAATAGACACACTATTAACGAAAGAGAAAGTCGACGAAGAGAATACCTCAATGTTACTTAGGGCCTTATGCATTGTCCAGCTCAAGTTCTGAGGGTTTTACTCCTTGGGTACGATTTGCACACTATTGGCGGTATACCATTCCTGAGCCATTTTGTTTCTTCAAGAAAGGCAATAAGCGATTTTGAAAGCATTCCTTTACATACATATATTGGTTGACATTGCCAGTTGTGACAAAACATTCGTTTTTTAGCCCACAGGTGCTAATCGTCTGCCAAACCAAGTATTTTATCGGGAACTTTTTTTTCTGCTTAAGCTTATATTGAACCTTTCCTTTTCCGGTAACCCATGAGCTGCTTGAAATCAGCCATGACGTATGTTTCATCGTCCATTATAACGTCCATTGTTGTGTTTTGCTTATCATCTAGATTTGGTGTCATTGTTACCTTATATGTTGACAGTCCGGTTTGTTTCTTTGCTCTTTACACTGTTGTGTCGGACTTTCCCTATTTGTTTCCAATATCTCTGATGGTAAGACTGGGATTGCGTTTGAAAATGCTGGCCACTATTCTTCCAGTCGCTGTGGTTTCCTGGTTTCGGTTTCCTCCTGGTCCCAGCTTTCTGGCAGTTGTCAGACGTTCTCCAAATACTTTTATAACATTCGCCACGGTTGATTTGGAAATATTAAGTGATTCTGTCAAGTCGGCGTGCGAATGAATTTTCGTTATGCGCGTGCAAAATTTTGATACGCTGCTCTTCTTGACTCTTTTTGACAACTGAATCGAAAATGGCAAAAACAAAATAGAGTCAACACTCCGTACGCATACAAAATGAGGGGTGTTCGAGTTTTTTCACTGTTCCATCCTTTACTGTGAGCCCCCATGAGCCTACTGTTTCAGAGGTAATGCCTTTTTTGTTGTACGGGAAGGAAAACCTGCATCCAGACTCCTGACGAACTCCGGATGTGGGTTTTTTTTTGAAAGATTGTGCGTTTCGTAGTTGCTACTCCGTTACTGATCAGAACTAGTGTAATTGCTCAAAGAATCACAAAGATGGAGCTTGGGAGTAGCTTTACATCTTCAATGTACAAGTTCACTAGTTCATTCTATTTATAGATCAGTACCGGCGCCGGCCACGTCCTGACGGTCTTCGGGGAGGGGAAAAGGATGATTAGTTTTACAATCGTTGGTTAGAGACCGTGTTTACCTCTGCGTCTCCACATTTGTCAAGGAAAGGATAGTTTTGTGTTAGTGAGGCAGGTTATTTTTAGATCATGGATTCACTGTGCTAAGTGATGTGATCAATGAAAGCGCAGTAGACTGCTATTTATTTTTAATCTAGTGGTGATAGAAAGAGGCAAGTGACAAATGGCAAGGAAGGGGACGGGCCTGGGATTGAACTCCCGACCATTTGCGGGTAAGGGGCTATTGTACATTAAGCACCCGCTTATGCCTAACTTCTTAGGACTGTAGTACTTAGTTAGCCCCTCTCACCTGCCGCTGGTCATTTCAACATTTGGTTTGGAGCTCTAGGACGATCTGACATCCAGGATGACTTCAGTTTCTATATCGATGGAGTGTGTGGCCGTTAACTCCACCTCTTCTATGGACTCTCCATAGACCTCTAGGGTGATGTTGTCCGCGAAACCGACAATCTTTACCCCGTTAGGGAACTTCAATCGCAACACTTTGTCATGCATCGTGTTCCAGAGCACCGGGTCCAGGATAGAACCTTGAAGAACTCCTGCGGTGACACGTTCCTGACCCACTTCTGCGTTGTATACCAGTACCCGATTGTGGAAGAAATTTCCCAGAATCATGTACCGATACCCACTAGCCCGGAGGCGTTGGAGAGTGGGAAATAGCGTCCCAACTGGCGCTATTGAAAACATTTCTCACAACCAGGGTGACCATTGTACAGTAGAGAACTCCCGCCTTTGACTTTGGATTGCCACCTTTGCCATCTTGATGACGGACTTTATGGCATCCACCCTTACGGAAGCGAAACTGATTTTTAGACAGGCCGTCTGTACTCTCCATGTAATTCGACAGCCTCTTGAGTATAATCCTCTCTACCACATTACCCGTCGGATCCAACAAGCATATCGGACGGTATGCCTCTCTTTGGCAGCAATACTAGATTCTGAAGTTTCCAGGCATCTTCGAAGATGCCCTGCTCCAGACATCTCTGCATTACCACCCTGAACATTTCGGGAGCCAGAAAAATAGCCGTCTTGATGGCTACCGTTGTTCACGTTTAGCGACTTTCCTATCACAATGAGTTCGTCATTCATAACAGTCACCTCGTCCCCTTCATCCGCGGTGCCGTTGCCATCGTCCACGTGATTGCGGATGATCGGCGTTGCCGACCATACATCCACCATGGCGGTAGCTTTATAGTCTGGGATACTAGAACGCTGGTCATGATTCGTGGCGCGGAAATAGTCCCCCAATGACCACCTTCAGTAGCTCCAGTGATTGCTGGGTTATAGCTATTGAACCTTTACTGTTGGATGCACCTGCACGTGTCGGATGCTCCGCCGGATCCCACCTTCATGCTAGGCGAGGTTCTGGCGAGGACACATTTGGCGAACGAATTCGCCTCCTCCTGTAGATTTTTTTGTGTTTGGAGCTTGGGGCTCCAAGATGTTGGGTCCCCCTTCATCCACTATCCAAAAACATGTGGAGTAGTCGTTATAGTGATCCCATGGTAATCTATGCTAGCAAGAAGGCCATGCTACGGTTGGTACGATTCAGCGCAAATCAGGTATAGACATCTTAGCCTACTCCCTACATTGAGGGCATATGGCGCTTCCTCCGTAGTTCGTTAAGCCATGAAGAAGAGCTTAACTTTTCCAAGGTGCAGCCCTGGGAGGTGAACTACATCACACCTCACAGAGGCAACGTTTAGAATCACCGGACCATTCATAGTTGTCCCTGACGATTATAGTATATCGGCTATTGAGGTGATAGCTGCCATCAAGCGAACCAAAAACATGAAAACAACTTGTTTTGACGAAGTCATCAACCTCGTGATGAAAAACTTGAGTGTTGACTTCGTCCGACATCTTGCAGCGGTTTTTAACAAATGTTGGATGCTGGGCTACTTTCCATCTTGCTGGAAAACAGCCAAAGTGATCCCTTTTTGCAAGGCTGTCAAACATCCTACGTTCGCGCGAAGCTATCGCCCCATCAGTATTTTGTCCACCATCTCGAAGTTGTTCGAAAAGCTGATCCTCAGCCGTTAACTGGAGTTCAGAAACCAGAATAACATCTTCCTTCAGGAACAATTTGGGTTCAAAGATAGGTTACTCTACCATTTCACCAAGTGACGCGAGCAACTAACATCCTCAAACGGAACAGGTCCATTGGAAAGACATCTGCCATGGCATTGTTGGACGTTGAACAGGCGTTTGACAATGTCTGCCACGATGGTCTGGTGTTCAACTTGCACCGATACAGATGTTTATCCCTGGTCGGGTGGGGGTATTGTGTGGGGGTATATTTGCGGACGGCACTCCCATCATCTACAAGGGTCGAGTGATTTCTGCTCTGACTGTAAAACTTTAGCAGGGCTCAATGTTCTGTCCGAATATTTCAACAGCGAGAAGATCTGTATCAATGTAACTAAAACTCAGACGATTCCGTTTTTGTACTCTAAGTCACCTCGACTCGTTCTGCCAGGATATCTCAAAGTTCATCTCAGTAACACAGCAATTGATTGATCCGGGGAATTAGTATACATAGATGGTGTTGTTGCGATCGCATGTTCAAAAAATTTCAACTAAATGTTGTACTTTGTTAAGATCTCTGTATCCGATGTATCGCTGATTAACAAAAAAGTCCACTCTATCGACGAAGAACATGGTTGCAGTTCATAAGCAAATCATTCTTCACGTGGTCGAGTACGATTTGCCAATCTGGGAGAGTTGCGCCAATTGCCACCATCGGAAACTTTGTATAGTTCTGAACAACATCCTTCGGATGATTCTGAACAGTCTTTCAACAACTAGAAATTCTCAGACCCATCGTTTGGCTGTACTCTGGGGTCTGGACCCTTGGCCAGAGAAATGTTATAATCCTGGAAAGGTTCAGGGATACATCCTATCTAAGGTCACCCCATCCAAGTATCAGAGAGCTTGTGTACTAGATTTAGGTTATTGTCAGATAGGTCAGGTAGGTTATCAAGTTATTTAAATTCCTCTCAAGTTATCAAATACACTCTCAAGAGAGAAAACCATACCAAATGTTAAAACTAAAACTAAAACATAAGCACTAAAGAAGTAGAACCTTTCTGGCTAATCAATTAAAATTTCAAACCAAATGTTAATTGAAACAGAAGAAATAATGCTACGTTTATTTAGCAGTCGCTGAGACATTTTTGTGACGGATTTCAGAAGCAGCAGACGAGTCATCGGCGGTAACGGACGAACAACCAGTATCAGTTGTGGCAACAGGAAAGAGGACCAGCGCGTATTGGCTTTTGGAGTGGAACAGAATCATGTCGGGGGCGACCCCGGCGTAGTGGTTAACATCCAAAAAAGTTACTAAAATGCCCAAAAGCGGTGTTTGAGTGACTACGACGGGAGATGAACCAGCCCGAGGCTGAAAATCTCGATAATCAAGGAACAAAAAAAAAAGAATCATGTCACCGTGACTGAGGCTGGAAACCTTGGTCCGTTCATGATTTCAACAAGAGCTATTTTCACTTGATGTGGTCAAGTTTACGTTTTTCCATACATTCAGTTAGCCACCCAAATGGGGGAAGGTTGTTCATGGAATCTTCCGGTCCGCCTCTTAGCATCTTGCTATGATGCTTTGGTACCAGGTGGTTGCATACCGATTGCCTGTCGATCTGTCAAATTTTGAAGACGTCTGCATTGAATTATCTCGAATTATTAAATTCCGGCCACTAAATTACAAAACATTGCGATTGGTTGAGCGAATTGGAGATAAAGGAATCATTGGGTATAGAACCAAGTCTTCCCCAGTTGAGCTAAGCCGGTGAGCTGGGAAATCAATAGAAGCATAAAGTTGCCAGGAAGCACGAAAAGCTTCTAGAGACCCTAATTTTACCAAATCATTCAACATTTTAGGTAGATTATAATATTTATTTATTTATTGTCGTCAATCAAAGTAGGCCATTGATGCAATTATACCATTATGTGACTTACTTTTAATGTTAAATGCGTACAATCTTACATAATTCTACATAATCAAATTTCGATTACGGTAGTGCCGAGTAATTTATCTTTTAATTTATGGTCGTCAATCAAATGTAGGTTTTTTATATCTTGCCTCCTGCGACGACGCAACGCAGCTTGCACTGGTCTAATATTTATTTGTCGTCAATCGTGTTGTTGGCCGTTTCTGTTAGGTACATTGGTTTTCTTAAATGCTAATTTACATTTCATTATGCTAAAGTTGTATGTACAACATAATTCAAATAATATTTTCTCCTAGTCATCAACACGTGCAAAAGTGTTGTTTAAATTTTGTTTTCAACATGGTGAAGTGTATATTGTTGCAGTGTTTATTATATTTAAATTACCATCATTTGGTTTATTGGCCCGAATTTTGGATAGTTTGTATGGTAATAATTAGTTGCAAATAATTATCGATGTCGTAAATGCCGTGTTGGGATGTAAAAGTTGAATTTTGATAAAAATTTCCATTGCGTCAATTCTCCATGAGAAGAAATTGTTTGTAAAAGACACCATTGCAAATTCAAATTTTAATGTTTGAATGTTTATGAGCATACATCGAGCTTTATATGACGGTAAAGGAAACACAGTCCAACCTTATTTGCGGAGCGCGTATAAAAAAAATTGTTTTTGTACTGACTCTATTCTTTCTTCATGTGTGATTGAAAAGGGAGACTAGACTATACTGCAATATTTTAGTATTGACCTGACATAAGCAATGTTCAATGTTTTAATCGTGTACGGGTCATTAAAATTATAACTGAAACGTTAATAGGGCCTTACATATTATTAAAACTATGTCCAATAAGAATCCGGAATAATAAAATCATCTGTATCGGTAACGGCAATGCATCAAAACAAAGGTAATTCACTGTTATTCAAGAAAAAATATCAATACAAGTCATTTCTCTTCCTTTCTAATGAAAATTCGCACTTTCTTCTTTATTCCTCCCATTAAACGCTGCACACCTGCGGAGTCAACTTCTTTGGCACATTTGTTCCGCATTTTGGTCATCTGAGTCACATCCCGAGCCGTTTTTCCACTTTTCTTAAGTTTCCGCTTCATTATTGCCCAAAATCTCTCGATGGGCCGGAACTGCGGGCAGTTGGGTGGATTTATGTTTTTATCGATGAAATCTACGTTATTATTGCAGTACCACTGGATGACTTCCCGGCTGTAGTGGAAACTCGCCCAATCTGGCCAAAACTTCACGGGACCTTTATGAGCTTTAATAAAAGGTAGTACGCGGTTTTTTAGGCATTCTTCCTTGTACAGCTTCGAGTCCATCGTCTTATTCATCACGAACGCTTTTCTTTGCTCCGCAGCTGCATATCCGTTGCCAAATCATCAAGTTTTTGGCAAATTTATTCATAAAAGCTTTAAACTAAATTTTTGGCCAGGAAGCTGTCCGAAAGCCATTTTGACGTGGGTTTCATCGTCGATGAGTACGCATCCTTGGTATTTCGTCAAATCCTGCTGGTACAATTTCCGAGCTCGAGTTTTGGTGACGAAACTTTGCTTCAACATTCTGATTGATTGCTTGCTGGCTCGATAAGAACGATATCCTGCTCGCAAACGAATTCTTTGAACGGTACTGAGAACAGCAGAGTATAATTGTGCGATTTTATTATCCGATAGCCCAGGGTTTGCTCTGACGGTTCTCAACACCTTCTGGTTCAGTTTGCAGTCATATGTTCCACTACGACGCTTACCTCAAGGCACTCGATCCACGCTCTTTCGCTCCCTGAAACTTTTGAGCACATCATACACGGTTGATTTGGCGATTTTCAACGTTTGCAGAACTTTTTCTCTCCTCTCGGCTTCCATCTGGAATAACTTTTCACTTACTGCACGAAACACCGTGATACCACAGAAAGTGGGCAACTAGGTTAACAAACCGCTGTAAAATAATTCTTGCAGCGGTCACTTTCCATGCCACTGCAACACAATAGGTGATTCCGGATTCTAACTGGACAGAACTTTAGCTCTGTTTATAATTGTAGTGTAATGCTCAATGAATGTAAGTTTCTAGTCTTAAATAACACCTAGATCCCTAACTTTATCACATCTTTCTACATTTTGCTTGCCTGAAATAATTGCAAAATTGGGAATGTTTCGTTTTCTACTGAAAGAGATCTAGTGGCATTTTTTGACATTTAGTTGCAGCAGGCTTTTGTTACACCAGGTATGGAATAACAGTATCTCAGTTTTGAATATGTTGATGTCTTCAGCATTTTTTATTTTCAAATAAAGTTTGATGTCGTCAGCGAGTATTAAGAATAAAGGATAAGTCGTTAATAAATAAAATGAATAACAGTGGACCTAAATGAGAGCCTTATGGAAATCCCGAAGTTGAATGCTTTCCTTTAAATTTGACAATTTGATCGCGATTAGTCAGGTATGATTCAAGCCATTTGAGGAGTTTCGGCTTTATTCCTAATTTTTGCATTTTAAAAAGAAGTAAGGATATATCGATCGAACGCTTTGCTAAAATCTGTGTACATAGCTTCTACATGGTTCCCGTTATCCATTTCCATAGAATAATTAACAAATTCGAGTAAATTTGTGGTAGTCGACCGACAATTGAAAAAACTATGCTGATTAGTAGTTATCCTACTTTTTACTTTGTTAAATTTTTTTTATTCACAATCGCCTCAAAAAGTTTTGGATGCAAGATATAAGGGCTATACAACGATAATTACGAGCGTCAGATTTTTGCCAGACTTCAAAATAGGCACTAGAAATGAGTTTTTGCATAATTGTGGAAATTATCCGGATTCCAGTGACATAATCAAAAGCTAAAATAATGGAGAAGTAAGCTCTACAGCCAAAGTCTTCAAAAATATAGGAGGTACACCATCAGGTCCCGAGCTTTTGGATGCATCTAAATGGAAAAAGTGACGCAAGTTTGAAAGTATCGCAACAATCCCACACCAGGCAAATCCCATAAATCCCACTAGAGAAAGCTTATCTTTTGACAGATAGGCCTATTTCTTCTGCGACTTACGGATTTCTTCAGAGTCGAATGCTCGTCGCAACTTTTTCTAAATCACTTATGGTTCACAGTTCACATTTTAATCTCATCGTTCCTACATTCATCCTACGCTGCGCTGCATAGGTGGATTGGAGTGTACTAAGATTGTTTTCAATCCGTAATAATGTTTACTGCCGTTCTGTTACTTATCTTCTAGGTAACACCGTTCTATAAAAAATACGAAAATAACAAACCTCACGCGAGAATCCTTTGTTTGCAAGAAGGATGAATTTCGAGGGATGAGGATCATGCGGAAAAATGTTTCCTACTACTTTTCTTAATCGTTTTTTATTTCATAGTAAAGAAGACTCGCTACCACTCGTTCAAATAAGAATCATATATGTATGAGAGCTGAATTTCTACGTAAAACGAGATGGTTGGATTGAAAATTCTTCCAATTACACCTACTTCCCATCAAATGATGTATAACATTAGGAACAAAAACTACTATGTTTAGAAAAAAATTAAATATTCAGGGTTAAAGCATTATTCAGAAGATAAACCATTGCAATCGTTATTATAGTATTTGGACATATTATGAATATGGAATAACTTTCAAAGCCAACCCAGTTCCCAGAACAGTGAACATTTTACCATTTAGCCAGAGAACTCCGAGTAAAGTTACTGCATAATTTGACAAAAGCAAGTCATTTTCTTGTAAAATAGTTTCGAGCACCGACAGTGCATGATGCACTTCTTTCAACTCTCATCTATCTTCTACCACTCACTTCCAAACTAACAGCAAAAACATCTTCTACTGCATCAAGGTTCGTACGGTACAAATTTAGCAACCACATGTAGAGTTCCCCTCCTACACTTGCCCACTTGAAACACTCAATAGGACAAACACTTACCAGTTGTGTGTATCATTTACTTCTGCTAGTTATTCTACAATGACTCCAGAGATGTCGGAGGGTGTCTCTTCCAGAATGCCAACCGGGTAACATACGGCACTTACGACAATTTCTGATGCCTCCAGCTCGCCTCTCACCCCAGGATCGGGATATGATGTAAATGTACAGTGCTACATATTTATGCACATTTATATGCGCTGCCCGCCCGTTCCTTTCTGAAGAGCCCAGCCAGAGGAGTAAATATTTGCTCGTCTCTTATGTATTATTTGTCCATAAATGTTTGCTTTAATTATCTCTAGCTATCCTTCGTATGCCACCGTCACTTCCGCCTGATACGGGTGGCTTTCATGAAAAATGATTTAGTAGAAAGCTGCCCAGAATGTGGGGATGGGGAAGATTTTGGCACAGCTGGAAACTGCGCCAGGAAGTTAGCATACCAAAGGTGTAGCTGTGGTTTCTGATTATTCTTGAGTCAGTGATTCGTACTGGATTTGGGATGACAGAATGTCAACCTTGTGGTATATTATGAGCTGTGCGATATGTTTAGTGATGCGCAATTTTCGTTTGATTGATGATTATGAAAATTTAAATGGAATTAATTTAATCGATTTAGTTGAAAAGCTCATGCCAAGTAAACATTTCATTCGGTTCATTTGAGGAAATGGTTGTTAAAAAAATATAATAGTTACATATGCACCAAGTGAAAAATGAAGAGAAATTATCGTTTTTTACAACTGATACGAATCGTGCATATTTTTTTATTTGTTCTTCGCTCAATCTGTAAATGCTGGAAGTTAAATCCCTTTCTGTGCATTTATTCATGGCGTTGAAACTAGTAACCAGTTAAACTAGTCGATGCCTCAAACAGGATTTCAGCACTGAATTGTGCCGCTCAAAAACAATAACCTTAAAAGTATTTTGTTATTACTACTGCAAACAATGGCAACTGAAGTCTCCCTACAAAAAAAAACGCCGTTTGCAAGATAATCATTAATTAAAACACTCTCCATCCATTCATGGGAACTCCACCGCTCTTTTATGCTCATCCATTATTGTTCGTTCCGGGTATTCCGCAGCCTTCGTTCCTATTTTTCAATCCTCCACTCCTATTGTCCTCTTCACGAGTATCCTTTTATCGTCTGCATCCAGCCATATCTATTTGTACTCACATAGCAATTGATGCGGAAAACAAGAATGGAGATAAATGGCTCTACCCCATCTCCCAGCCCTTTTTTTCCGAGATGTCAGTAGCCTAAGAAACCAGCAGCACTTTTTCCTTCAGTTGCCTTTTCCAAATCATAGACAAAACCGTAAAAAAAAACTACAATCCTTTTGCATGACAGAGATAAATAATGCCAAAGAGATCGAAGGAAAAAAACAGAAACGCATTTGATACGCTTTTTTGAATGTTTATTTCGGCATGGCTTATACCATATTATGGATCGCCTCATTTCAGGAGAACCACCAATATATTGAGCCTTATCCCAGCCGCTCAAGAAACTGGTTCATTTTCTACTATGCGATATAGATTGCGGGTGAGCTTTTCTCGAGAGAAGGCTTTGTTTGATCAACCAGAACAATCTTGGCAGCAAACGAAGACGAGAGGAAGCACGAAATCGAATAACCGACTTTTGAACAACAGCCAGAACTGCTCTGACAGCTGGTGACAGTTATTGTACATTATGTTGCTGCACACAGATCGGTTTACTCGTTGGTTCGCCCTTTTCTATCGATATGTGAAGGGGGAAGGTCGTCTTTTGCACTACGGAGCGCCTAATGAAATTTCGATTTTCTCACTAGTACTGGTCGAGGTATAATTGATTCACTGGCCTGTGTCGATGCATGCTGGTAGTATTTGTAGTGCTGTATCTTATCGAGTAAACTTAATCATTTTCCAGAAAGGATCACAGCAAATATTCGAAATATTCTCATTTGTCTCCTTTTTAATTCATTTGATCAGAGTTTCAGTCCGTTTTAGTTTGTATTTGGCCGTTTTTTTTTGTATTTGGCCGCTTTTCCGCTTTTTTTCGCCTCTAGTTGTCATAGCGTGAAACTAATGAGAGCGTCTTTTTTCGGAAAATGGTTTCATTCAGTGGTGAAAATTGCATCAAGATTAATTAACATTTTCAAAATGTATCGAAGATGGAACGCGAAAGACGTTAGAGAATTCTGCACACTCACGTGGAAACCCAAACGTGATCTGGAGGAATGACCGCAATGCTTCTCAAACTTCCAAAATTTATTGTAAATACCGTGCTTACACCGGGAAACACTAACGTTGGATCGAGAAAAAAAAAACAACCGTAGAAGTGAAATATACAACCGGAAACTACGAGTGAGGATATACAGACCAGTCCAAAAAAAATCCTGGAATCTCCGGACATGATTTCGTGCGAGAAGTTCACTAAGTCGCATAGTACAATTAAGCGAATCTGTATGCAAGAAGGATTCCGGTCGTGCCACGCGGGCATAGATCCCAACAGGACGTTGAAACAAAACCCGTGCAAGGAAGCTGAACAAGCAAGTACTGGCCAAGTACAACGGATGTATTTTGATGGACGATAAAACTTACGTGAAAAAAGAACTTTGGGCAAAAGTTTACCTTGGGAAATGCACCGGGTAAGTTCAAATATGTCTTTACAGATAAATTTGCTCGCATGTTGATGATTTGGCAAAGTATCTGCAGTTTTTGAAAAAAAAAAAAAAAGATTTTCAATGCTTCTTTAGAAAATAACTTTGCCGTTCATTCAATCACACGATGGTTCAGTGAAGCTTTGGTCTGACATAGCAGAATAATGTCGATATTTTTGTGAAAAGTATCAATCCACCAAATTGTTCAGGTTTTCGTTCTATCAAAAATTTTGGGCAATTATCAAGTGTAATTGTGGCGTAGAAATGTGGTTAAGCCATCAATACACCGACTTGGAGAAATTCTGTAAAAATATGATTGATAAGGACGACGGTAGTTAGTACTGTTGAAAAAATGACTCAGCGAAAAATTGATCCGAAAAGCTGACGAATTAATTGTCTTGTATTTTTTATCTTAAAGTTTAAAACAACAAAACATACGAAATGATACCCTAAGATTTGTAGAACATTATTTCCTCTCAGAGAAATCACCCATTTTAGGCGGTCACATACTTTAAGAAACAGACTTTATGCACATATGCTAAAAGGTTTGAAAGAAACATGTAATTTTCTGCGTTATCTAATGCACATATAAGGAATGCAGTATTTGCTATAAATGTATGGCATATGTCATGTAAATTTAAACCAAATAAAACCTAAATGACGTCTGCTGTATGAAAGATTGCAAACAATTCCATTGTTTACGCTTGATTTGGTTTGTAATTGAACCAGGGGAAATTTATTGAGTTTTGCCTTGCCAAATACAAACACGGACAAATCCAATCCCCAACTCCATAACAGGTGAGCTTTGTAAAGCACTTGGTCCTAAGCACTAAGCCCAGGAAAGCACTTGGTCCTTTAAAATACCGATATATTCTTCGGTATTGATTTTAACTCCAGCATCAATGAAAACAGGCGGCATTTTCAAACCGTTGGACGCCACCAAGCCAAACATCATGACACCAGCCGGATGTTTGGTTTAAAATTTGAATTTCACTTTTTCCGGAACGTTCTCCATTTTCTGCGGTGAAATGAACCGGTCCGTGCGGCTGTTGGCCCCGGCATCGATGCTGAAAAGCTTTTCGTCGGAGAACAGGATTATCTGTTTTTTCCTTCTTCAACAAGGAAAACAATCTCTTGGAACGAGTCACTCGTAGTTCCTTGACCCGGTCCGTAATCAAGTGGCGTTTCACTCTAGCTCTGGATGATGCATGCAGGTCTTCTTTGATGATTCTCCGTATGGATTTCTCCGAAATATTGGCTTCTTTTGTAAGTTTTCTTATGGAACGCACCGGGTTGCGAGCAATTTTTGCACGGACCGATTTGATCACGTTCGGCGTGCGTGCAAAGCGCGGACGTCCACTTCCCGGCTTCCACTGCTGAGGACCATCCTGCATGGACTTATGCGATAAACTGTTGCCAAATGGCACCCTACCACCTTGGCAATCTCTTTCGGCTTCTTCTGGGCGAGCAACACACTGGTAATCACTTCTTTCGCGAAAATTTGACGAATTTGCAATAAAACAAATAGAATGTTTGGATGCAGCACTTGTAAGCAAACATAAACAAATACACTTTCGACAGAAATTAGTCACTAGCTACACGAATTAACCCAATGCTCAGGTTTGAACATCATGGCTCATGGCTTTCGTTGTTTATCGTTCCGGTAGTGATGAAACCTTAGCTTGCTCGACCACAGCTGCATATTGCCTGCCAAACTAAACATTTTTTTTGGGAAACTTGGCCTTTTTCTTCGTCCTGAAATGCTCCTCTACGCAGTTCCGTTGCATGGCAGTAATTCCGAGAAGCTGCTTAAAGTCTTCCAGCACATAAGTTTCGTCGTCCATTATCACTCAGGAAAACTTCGTCAAATATTCGCGATACAACTTGCGAGTCCAAGTTTTAGCCATCACATTCTGTTTATCATTACGGTTCGGTACAGTTTTCAACTGGAAAGACTTTATACCTTGCCGGTGCTTGGAAGTATGCACGAAAGTTGGGGACATTTTTATTTTTCTAGCCACAGTACGTACCGAAAGATCTGGTCTCTTCTGAAATATTTGCTTCACCTTCGCGTCTTTCTGGTGGCTCCTGAGATCCGTTTTTGTTCCGCTCCCAGCCTTCCTGGCTGTGATCAAACTTGCATCGAAAGATTTAAGAACGTTATGGACAAAGCTTGGAGGAAAACCAAGCTTTTTTGCAAGTTTTCTTACTGACAGATCCAGATTTTCATTGTGACCGCACACAATTGCTTTCTGCACTTGCTCTTCTTTCGACGCCATATTCGATCTTAAAGCTTGTAGTATGATTAAAAATTGATTTTACACAATGAATTGACATACGTTCATCAGTCTGCAAAATATTTCACGCGTTGATGAAGTATTTCCGGAGATACACGTTTTTAGAGGTGTCCAGATTTTGTCGCGAACAATTTTAGTACTTGTATTACGTCCATTTCCGAGTTTTTTTTTAACTTTTTCATTTAATGGTAGCTTTATGGATCCGATATTCCATTTTTTTTTTTTGATAATAAAGTTACTTAATACTACGATTAGTAGGACTTGGACCTTTTACTCGCGGTTTACCTGAGGTTAGAATGGGTAACATTTTGGATTGGGCATGGAAATGGGACTCTGGTCTTATCAGATAGTTGTTGCCAGCACTAGAACTTTGCGCGATATGGTCGGGGCTCCCTTTTTGTGTTCAACCGGAGGTGGTGACCATTGGGACGATGAGACTCAAACACAAACTAATAAATAAAAAAAGAAAAAAACACAAGCAGATTAAACTCTTATAGTACCAATTGGAGAAACACAAAAATCGACTGCATATAACAAAGGTCGCGAGATCTTAACACATCTCTTATAGGAACATAAGGTTGTCTTCCTTGGGCACCTAGGGTATTCAAAAGTCGTGTTTTGGCGGCGTCATTATCCGTACATTGCCAGACTGCGTAATCGATTTCATCATAATCGTTTTTTCACTGGCAAAGATTGCTGTCCACGAGGTGATTTCGAAAGAGGTGTGCATCTAACTGGTAGTGGTTGGACATAAACCAACTCATCACGCGAATGAAATCACGGCTTACGTGCAGGTCCTTGAACCACGCCTTCGATGAAACTATAGGAATGATGGAATGTAGCAGCCGTCCTAGATTCCCAGTGTCCTAATCGGTTTGCCAACTCGAAAGGGTACCCTTACGTACTGAATACAAATCGCCTTCATGTGCGCCTACCTTTGCGAGCGAGCTCGCTTTCTCATTGCCAGAGATTGAGCAATGTGAAGGGACCCATACAAAGGTGATCAAATATGATCACCTTTGTATGGGTCAGCACACTCATTTGTTCCCTTCGTTTTGAAAGGAAAGAAGATGAGTGTCTACTAGGTTTCGTCGACCGAAGATGGGAAAAAGTTGATGGCTATGGTGTCATCATGATTCATTTCATCCCGTTCCTACTTGATAGAAAAGAATATCCCAGATACATAAAACACAATGTTCTCTTGCATGAAACAGAAAACGACATTTGAATGACATTTACTCAACAAGTTACTTAAACTGTCACTGCATATAGGTTCTTTGTAGCAAATAAAAGACCCCTAATCAGAAATATCTATCTCTATGTGTGTTGATCTTATCTGATGTAAGTCATGCGTTAATTTTGTATCAAATTCTCTCCAAACAACCAAGTTGTGTAACACCTTAAAAACGTAAAACTGTCATTAAATACTTCCATAAAAATAGAACAGTCTCGGGGCTGAGTTCTAAGTATACCTATATGTGTACGGAAACTGAGCTCAAAGAGCAAAGACATATCGGATTCCCACAGAAGCAGGCAGTAAAACTTTTAATGTTGGACGTTTCCAGCTACAAAACAGAAAAATTTCAAATTGAGTTTCCTTTCTCTCTGTTTGCAACCAGCCAGCAGTGCCCTACTAGAAGACTATTTCGACGATGCTGTAAAAGAAACCATCCAGCAATCTTCCTCTCTGCATTGGCTTGGGGGTGACTATAAGCAGAACGCATATCGTAAAAAAAGCTTGCCGGTGCATTTCTATGTTGCAGAATACTTTCAACAAGTTTTACATTCTCCAAAAAACTTTAAACAGCGTGGAAAAGAATTTTCTTAAAATGAACATAAATTAGATTTACAAAAATTTAGAAACTGTACTCCAAAAAAGTTTCACTGCACTTTACGACGTGTGCTTTAATATTTCCTTCTCCAAAAAACACTCCGAAACGAATTGAAGTGAGTGCGCTGGAAGCAAAAGTTCATTACGTGTTTTCCGCAATACTTTCGCTTTGTTGCGCTTTTCTTATTTGATTTTTATCCTTTCGAAATGTTCAGTCAACTGTTGTCTACTCCGTTCCTTTGCACAAGGTGCCAGACAGCCATTTGCCTTCGAGTTTCGACAATTTGAGATGCATGCAGGCAAGGGAAGAAAATGCAAAACAGACTCGTAAACGAAGCCATCCTCCGCTCGGAAAAAAAAACCTGTGTTCGTGAAGGAGACTTATGAGTAGCGATTTTTCTCTGGTAGAATTGAAATACCGCTGTGGGATTCCGGGCAGAGAGGAAGGATTCGATTTATACTTTTTGTCCGTCAGGTGTGCATGAAAAATGAAGCTACCGGACAGTGTGCATTTGATTAAGTGATTATTTTTCCTTTTTATTACGTTTGTACAAATTTGCTTGCTTTGCAATTACTTGTACAACTGCATGATGCATCCCAAGTAACATTGCCAAAACCATCCTGCTTTATTAAGTTTTATTAAAGTTTTATCGACACCTCTAGAAATCAATTTGGTTTCATTATGACACCAAGAGGTGCCAATAGGTTTCATATTTTAGTAAGGTTTATGAGAACCTACACAGCTTGTTTAAAACGATCTTAAAATCTCGTTTTCTCAAATTCTTTTTGCTCCTATCAAAGGTTTTATTTCGACTTTATGAACTCATAAAATGCTGTTTTGAAATGCCGTTTTAGGACTCATTCATATTGTCTTATAGTGGTCAGTTGAAAAAGCATTTTAAAACCATTTTGCCTCCAGTAAATGCACTAAACGGCAAATTGACATTGAGGGAAGCCACCAAATAACCAAATAGTTTTATAGTAATCATTGCAAAGATAACTTGGCTTTATGGCAGAATTGTGATGTTTTTTTCAATCGTCATATTAAAATATAATAAATAATTGAAAAGCGGAACAACAAAAACCAACCACGAAACCACAGTTAATTTTGACAGCTGTTGCCATTTGGCCGTATGCTGGTTTTCATGGCAGCCAATAGGTTTTATGAACGTTCTTAAGTAGTCATAGCATCTATCACTAAAACATTTTCAAAATCTTAATGGTCTTATAAAGGTTTTATAAAATTGTTTTCACAACCGTCTATAAAGTGGGGCACTTTGTACAACTTTTGTCTTTAAAGAAGCATAGAGGAGGTGTTAATAGACAACGCAGTTTTGAATAAAACTTAAATAGTTGCTTGGGATATTTGATATTTTGTTAAAAGATAAAGAAATATGACGCTAATTTACTTTTTTGAGTGGAATTGACAACTCCATTTTATGTCTACAGTGCTTTATCGTGACAATATTCCAAGAATTTAGGACATTTCCCCGAATACAATAACCCTGAATGCCACTACCCCGAATGTCATTCCCCCGATTTCCATTTCTCCGAGAGACCCATTTCCCAGAATGACCCCAACCCTGAATGAAAACTACCTAAAAAGACAACTTCCCCGGATTCAATTCAAAACTTCAGCTGAAAAAAGTCATCAATTTACATTAGTAAATTGGAGGATATGGAACAAATGTCAACTTTGTGAGGGAATGAGAATAACAAGATTGTTTTTTTATTTATATTTACTGTGAGTACGTATTTTGAATACGACCAGTGCAAAATCAAAGTAGATCTAAGTAATAGTATGAAATAGTAATGAATTCGAATGAATGTTCCCAGATAAATATTATCACTTTGAAATGTAGGATGAAATCAATGGATTGAAGTGCAAGAAAGTTGCTTGTTTTTATTACTCAACTCAACGGAAACCAATATCTTGCCACAAGAACTTCCTATGTGAACATTGCGTTCTATTTCATATTATTTGTAAATACTGACCCCTTTTAGATAATGTGCTTCGAATGGTGACTTGACAACCAGAAAGAAGGTTGGGTACGACCGACCTCCAATCCTCACACGTTTCGACCGCACGCCTCTACGAGTCATATGATCACAGAAGACTGCCTGGGCAATGTTCTCAATTTGACAACAGCAAAGTGAGGGGTTGTGACTGAAGATCGTGTACCTGCAAATCACATTGCACATTTTCCATTCTCGTTTAATTATTATTGCATATCCGTACACACTACCAAAATGTCATGTAAATTTCTGTCCCAAGAAAAAGGAAAGGCCTTTGGGAGGGAAAGAAGGAGTGAAAGAGATAAAAAAAAAAATTCAATAAAAAACATTTTTGGTAATTGGGTGTGTGTCAGTTTGTGAGAATATTTTAACTCTATGTTTGGTCGGCGTTTTATACAAAATGAATTACGTGTCGTGTAAAATACATAATTTCTGTATATTTAATTATTTTGCATTCCATGTTATTAAGAGAATGAAGCCACTAGACAAGCATTGAAGGCTTAATTTGTTTTTCAGCATGACATTTTCCTTAACATGCACACTTAGAAATTATGAATTTTACACGAGACGTAATTCCTGTTTGTAAAAAGCAGGAGAACGTAAAGAAAGATTTCATGTAAAATTATGTCTCTTGAAACTGACTAACACGCAATTCGACAAAAGATGTGTTTGATCGAATTTATTTTCTCATCTCTTTCAACTCATTCTTATGTGCTAAAGGACGCTTGCAGGTGTCGGTCTCAGGGGACAGAAATTTACATTACATTTTGGTAGTGTGTGCATTCTACCAAAATGTCATGTAAATTTTTGTCCCCTGAGACCGACACATGCAAGCGTCCTTTAGCACATAAGAATGAGTTGAAAGAGATGAGAAAATAAATTCAATCAAACAAATCTTTTGTCTTATTGCGTATGTGACAGTTTCAGGAGACATAATTTTACACGAAATCTTTCTTTATGTTCCCCGACTTTTTTCAAATATGAATTACGTCTCGTGTAAAATTCATTATTTCTAAGTATGTGGCACTTCTGAACTTCAATTACTATTTTCTAAAGAGCTACTGTTGTAGCAACTATGGTTTTGGCAGCACGGAGTGAGAGTTACCTTCTCACTACCTATAGTTGGTGCTGGCGGGCGCATGTTAGACGAGATTTTGTCATCGTTCTGGCAGCCATCAGAATAATTAATATGTATATAATCAGCCAAAAATAAAGTCTGTGCTCAGTTAGTCTCGTTTGTTACAGACGGTAGTACCTATAGTTCTTTGAGTTTTTCAAAAAAATCACAACGTAGGATCAGTTGGAGTAAAAGCGCCATCATAAAATTGGTGCCGTGACCAGGATAAAAGGAATTGTGAAAACTGTCTTTTCAAAACCGCTATTCAGCAATTCAACGCTACTGTAGGGGTACAATAGCTTCGCCATTCCGCCATTGTAGCTTGGCGGTGGCCCCTTTTCACCAATCGCTATTCATCGAGCTTCGAAGCCACACATGTTGCTCCACAACATGTCGCTAGAGCAGCAGAAAGGGATCCTGCTATCCCGAAGGATGCTAGCCGCATTGGGTCGGGCAGAGGCGTTCCTGTCCACCTACGACGAACAACGAGATCGGGGTCAGGTGCCCATTCGACTGCAGTACCTGGATACCATGTGGAAGACGCTGGAAGAGGTGCAGTGACAGCTTGAAGACATCGAAGGCACGGAGGAAGGTATACGGTTAAATGCTGGTGTGCGCGCCGACTTTGAGCCACGTCTCTTTCAAATAAAGGCCGATTTAATCGCCAAACTTCCTGTTGTTAATCAACAAGCTCGCCTCCCTGAATCTTCTTCGCATTCTTCCGCTCTTGCTGGGTTAAAGCTTCTTACAATTTCGCTTCCGGAGTTTAACGGAGATTACATGCAGTGGCTAGGGTTTCACGATACGTTCCTCTCTTTAATCCATTCAAACTCGGAAGTGTCGGCGATTCAGAAATTCCACTATCTGAGGGCAGTTCTGAAGGGTGAGGCGGCGTAGCTGATAGAATCCATCGCGATCAGTTCTGCGAATTACGATCTAGCATGGCAAACGTTGGTTGGCAGGTACGCTAACGACTACCTTTTGAAAAAACGACATCTTCAGGTTCTTTTTGACATCCAATCGGCGAAAAAGGAAACAGCTGAATCATTGCACGCACTGGTAGATGAATTTCAGCGACACGCAAAGATACTAGGGCAGCTTGGAGAACCGACAGATTCTTGGAGTAGCCTACTGGAACATCTCTTGTGCACAAAGCTTTCCGACGACACGCTAAAGGCCTGGGAAGTTCACGCGTCGACAAACAACGATCCAAATTACGATTGTCTGATCGAATTTCTGCAGCATCGATTGCGAGTTCTGGAATCCATTTTGGTAAACCATCACCAGCCAGCGTTCGCTACAGATGGGTCCACTCAAGGCTTCAAAAGGCCTCTTCACTTCCGTGTATCAGCAAGTGCATCAACGTCCTTTTCTGGTAGCAAATGTGTGGCTTGCAACCAGGAGCATCCGCTCATGAAATGTCCGAAATTTAATCAGTTTTCGCAATCCGAACGACAACGTGCCTGCGTCTTTGCTGCGCATCTACATCAACATGTTAAAGAGTCCATCAACATCCACGTGTTAGCATCCTATTTCTTGTCCGATTCTGCAGTCTGCCTATACTGGCTTCGCGCGCCTCCCAATTCATTGAAAACACTTGTAGCGAACAGAGTATCGGAGGTACAACACTACACTCATGGTAGCAGATGAAACCACATATCGGGCACTGAAAACCCTGCAGACCTCGTCTCACGCGGGATGTCGATTGAGGAATTCGTAAAGAATGAAGTATGGAAGCATGGTCCATCTTGGTTGGTGCATCCGCAAAACCTTTGGCCAGTTTCGAACCCACCTGACGTATCAGATCAAGTACTGGAAACTAAGAGTTTCGTTGTATCCGTCCAAACAGTATCCAACATCAACCCATGGTTTCTTCAATGGTCGTCGTACAATCGTTTGCTTCACACCATCGGATACTGCCTGCGCTTCGCTGCAAAAACCCGATCTAAAGCGAGAACCCAGCCACTTGCAACCCCAGATAAGAAATGCGGTCAACAGTCAATTACCGTAAAAGAGCTTACCAATGCCAATACCTTATTAGTCAGCCTTGCACAGCATGACGCATTCCGTGAAGAAATCAAAGCACTTATAAGAGGGAACCCAGTTGCCAAAACATCACCTGTCAGGCGACGTCTCCGTTTTTAGACCCACAAAGAATCTTGCGAGTTGGAGGCCGGCTTAATTTATCCCCGCTTCCATACCAGTCAAAACACCCTGCCCTCCTCCCAAAGAATCACCCGTTTACACATCGGTGAGCACTACCATCACAAACTTGTCCACGGCAGTGGGCGTCTCCTACTATCAACGATTCATCAAGAATATTGGCCCCTGAATGGTCGTCACTTGGTGAAAGGCATCGTAAAGAATTGCTTTCGTTGTTCACGTCAACATCCAGTACCAGCGCAGCAGCAAATCGGCCAGTTACCGTCATCGAGGATCATTCCCAGCCGCCCTTTCTCCAGTACAGGCGTGGATTATGCTGGCCCGTTTTACGTAAAGCCCATCCATAAACGTGCCGCCCCAGCAAAAGCCTACCTGTGTGTTTTCGTATGCTTTGTTATAAAGGCCGTCCATCTAGAGCTAGTTGGGGACCTATCAACCCAAGGATTCTTGGCAACCTTACGTCGGTTCATCTCAAGACGGGGATCCCCAGCCCACTTGTATTCGGATAACGGACAAAAATTCGAGGGGAGCAAAGCGTGAACTGTCTGAACTTTTTGCTAGGTTCAGAAGCGATGTCGAGCAGAGTAAAATCACTTCCGCCTGCGCCGAGCAAGGAATTATGTGGCACTTGACTCCTCCCAAGGCACCACATTTCGGTGGCCTTTGCACAGGAAGCGGCGGTCAAGACTGCCAAGCGGCATTTATTTCGGCAGTTGGGTAGTATACGACTTACATTCGAAGACTACTACGCAGTCCTGCACCAAATCGAAGTGGCAATGAATTCGCGCCCGTTGCTACCAAGTATCTGACGATCCCAATGATCTTGCTGCTTTAGCAATGGCGCTTTGCCTCATAGGATCATCTCTTCAGGCCTTGCCCGACCCCAGATCTGCAAAACGTTTTAACGAACTCTCTCAATCATCTTAAAAAGCTCCATTCCCGTGTGTCACAAAATTTTGGTCACATTGGCGATCAGAATATGCTTCAGGAGCTTACAAAGGACACGAAACTTGCAGCTCGAAACAACGAGATCCAGCCCGGCAGAATGGTTATCCTGATCGATGAAATGCAGCCAGCAATCCGGTGGCCACTCGCCCGCATCACCGAACTGCACCCTGGAAAAGATAATTTGACGCGCGTCGTTAGCCTTCGCACAGCAAGAGGAATCATCAAAAGGCCTATCACCAAAATCTGCTTGCTGCCGCTTCTGGAATCGACCACCGAGTATAAACAACGAGATCTTCCAGTCAACGACCATCAGTCCGAGCAACGAGAGTGAATATTTACTTGTAATAGGAAGAAGGAACTATATAATTAGTGAATATTGTACTTAACTGTTAGAGCTAGAAAGCAATCATTGTTTTGTTTTGTTTGTTTTGTTTTGTTTTGAACATAGTCGTTCAAGGCGGCGGGTATGTTGTAGCAACTATGGTTTTGGCAGCACGGAGTGAGAGTTACCTTCTCACTACCTATAGTTGGTGCTGGCGGGCGCATGTTAGACGAGATTTTGTCATCGTTCTGGCAGCCGCGTTCGTTCGGCTGGCGAGACAGCATACCCGACCGTGCCATCAGAATAATTTATATGTATATAATCAGCCAAAAATAAAGTCAGTACAGACTCAGTTAGTCTCGTTTGTTACAGACGGTATTTTTGTACGGTATTATGGTTGGATAATCTTTTTATTTCAGAAATCATCAAACCAGATCACTCTAGTTGCTATCTAGAAATTTTCATTTTTTGAGTTGTTAAGCAACAGAAACAAATCACTATAAAACGTAGGATCAGATATATTGGAGTGAAAAAAGCGCCATCAGCCGGGGATTGCTCGTGCTGAAGCAGAGCTGAATGACTTGAACGTGGTCCAGTATCGGAAGAACTTCTAATCTGGAAATATTCCTTGGCGTATGGCAGATTCACCGTCGGGGACTACTCGAGTCGATTGTGTCGAGGGTGGGAGCTAAATGGCCTAGAAAACAAGGAGGAGACAAGAGGCTGATGAAGAAGCTGACAGCAGCAAACAAACTATCAATTAACTATATGTTTTGTTATTTTTATCCAATTTATCATCTGATCGTAATGATTCCTATGAATCTGGTGGTACCCGCTCAATAATGAGGCTTAGCGCTATAGGATTCTTGTCTTCACGAACTGAAAAATCAGCTGTTCATAAACGTCTCCTCAAATGCTCTATTCGTCGTGAAAAGTTTTTACACCCCGCATTGCAACGGTAGCATCGCAACAATTGCTTCGTATAATTCGCATCGCGAAGCAGGAGATAAGAAAAATCGGTTCACTTTATACTAATTTCTCACTCAGACGCATCAACGTTCAGAAGTGAGCCGTACAACATGTGAGTTCATTTCGATTCTTTTCATTACTATTCTGCTTTCATTCTATTCGTAGAAAACAGTGTGGAGGCAAAGGAAACTGGCAGCTGATTGTTCACTGAATGAATCACGACTGTAGCAGTGTGGACGATTTCTCAGTGCCTATTTTTTACCCGCTGGATCACTAACGACTGCATTCGCTTCGATTCAGCTGAGCGAGATTAATTGAATCACACTCATTTCTTCAAATTATACCTTAACCATGATTTAACATTTCAAATAATGTTCTAACATGATGTTAAGTAATCAAATGCAAAATAAAAACATAAAGCGTCATATTAAGCCGTATCTATGCCGTATCTATCTTCTATGATCATTTCGGCTGATTGCTTAATCTCATCACTTTACAATTCATCCTACTTAAAATAAAACGATATACACGTGACAGGATTAGTTAGTTATGTTTGTTGTAGTTAGTTTACGCAAGCAAACATTATTAGAAAACGAAACCGATCCTTCTACTGCCCAATTGTTTGATTCATCGTAGGATAGATATAAGCACAATGAGATTAATATGGGGGCAGTTTCCCTATAACGTAAAGATGAAAATGGAAGATGGAAGAATTCGAGTTTTACGAGATGAATATCAGTAACCTTTTTAAGTTCTATCAATGGCAGTTACGCTCAAATGGCAAACCAATTCAACAAACATTTATTATTAATACTAAGAAAAAACTATAAAGGATGACAGTACATTAGGGTTGTACGCAAAGTTGACGTAGGACTACGCAGCAATCTAATTCCCATACACGTCAGGGCCATCCGCTAACTGGTTTATGTCAGTCCTGAAAAGGAGCCAAGAAAATTCTATTGTACACCCATTTAGAAGTATTTGGTGGCTCTTAATTATGGTACAAACCCAGTTACATATTTTCTACGATGCTTGAGATGGCCACTATCTCTAACGCGTAGAAGATATTTATGGATTTGTTAGTTCATTGGTTATTCAACGCGCTTTGCCATTTACTCCGGGCGTTACGCGGCGCTTAAAGCAATGCCATGTTTAGTCGGGGCGCGGTAATGGAAATTTCAAACAATACAAAGAGAAAAATTCATCCAAATGAACTCTTCAGTTGGCAAATTGATTTGGTCGTCCTGAAAAGGACAGATTTAGTTGACAGGGGAGAAACAGTTCGCGATTGAACTTGGACTTTCTTTCCTGGTTCATCTCCTCTTCATTACGGCTTCTGCAGGTGACATGGGATGATTGATTCTTGTCTCGTTGTCACGGGTGGCTTTTTCATATTGTTGCCGCTCTCGTAGGCTTCAGCAGCCATGTTTCTCGCAGCGAGGTTGACGGGAGCGTCGGCAACAGCAGCTTCAACTGCACCAACGCCGAGCAACGACTGCTCGCCAGTACACCCTCCATGGTGCTTGCTGCCGCCAACTGCGATCCTACAGCTACGAGCCACTGCACGAAGCAAAACGACAATCGTAAGACTGAATCAAAATGTTCTGCTAAGAGCTGTTGGGTATTAGCGTCGGATGCTAGTGCACGAAAGAGAAGGCGGTACCAACGAAGGCAATGTGGTACAAAATTGCATCAAGGGGAACGAACTTCCAAATTATCTCGCAACAATAATTAGTTTTAATTATTACACGCTAGACGGATGATTTTCTTAACCGAAACATTCCTAATTTGCTTGCTGCCACTAGCAACTTTTCCGCTATACTTGGTTTGGAACTACAACGAACTCAACCAAATGGTCGGTCTGAAGTGTCGCAGTTCGGTTCGAATTTTCCGTTCTAGAATTTCGTTCGTTGGTTGTTCAACGTTCTTTGTTATTTACTCCGGGACGCAGCGTTTAATGAATTTTATGTTCAGCCGGGGCGCAGTAATTGAAATTAATTTGAAACAGCACAAGAGAAACGTTTAACCAAATAAACTCTTTATCTGGAAAATTGATTTGATCGTCCTGAAAAGGACAGATATTGTTGACGGGGGATAAACATGGTTCGCGATTGAACTTGGGCTTTCTTCTTGGTATTCTTGGTTCAGTTCCTCGTTGTTGCGGGTGGCCATCTGCAGGTGACGTGGGATAGTTGATTCTTGTCTCGTTGTCACGAGCGGTTTTCCCGCCAACTCGCAGGCTTCAGCAGCGAGGTTGACGTAAGCACCTGTTCGTCAGTGCACCCTCCAGGGTGCTTGTTGATGCCGACTGCGTTCCTTCGGCAAATTTATGCACAGCTTCACGACTGCCGTTTAATGAAAATGCGAAGGTGTACCCCTTAAATAACATTCATGACTGCCTAAGAGACGTTCCTTACTTGAATATGAAGTCTGTGCCGTTACTCTGAAAAATCGACATTATAAGACATTACCTTGTATTAACGTTATTTTCAATAGCCTTATTTTGAAAATCAATCAATTCCAATTTTAAAATTGATGCGTAGAAATATTCCAGATAGATTGGTGCAAAGATTTTGAAAATCGGTCATGAAATGAATTATTTATTAACGTTCAAAACCTAAGCATATTTCGTGACGCTCCAAATTTTTGTACTCGCAACGTGTACCCCTGTATTAAAAACAAAGACGTATTCAAAACAAAAACAAAGTTACACTTTATAAACGCTACCAATATACAATAAAATAGTCCTACGTCAAAATGCATATATTATCATCAGTATGCCCTCGCAGACCTGTTTCATTTAACTTTAATACTATATAATAAATCTATCTTTCTAATTCTCTTGAGACGTAGTCCCTTTAAAACGTATGTCCTGATGAACAACATTGAACAATATAATGACCGCCTTTGGTGATCCTGCTAGTCAGTAGGCAATTAATCAATCAAATTTAATTTAAGGTGATAGTGTAGAAAATTCACAAATGGCCACCACTTCGAATTTTCGAAGGCACAAATCTAAGAAACAACAAATATTTCGCATACCGGTCTGTTAAATAAATTGTCTCAACTTACTAGTGGTTCGGATTTCCGGCACGAAATGTTTATGCTTTTTATTTGAATGTGTGCCCTTAAAATGTAAAGGATATAGGCGCACTGAAAATAAATTTCAGTTTATATTACGAAATCGAAGGTAGAACAAACGCATTTATTCGTTGTTTTAATGAAGATGCCTTCTAAATTAATGGCGCACGCGCAACTGTCAAAAGCACGAAGCATTTGTTGACAAAGAAAGTACAGTTGTACGAAAACAATTCAAACAGCTACGAATATTTTGTCTCAAATTAAAAAGAAACATATCTCTGGTGGTTGCAGGAATGACTGACAGATCTACTATATCGACTGGAAATGTAATAGCCCAAAAAAGCGCAACCACGTGGAATTGTCCAGCGTTTTTTTTTTATGTTCCTAAACATAGGATTCGATCCTGCATTTATGGAAAGAGCTGCTACTGAATCCAGGGTTGTTCTCACTAGGCCATGGTGACTCGTGAGAAGATTCTTGATAAATGAGCATGAAGTTATAACTCCCAACAGTTCTTCGAATTTTATTTTGAGATAAATAAATTATTCCCGCCCATCCCAGCAGCAACATCTCATCAGGCATGAGTACAATAAAAGAGAAACAGTGATTGGCTGGTCTTCACGAAATTTATTTCGTGCATTATACATAAAGGTGTATTACACCAAATAACAGCAATATGAATGTTTCATACCAAATAGAGACATTTCGTTCTATGTACAAATTCATATTTAAGAAATGAGTGAAAGCTTTAGTGGTAAAACTCAAATTTTTGGTGAGATGAAGTCAAATATATTTCAGGGAAAACCAGGTTCTCGAAGAATGTTCTTCTGTGGCCGACGATCATATATTCTTTGGAAAAAGCTGGACTCATTGCCCCTCATGCCAAGAGTTTACTGGAGGAGATGGACCGACTGAAGACAAACGTTCTCAGGAAGACCGGCGGAGGATCCACTCCAATAATGTCGGGGCCAAAACGGAGGAGTTGCTGATCGTCAAAGCCACAAAAGGGGAGAAGAACAGACCTACCTCTATATTTTGATCGGTCTTGGCTAATGTTCTCGCCTTGTGCAGTAGGAATTTTTGTAGGAAGCGTAATAAAAGTAGAATTTAAGAAAAAATCGTTCCATTGACTTAGCTATTATACTATTATTTTCATCGCCATCTGAAATTAGTCCATTTTTTAATGCATACATTATTAGTGTCACCTTGTATAGCTCCCATAACTCGTTTATTTTGTGGCTTTTCCAGGGACTCTGCTATCAAAAGCAATTTTATATCTTTTCAAATAATAAAACAAACGAGAACTAATAGCACTGGTATATCCAACCTGAATAGACAACTATAAATAAATGTAGGTCAGTAATACTTGTTGTATGGGCTCTCCATCAGTCAAGAGACTGTTCCTTGGCTTTGCTCCCCCCTGAACTTTTGCTCTTCTCCACTAAGCACTAGTGTGGGAATCGGAAGCACACCTTGTCGCTTACGCCCTCACAGACGACAGGAGACGCTTTTTTGCCGTAATAGTCTGAACATCGGTGCAGCCAGGAGCCGTTTCAAACACACTTTGCCGTGATTGGTGATGGCCTTTCCGTTTTAGCATTTTCGCCGCATCCGAACGGGCATCGTTTGTCGGAAGATGGAGAAGTCTGTGCAATTTTGATTGAATGTTTCATGGGAGGCAAAGCAAGGAGGGATCAACTTCAGAAGCTCGATATTGTGAACGAGTGACGAGATTTTCCCTGAAACGAAGAAAAAACGGACATGGAAAATAAGAAAATCATCATCATTCATCCGACGCCGGTCCCTGATCGTATCGCGTTGGTGGCTTCACATCCACCTGAACTGCTGGAGGAAATAAAGGGCAAGGAAGCAGAAGATGCAATACCGATTGAAGCACTTTCCGACGCAGGAATACCGAAGAGCCAAATGTCAAAAGTTGTAGCCATTTTGCCGAGATGGATCAATTAATGCGAAAAGGAGATGTAGATTGATTGATGAGAGATTTTCGGGGTCGTTTCGTAGACGGAGCACTGAAAACCGCTTCAGGAGGAATGGAGAAAAGCAGGATTAGTGAAATATTTATTTAGAAGGTAATATGACCCGAAAAGTTTCACCCCTTTCCCAAATCAGAAGATCAATGTCCCGGAGTTCTATAGATAGTTATAGGTCGATCAAAGTCTCTAGAAACCGAAAATGGCCGCCATCAAGATTATGTCGTCTCTTTGATTTATAGAAGGTCTGGCTCTAATAAGCTGAAACGATTTGACATGATAAACTATAATATCCTTTATTCCCTGCACTTTAGTAGGCCCATTTTTGCATTAGTATGGATTTTGTGGCAAGTACAGTCATATCCTAGTTTTATTATAAGCCCATTAAAATGTATATGCGCAAGCAGTTGAAATTTTTTTGAAAGGAAAAAACCCTGGGTGTATCAAGCGCTCTATTACCTCTAGCATGCTGTTGCTTTTTAGTGGTGCCTTCGCCAACTGATCTTAGTGAGGACCCAACAAAGTTGTAAAAAGAAGGGCAATGCTCTGTTGGGAAAATATAAATAGTCAATAATAAAAATCAACCTATCCAACAAGTGCCGAATCTACTAAATCACGCACTCAGGTAGGCAGTTAGTTTGAAAAGAGGATGTACCGCAATTCCACAGTAAGCCAGATAGTTAGATAATGGGTTGTTCCACAATTCCACATTAAACCACAATAAATCACAATTGCAGAAGTTTGTTCAAAAAAGAAAAAAAACCATCTCGAGAAAACTAATGCATGCTACATATCGCACTTCTCCATCCCTTTCTGTAAAAACAACAACGGTACTCATCAATAATGCAAGAGAACGAAACAATGAACCTTCCCATCCGAGCGATGATTTTTGTGATTTTTTAAAGCAAAACAAGGCAAACTCATCATATTGTGGGTAGCCGCCACTCAAAACCGATTGTTTTCATCATAGCTACTCAATAACTTCCAGTTATAGATTTCTGGAAGTTGAATATCGTTCTTGTATTCACTCAATCGGTGCCGCTGGTCGGTATGTGAACTTCCTGTACGAGCTGGATTTCAGGATTGTTGCCTGCCTAGTAAGTGAACGTTTATTGGTGGCATGCGACTAAATCAGATACTGTGCACTAGCTCGGTAATTTAACCGTAAATGAACTCCAATTGCACTACCATTTGAGCTAGGACGACGTCAAAAGACATGGCTTTCCCTACGAAGAACTTGCCAACGGTCCACATGAATTATTGATACAACCCCTTTCAACATCGGACTAGAACAGCCCTCCGTCCTATAATTCTACAACCCACCTGGAACATACACCACGAACTCCCGATTCCCTGTGAGCAGTAAACGAATGGTAGGAAGAGAAGTACCAAACGAACAACTTTTGTATTTGGGATGGATAATACCGCTTCCTGACACCACCGCTGAACGGCGTATAAACGTTCGTCAGAATGAATATTCATGTCAATTTTTTATCATTATTTTCCTTATTGATTTTTTCTCACTGCTTTTCTCCGTCAGCAGTGCCATACAAACATGACATACACGCACACACACACACACACACATTCACATTCCTCCGGACCGAGCCATGCCAAGTTGTAGGTTAGGAGGGTCCGTTGTCAATTTCCATCCACACGGATCTAGCCGCGGTTAAGAAAATTCGGAAATTTTTATGTGAAAAAAAAAAAAGAATTAATTTAAATTTACTACTATATATAATGAAATGCAACATTTGAATGATCATCTATCATTCAATCTTAAAGTTATTTAATCTAAGAATTCAGTGAAGCAAAATTTCAGTTCGGTACTAAAACACACCAAATAGGGAGATTTACTTATGTTCGACAATCTACGTAGAGTCCACTCTTAAATGAGTGTTTTCACAGCGTCGTGCACAAATTAACCATTTAAATGTGTTAACATTTGTTTGCTCCTGGATCATCGATCTATTGCAATCAACCGAACTATCCAGAACGGCTTGAAGGCGTTTGTAGAAAGCACCAAACTTATCATATCGTCGGTAGCCCCTTTTTCATCCGACTGTCGACTCCTACGTTGGGGTTAACATCCATACCTATCACGCCAAAGTCACGAGTTCGAATCTCACTCCTGACGGCCTGGAATCCGACTAATCTGCCTCAGTGTAGTCCAATCGAGGATTTTTTTTTGGTCTATTAAGCTCCACTTTGCACTCCCGTTTGCATTTTAAAAAATGGACTTTTTTTTCGGATGGTGATGGAAAAAAGCTTGCGAAAACTTGCGTGTAGGCATGTTTTTGAGTTCTTTCTTCGTTTTATTTATCAATTCCTCCTCAGTTTTTCGCGACAAAATTGTTGGAGTAGATCTTACGCTTCAGGTTGGCCCAGAAATTCTCGATGGGACGCAGCTGGGGGACGTTGGGCGGGTTCGCGGACTTGGGTACCACATCGATATTCAGCCGCTCCATCTCCTCCAACGATCGCTTCGAGTAGTGGGCCGACGCCAGATCCGGCCAGAACACCGCGTCTTCGCCCTTATGGTATTTCTTGATGAACGACGCAACTTCCGGCAGGCATTTCGCACTATAAATTTCCCCGTTCACGGCCAGTCCGGAGCGAAAGAAGAGCGGCTTTGACATCCCCTTCTCGCTGATTGTCAGCCACAGCAGCACCTTCTTGGGGAACTTGGTGTGTGAAATGAACTTCACCTCGGAGCTCACTTCTTTCATGGGGGAAGTAAAATACGAAGTGCCCTGCCAGTCGTTGCCATCCAGGGTGAGATAGGTCTCGTCGTCCATCACCACCGCCACGTCGCGATTCGCCGGGAAAATCGAGTTGACCATCTTATTCAGCCGCTGCCGCTGCGTCATTGCCTGCAGCTCCAAACCAGTGGACGCGACTTCCGCTTCTTGACATGTATGTTCATGTTCGCCAGGTACTTTTTCACTGTTTGACCGGTTGAACCTACCTCTCGGCCAAGCGCACGCAGCGATGTAGCCACTTTTCCCTCGGTCTTCCTCTTCAGCATCCTTTGGAGCTTCTTGTCGCTCAGGGTCGTCGGCCGTCCGGGAATCGGGCTTTTTTTCGATGCTCTGATTATTGTCTAATAGTGCCAAGATGTTGTAGATGCCGGAACGGGCGTATCCGGCGTCCACAAAGTGCCGCACGATGTCCGTTTTCGACGCGGCGGGGTGTCGTTCTTTGAACGCGCACACTTATGAACGGAGTTGCTTCACTGTTTTTGCCATCACGGTTAGAGTTCGACTGATAGAGCTGTCAAATTTTGTCTGCTGACTCATGGGTTACTATGATTGATGCTGCATGGGTAGTTTTGTCATTGCGGGTGAAGGTAAACCCATGAAAAATCGGCAATTTTTGTCAATTTTTTTAATGCAAACGTTATACAAGGGTAATTGAATAGCCAAGGACATTTTATCGGGTTCATTCGAACCATACAGGGGCTACGTCAAGATGATGGAATCTCTTGCCTGCCGTTCAACATTGCTCTTGAAGGTGTTATGCGACGAGCGAAATTCACATGCGGGGCACGATGCTCAATAGATCTAGTCAATTTATCTGCTTTGCAGATGACGTGGACATTTTCGGCAGTATATTTGAAGTGGTGGTAGAGCAGCTCACCAAACTAAAGCGCGAAGCAGTAAAGGTTAAGTTGAAGATAAATACGCCCAAAACAAAGTACATGCTAGCATACGGTAACCGAGCACGACAGAACCCGACTAGGCTAATGATGACAGCCCTGAGATGGGAGGCGTATGATCAGTGGAAGTCGGGTCTACAACGGGCCTCACAAGCAAACTACGGTCAAACAGACTTAGCCCCCGTTCGAAGTGTATCGTGTACAAAACGCTAAAAGACAGGTTGTTCTCTACGGGCATAACACGTGAACAGTGCTTAAGGGCTTGCGAGCACTCGGAGTTTTTGAGCGACAGATGTTAAGATTTTTTTTTTTTTTGGGCTGCAAAATGGTGAGTAGACAACTGGGATGGAGCGTGCGTGCGTCCCCGCAACATAGCTATGGTCCTCACAAGTTCCTACCTCATGCTTCCACGGGTCAAGAGATGACAAAGACCGCCAGCTAAGGGTTGCGTACTTAGCTGGTAGTGCAGCCTGGGCACTGTTGTCCTTCTGACTTCAGCTAGATTGAGGAGGTGCGTGCTGAGCGTCTGTCCACCAAGGAGGTGCGGCTCAAACAGCGTCTGTCCTGGCATCCAGCGGTTGAGTAAGAAACGCTGTATCGCGTCAACTATACATTAGGTGACAGCCGCACCAAAGCGATGTAGGCAGCGTGACCTCGGTAAAGTAGCATTCTGAAATCTTACCCATCCACGAAAAATGGAAGTATTCTTTATACGGTATATAATTTCAGATAATCCATGGCATTCCCAAGTATTGTATAATAATATTGAATTGTTTTCTACCCCTGTGGCTATGATAATGCAAGTCCGTCTACAATTGCAGCAGGATCAGCAGACATGCAGACATTACAATATATAATTGTTATTATCACTTTATATTATAACATCCCTTCACAATATTTTTTTATGGTATTTTCAGCTTCGCATTTGCATCGTGGTAAGTTTTGGCCCACCTAACTCCCTTTATGCATTTGAAAAGATAGGATGGTTTTTTTTAGAGACAGAGGATTATATACGACAAATTCTACAAAAAAAAAAATCTTCATCCAAAATAATTCATTCAAAAACTAACATTGTTTACCATCCTACATTTTCTATTTTACAGACATACTTAATGATTTATGGGCCCAGTAGGAAAAAAGAGCTATCGAAGAATTTCCTGTCATTTATTTTGTTTTGGATTTATTGAGTTTCCGTTTTTGGGCAGTAATCATACTCATATGAAATTGATTTCGCATTATTATTTGGTTAAATTTTCTTTGCTATTTTGCTAGGCTGCCAGGTGATCAACTTTATTTCATTATATCACGTTGGAATTTTCGCTATTTTAGAGTTTCAATCATGTAAGATCGCAGCGGAAGAGGCAAATAGCGGCATTTAATTGTTATATGTACATTATGTAGTATTTCTTTACAACATCGTATTATTTCCATCCAACAATAAATTAAAATTTATAAATGTATAAATATAAAATTTCAATAGATTTAACAAACTTTTTCAGGATACCTAAAATCAAGATTTTGTTGAATTGCTGCTATCGCTGAAAACGAACAAAAACGTGCTTAAACGCGGAACCACAGAACTCTACACTTTAACATGTTACAACATTTCTTGCTTTTCAGGATCAACCGCATGAAGATCATATATTATAGATACGAATGCTTGTAGTATTTTCCATTTACATAAATATATACACTATTATATATATATTTCATGGGAATGGGAGGGACCATCAGGGCACCCGATTGAAGCACTCTGGATGGGGAGAGTGGGAATGCCAACTCCCCATTGCTAACAGTTTGTGAATAGAGGCCGGGCTCTTCTCCCCGTCCATTGGGGCATCCTCATGTTAGCTAGCTTGCTCTTTTGACCAATTGTTCAATCTTGTTGTTGGAAGGAGATTCTTTATATCCCTGTGGATACGTATAAGTGATGTTGCATATCGATCCACCCAACTCCTTTTTGGCCCTTCATACAATGGCATGATTAGGATAATCAGTGGTTATTAAAGCTTGATCAGATGTTAAGTCTAACAGAGGCGGAGGATGATGTGCTCGCGCAACTCGCTGGTGAACCCAGTATTCGTAAGGTGATCAAATCTGGACGCATACGCTGGGTAGGACATGTTGCAAAAATGCCGGACAACTATCCTGCGAAAATAGTGTTCGATGGGAATCTGGTTGGCACAAAGCGACGAGAATAACGAGCAAGATGGTTAGGTGGAGATCTAGGTCCAAGATAGGGAATCTATGAGAGCAAATGTGGGCAGTGGAAAAAAATTGTTACGATACATTAAGATTCCAAAATGTAGTGACAGATGAAAACTGTATGAAGGAAATTAATTTTGAGCACCCACGTTGGAAATTCAACGAGGTCTGGTTCAAAAATTGCAAAATCGTTGAATTTGGATTAATCTGTTCGGAAGCAAAAATCCGAAAAAAAAAGCCGTCAGGGCAATATTTTTATAAGATCATGGCATGAGTAGATGATCCCAACACATATATAGACTGTCCCAAAAATTAAGGGCACACTTTTCTAACGCTGCTGTTTACGACAGAATCATTATAAGGTTCACTATCTACCGATGCGATGAGTAGAACATTTACGATAGGGTAAAACCCAGCCCAGACAACAGATAATAGGCTGGTGCCTGGAGAAAAAGGATAGACTTTATGATGTCAGGCGAACATGTCGGTAGATGCTTCGTCATGAGCAGATAATTGGGTAGAACGATAGCGTGTCTACGCGTCGGTCAAATAGAAGTAGAGGAAGGGCGATAGCGCGACTATGCGTCGGTTATACGCAGGTAAAGGACGAAGTACAGCATCGGCGATGTAGGTAAAATTTAGCATGTAAGATTTCTTTATAAGTATAATTTTGAAATAAAGGCAGTGTGGTTGAGCAGATGGTGAAAGAAACTTGTGAGTGCGTCCGGTAGGATCAGAAAGAAACTTGCCCTCCAAGTGAGACTGTGTTGCAGTCAAAAGATTTCAAGCAAGTGAAATCAGCTGCCTTTTGAACATACATTTTTATTCGGGTAGTCTGTCGGCTCCATCGCATTGTTTACACCCAAACGTCAAACCGAACACAACTCATGCGCATTTCAAGAGATGGGAAAGAAACGCCGTGCCATCGTGCACAAGTGGAGCACTATTACAGGATTATCTCTAAGAAAGTTGGCGAAACTGGAAAACGTTGGTGTGAAAGCGGTGCGTATTGCAATCCGAAAGTTCGGAGACGTTGGAGACGTACAAGAAGCAACACTATGCCCGGCCCGTCTTAGAATGGTATAAAGATAATAATGTAGTTTTTGTACCAAAAGACGTCAACCCTCCAAACACTCCGGAACTTCGCCCAATTGAAAAATTTTGGGCAATCATGAAGGCAAAGCTCGTTAAAACTCCAAAACTGATATAAAATGAACTTGAACTAAAGAAAGTGTGGTTAAAAGTAAGTAAGCAAGTCGGTCCTATCATTGCCCAAAATTTGATGAAAGGGGTCAAGGCAAAGGTGCGGGCATTTGGGTTGGGAGAAGAGGTTTAATAAACCAATGATGTCAAAACTTAACCATTTAGTAGTACTTTATTTCCAGAAAGTTTGAAAAGAATCGGGCTCAAGAAAAATTTTTGGTGACCTATTTTGTGAGTCCAAATTTCATCGAATACAGTCTTTAGTAATGTTCCCCGCTTGTCGGTATTTGGCTCTGCACTCACTATCCATAGTGATATGGTGATTTTAGCAGGGAAGCAGATGAAAAGCTCAACTGGATGCGGTCCTGATGGTATTCCTTCAATTTTCTTGAAGCCCAATACACAAAAAGGGATGCAAACGATCCGGCACCAACTATCGTGGGATTGCTGCAATAAGTGCTGTATCCAAGCTATTCGAACTAATTGTTCTCCAAACATGTAACAACGGAGGGTGAAGGAGAGGAGAGAAAAAGAAATGCGGTAAGCGGGAAGCTTCAGAATAAATAATGACATACTGGCTCATTTAAAACAAACCCTTTTTCATCTTAAGTACAACCACAATTTGTTAAAACGATGAACCAACAACAAATGCGTTGGTATAAGACAGTGCTACAAAATACAAATTAAGACATTTATTCGGCAATTATGCAACGTTTATTCAGTCATGTTAAGCTATCGTTTTTAAATATTTTATGGAACCTTTATAGAGCAGTTATAAAACGCTATTAACTCATAGCCAAAGTTCTGTGAATGTGACTCTTAACTTATGAGTGTTAAACAATGTCATACAAATTAGAGACTGAAGATTTAAGTACGGCTATTGATTGTGTCAAATGCATAACCAAGAATGGAGAAGTTGGAGAATAAGGCAGTCTTCAATCCAAAGATCACAAGTTCAAGTCTGGGATCGAGCAAAGTCAAATTTTGGGTACTATATTTAAAAAAATCTTTCAAACATATGAAAAAATATAAATATCACAAGTAATAAATCAACTATACTAACCACTGCTAAGAATAAATAAAACGTCCTTTCAAAGTTCAACCAATACAATTTTGGTGTTATTAATAACGTTAGATAAAGTTCTTGAATAAACTTTATTGTAAACCATTGTTAAACCATTGTTAAGCATAATCAAAAATAGGTCACATGAACAGAAATGACTATAGTACATTTTTTTGTTAAATAATAATAATCAAAGTTAGTTTCATTAGAGCTAAGGATTGTTTTGAGGGAATGGGTGTTTGTAAAGTGCTCCAAGAGTTGAGTTGATGCTTTACAATGGTTATATCAATTTATAGATAATGTTGATGTTTAATAAATACAAATGAGAATTGTTCAATTAACATTTTTATTCAAAAGTTGTTAAGCAGCAGATGTTGAATAGATTCTCCAATTTTGAGTAAACAAGGGTTGAAAAGCAGTTTTAATTCAAAATAAAATGACTGTTGATAAGCATTGAGCTCAACAATTAATTTAAATGAACGCTTTTACACTTTGAAATTGTTACTTGGGCTTACCACAGCGATGCCTTCTCTACAATTTTCACTAAATTTCTTCCATATTCTACTCCGCACCTTCCAATTGAGGCCAAACCGTTTCCGATCCAGTTGGCGATGGAAGATTGATAGCCATTGATGCCATGGTGGCGCTTGCTGGCTGCTAGCTCCGCCACTGTGTACTGCCACCCAAGGGAACGAAATGCCGTACCCACACGAGACTCGCGGAAAACGAGCAAACGAACGAGCAACCATGACATGAGGGCAGGGCACATCAAAATAAGTGATGTTCAACGTGCTGGCAGCGAGTGAGTGAGGATTTTCATTTCAGTACATGGCCAGAGGACGTCATTTTGTGGTTTCCCAGCCCCAATCCCCCCCGGGATGTTTTTTGTCATCGTTTATAAAGTGTTATATTAGCTATTTATGGGACTATCAAATTGATATTCCGTCCGGCTCCTGTTGGCTACAAGAAGGGATGGAAAACGCAGATCAGTTTGGCCACAACTCACCAAACTAATTCAAACCCCGTTGAAAAGAAGTATATTAGCATGGATTATCGGTAGGGTTCAGTTGCTTGACATTTTGCTATGTTTATGTATGCTTGACAGGGACCCATTCATGCAAAAAAAAACGGTTGTATGTCAAAATGATACGTACAAAGCGACTACAAAATCAATGTCGGGAACAGTGACAAGCGATTAAATTGAATTTCGCGTGAGCAACCATAAACGAGTTTATCTGGAATGGATCGAAGCCAGTTGAAAATTGAATTAATTTTAAATGAACGTTGAAAACCAAATTTAAACACTATTTGTCAGTTTTTTTTCTCATGGCGATGTGGAAATGGTGAGGTCGGCATAATCTTGCTCAAAGAACACGATATTTCTGTGCTACGTGCTATTCTATCACTCCGTAGAAGAATATGTTTCACGGGATTCAATGAAAACAGACAGCTGACAGTCGTTAGCATTCCAACAATTTAATTTCCATCGGAGAAAAAATAACAATGAGAGGGAGGAAATTCAAATAACATTCGTATTTGATAGAAGCTAGATCCCCACGTTCCGATGGTGAAAAGCCGTGTAACTTAGTGAATTTGAATAATTGAGAGCTGGGCCGCTTGGTAAATAATGAACAAGATAAATTGGAACCGCGTAAAAAACGACAACGGAAAGGCTGACAACGTTGAAAGATACAGCGCTCGACAGTTAATCCCAGTTCTCGTTCAAACTCTGGGAAAATCTAGGTCATTCACACATTAAGCAATCAATAATTGATGGCTCGTGTACGATGAATATTTCACCAGGTACGGTTGCGTTCCGTGTACCACGTGTCTTAATTGGGACTGGCAGGCGGCATGAAGAACTGACGTGGATCGGAAAAGGTAATTTTTACGCTTAGATATGTTTGAAAAGCTCCGGTCCTGAATACATCTGTTGATATAATGACCCAGCGTGGGTTGGAGGTTGTGAGGTGTGAATCGAAGGCGCAGTAATTATAGTAAAGGTGTGAAATATCCCATCTAACTAAGGAGTACTACAAAGACAGCTTAGAGTAATCAACATTGGTTAGCCTCTTGTCATAAAAGGATTTTGTTTATATTGTTAAAACCTAACTTTGGTTGTTATAAATGGACCATATATATGTAGATTGCTTTAAGTATAGAGCACCTGATAAGCACATTTCTAGGTTGGTTACTGTATATATATAAATGAAGTTAATTTTATTAATCCATTAAATTTTCTTACCTGATCCAACCATGTTTGTACATGCATTGTGATAGTTATGCATTCTTTAAAAAATGATGATTATGCTTTTTATGAAGATTGTACTCGAAAATATGCAACAGACAAATATGATCACCAAAGATTCATTTTAAGTCGGATATTTTTGAAACTCTCAGAGAATAAATAAACACATATTAGCTATGTTTTTGCAAAGTTGGTTTATTCAACCTCTTCTCCTAGGCTAAATGCCCGCACCTTGAACTTAACACCCCTCAAAGTCTTGTGCAACATTTGCGCCATCTTTCTAACACACTTTAATCCACTCTTTCTTCAAATCCTTGTCATTTTTGTAGACCTTCCGTTTTCTGGAGATTGCCCTTCATAATGCTAATAAAATAGTTCAATAATTTTGCTAATGACCCATCCCCTTTTTAAAATTTGGCTTCGTACTGTATTTTCGTGCCTCTCTTCATTCAGGGCTATGCTATCAACGCTAGTATATAGCACGCGAGACGAACCGAAATGATTTCATAAGGGACGAATGGCCAGTTTTCAGTGGCCCGAAATTTTGTCATTGTATTGGGTAGACATGGAAACCGTTAACTGTCCGATTAGCCGGTCTTGCATGACTCAGTCTCTCATACACACTTAGAATTATATGCCGAGTCTCGGCTTTCTGAAACCGAGATCCGCACAGCCGACCTCACGGTTTCGATCTCGGCTTTTTTTTGTTAACCGATAATCACGGTTTGGGTAAAACTGAAAACTCATATACTTAGTTAAATGGGAATCTCGGCATAAGCAAACTGATATATCGGTTAAAATTCGAAACAAATAGAAATGAGGTTTACCGAGATTTCGGATAAATTGTGTGTAAATATTCGAAATTTTGAATTAGATTTTCATCGAACTATTGAATATTTCATGACTATAGCCAATACCCTACAAAGATGGGGTTTGCGTCAAATCCGGCTAGTACAAAAATACGTGGAGTACAGCGAGCTAGATGGGCGCAACCGAGGATGGAGAGAAGCAGCCCTGAACCGGGTGAATCGGTGTAGAATTGTTGACGAGGTTTTATCAATTGATGTAGTGCCAATAAATGTATGTTTTTTCACCGTTCCAAAAACAATATACGATTTACTCCACTTGCGAATGAAAACAATATGGCGCATGGCGGTTGACAGATAAAAAGACGAGCCTCGGCTTACAAAACTGCTAAACCGATATTTCGGCATGATAGGCAGCTGAGTTCGGTTGAAGTTTGGTTAACGTTTGTGCTCGGCTCCTAGTGTTGCCGAGAATCGGTTTAGTAATGAAGTTACCCGATATTTCAGTTTGAAGTGATGCTGAGACTCGGCATCGTTCGATTTTTTGCCAAGTTATCAGTTAAATACGAAAATGCCGAGTGAATTCAGCGAAATGTTTAACCGAGCTCGTGAATAATTTTTAAATGTGTACCACAACCAGGCGGAGTATGGCGGGTGGACAAAGCCCTGCCCAAACCACCAGCAGAGAGTCCGTGTCGAAAACTGTAATCATTTCGGTTCATTTTGCGTGCTATATACTAGCGTTGATAGCATAGCCCTGAATGAAGAGAGACACGAAAATACAGTACGAAGCAAAATTCATAAGAAAGGATGGGCCTCAATTATAAAATGCCGGCAACAATGCAAAATTATGTTGCAGCTGAGGGGTGGGGCCAGTTCTGTTTTCATCATGGAATGAAACTAAACGAAATAAAAAGAAGAATACAATTTGAACCATTTGGTACTCGTTTTTGAGGACCCGGATAGGGAAAAACATATTTTCAACCTGTTCATACGGAGATTTGTATCGTAGCAAAAGTAGGTCATTTTTAAGTAAAAAATTTAACTCCTTATACTAATAACACTTAATTGTTATTTCAATGCAAAAAAAATGTAAGTTTTTCTAATCTAATGGTTTATGAATGAAGTCATTGTGTTCAGTTGAACGAGAGTTATTAGCATTCAAAAACCTTTCACTTTTGCGTAACGCTCTCATTTTTAAAAATTTTGAAATGACACCCGGTATAAAAAAATAGAAACATAGTCCCACTTTAAAAGCGACTATTTTCGAATGGATGGTAAAAAGAACGAAAACAGATGTTTTAACAACCAAGTTGCATTTTATTCACTAAGAAATTAAAAACTTCACAAAATTACTCCCTGCCGGAACTTTGGCCAAAGGTGCAAAAAGAAGCGTGTAGACATATTCTTCAGATCATTGGTGGCCGTTTTGATCAAATCATCCGTCGTTTTGACCACGAAATCATTTGAATACACTCTCTTTTTCAAATTGACCCAGAACTTCTCGATTGGGTAGAGCTGGGGCACGTTGGGAGGGTTGGCATGCTTGGGCACCACCGGAATGTCCTGCCGATCCATTTCCTCAAGCACCCGCTTCGAATATTGAGCCGACGCTAGATCCGGCCAAAACACCACGTCGTCTTCCTTATGGTACTTTTTAATGAATGCGGCAACTTCTGGAAGGCATTTTGTACTGTAGATCTCGCCGTTCACTGCCAGCCACGACAAAGAAAAGAAGGGACGTAAAATCCCCTTTTCAATGATTGTGGGCCACAGCAACACCTTTTTTGGGAACTTCGTGTGCGCTTATACTCCACAACGCAGCTAATTTATTTTGTCGGAGAGATGACGTAGCCTTTGCCATCCGACGTGAGGTACATCTTGTCGTCCATAACGACCAGCACGTTCCGCTTCGCTGGGAAGACTTCTTTGACCAGAATCTTCAGCGGTTTCTCTGGCTTGGACTGACTCTTTCGCATGTGGATATCCATTTTGGCCAAATAATTCTTGACCCGTTTGGCCGGTCATACTGACCTCCCGGCCCAACGCACGGAAAGAAGTGGCCACCTTGCCTTCCGTCTTCCGTTTGGGCTTCTGTTTCGCTTAAAACGGACGGCCGGAATCAGGCTTCCGCACGATGGACTCTCCCTTCTCCAGAAGTGCCAGAGTCCTGTAGATATTTCCGCGATCGTATCCGGCCGACACGAAATGGGTCTTGATAGCCGACTTTTTTGGGCCCGGATGGAGCAGATAGTACGAACAAACCATAAATCGAAGTTGATTCACTGTTCTTGCCATAGCTGCCGTAAACAAATTGATGGAGCTTTCAAATGTTCACAGTATATAGGCAACAGCATATATTGACTACTGACCGGTGGACCAACCTCGAGGTGGCATGATAATCGTCTGAAAGATCGGAACATTTAGTCGCTTTTTTTATGCACGCATTACCGCAGAAATTTGAGCTTGAGGGCAACCTCAAAGCTGTTTGAACTGGCCGTTTTGGAACCCGTATTTTTCCACTTGAAACAATATATCAGCTAAGATCAACATGAAATTATGCCGAAGCGTTCAACGACCACAAACCTTCTATCAATCACTTCCTTCATCATGGATGGGATTTCAGCTGGTTCACAAACGAACGTTATCTACACGAATCAACCATGACATTGCTGTGGCTAAACTGGAAAGGCTTGGTTTCGGCGCCTCCTCCTTCACTGGTTCAAATCGTATCTGTTCTTACCGGTACCGTTGGAGAAACCCTGTACTGTAAATGGTTTTCGGGCAGTTGAAAAAATCACACTCGTATTTTTGTGGAACTTCACTTTATTTCCGTATGGCAAACAATAATTTTATTGCCGAACAACGCACGGTCGAGGTCTAACTTCGTGAGAGAACCTTCAAGGTTAACGTTTGCATTAAAAAAAATGGACAAAAATTGCCGATTTTTCATGGGTTTACCATCACCCGCAGTCACGAAACTACCCATGCAGCATCAATCATAGTAACCCATGAGTCAGCAGACAAAATTTGACAGCTCTTTCAGTTGAACTCTAACCGTGATGGCAAAAATAGTGAAGCGACTCCGTTCAGAAGTGTGCGCGTTCAAAGAACGGCACCCCACCGCGTCGAAAACGTACATCGTGCGGCACTTTGTGGACGCCGGATATGCCCGTTCCGGTATCTACAACATCTTGGCACTATTAGACAACAATCAGAGCATAAAAAAAAACCGGTTTCCGGACGGCCGACGACCCTGAGAGACAAGAAGCTCCAAAAAAAAGCTGAAGAGGAAACCCTAGGGAAAAGTGGCTACATCGCTGCGTACGCTTGACCGGGAGGTCGGATCAACCGATCAAACTGTGAAAAAGTACTTGGTGAACATGAACATACATGTCAGGAAGCGGATAATCGCGTCCACTGGTTTCGGAGCTGCAGGCAATGACTCAGCGGCAGCGGCTGAATAAGATGGTCAACTCGATTTTCCCGGCGAATCGCGACGTGGCGGTGGTGATGGACGACGAAACCTATCTCATCCTGGATAGCAACGAGTGGCAGGACCATTAGTATTTTACTACCCCCACGAGGAAAGTGAGCTCCGAGATGAAGTTTATTTCACACACCAAGTTCCCCAAGAAGGTTCTACTGTGGCTGACAATCCGCGAGAAGGGGATGTCAAAGCCGCTCTTCTTTCGCACCGGACTGGCCGTGAACGGGGAAATTTATAGCACGAAATGCCTACCGAAAGTTGCGTCGTTCATCAAGAAATACCATAAGGGCGAAGACGCGGTGTTCTGACCGGATCTGGCGTCGGCCCACTACTCGAAGCGATCGTTGAAGGAGATGAAGCGGCTGAATATCAATGTGGTACCCAAGTCCGCGAACCCGCCCAACGTCCCCCAGCTGCGTCCCATCGAGAATTTCTCGGCCAACCTGAAGCGTAAGATCTACTCAAACAATTTTGTCGCGAAAACTTGATAAATTGATAAATAAAACGAAAAAAGAACTCAAAACATGCCTACACGCATGTTTTCATTCGCCATGGAGAATGTTCCGGTTATCCGGTTAACTGCGGGTAGGCCGCTCGCAAGGGCGTAGAATTTTTTTTTTTTCAAATGATCTTAAATAATTAACTTCCATGGGCAATTTATCAAAAGCGATTATCTGCCCTAGCTTTTTCTATCACCATCCGAAAAAAGTCCATTTTTAATGCAAAGGTTAAAATAGGCGATAAGCTGTCCACTTTGTTTCCCGCTTTGCATTCCCCAAGGTAGTCATCTTGGGCCGCAGATTTTTCTCTTGCATTTCAACTATGTCAACCTGTTGCTGAGATCTCATCGGCTAAGCTTTGCTGACTACCTCAAAATCTACATTCGCGTGGGTTTGCTACGAGACGCTTTACAGTTGCAGAAAGATTTAGAGACAGATTTAGAGACAGTACAAAAGCGGTGAAAGGTAAACTGTTTGCTCTTGAATCCGGGAAAGTGTCGTTGTTACTTTTTCTAGGAAGAAGTCTCCTATTATCTTCGGCTATTCCTTTGTTGGAACTCCTCTGCAAAGAGACTACCAAGGAAAGGAGCTTGATGTGATACTCGACGATAAACTCACGTACAAAACTCACGTGTCCTACATCATAACGAAAGCTTCCCAAAGTATTGGCTCGAGACGTTTACTACCTTAAGTCACTGTACTTTTCTTTGATAAGAATCACCTTGGAATATGCTTCCCCGGTCTGGAACCCTCATTTTCTAAATGGCTTCGAACGTATTGAGTCAATTCAACGACGTTCCATCCTATATGCACTTCGTAGACTGCCTTAGAGGGACCCTTTCAACCTTCTTAGTTACGAGAGTCGCTGCCTTATGATACGTTTAGACACTCTTCAAATTCGTCGAGAAGCCGCGAAGGCACTTATCGTTGGCAGGGTAATAAAACATCAATAAAAATGAAAAAAATAGCAATAAAAATATGTGAAATCGCCACTACATTATTAAACACTGTGCCAACGAAAAAATTACAATTCGCACTAGAAAAATATAAAATAGCAATAAAAAATTGATAATTCATTTTCAATAATTCAAAAGTGACCGGTAAAACTTTCAAAAAAAGCAATGGCAATTAGTATAAACGAAATAATAAACTGATAGTTTTCCGTCATAATAATAAGTTCTAGCGCTATACATGTGACAAAAGTCTTCAAATCTTTCAAATCTTCCAATTGAAACTTAACAAATCGCAATAAAAAATCCAAAATAAAAAAATAAAAATTAAAATAATTTGTTTGGTTTTGATTGGAAAGCTTTGAAAAATTTAAAGACTTTTGTCACATGTATAGCGCTAAAACTTATTATTATGACAGAAAACTATCAGTTTATTATTGCGCTTATACTAATTGCCATTGCTATTTTTGAAAGTTTTACCGGTCACTTTTGAATTATTGAAAATGAATTATCAATTTCTTATTGCTATTTTATGTTTTTCTAGTGCGAATTGTTATTTTTTCGTTGACACTGTGTTTAATAATTTAGTGGCAATTTTGTGAATTTTCATTGCTAAATTTTCATTAATTAGTGCCAGTATATATTTTAGTCCTTATCGTTACTGATTTGCTGTCTGATCGAATAGACTGCCCTTCACTGCTCGCCGATATTCCACTCCAGGCTCGTAGCCGTATCTTACGAAACACCTCCCTCCTTAGAGTTCCACACAGGGGAACCGTCTATGGGACGAATTCTAGAATTATTGTTTGGCAACGTGCCTTTAATTGTGTGTCATCTGTTTTTGATTTTAATATGTCGTAAGACTATACAAGAAGACATTTTATGTTAACGTTAAGATGGTTTGTTTTTATCATTTGAAAACACCAAATTAGTCTATTGATAATTAAACCAAATAAACAAATAAATATATTTGCTCCGATTTTCAAAAAGATATAAGTTGAATTAAATTGAAGCAGTAAGTTTATATAACAGTATTTTAGAAACTTACTACACGTTCCTTTTTTTTCCTTTTCACTTTCTTATTTCTCTTTTTTCCCTAAATATACTTTTCTACTTTCGTCTATCATTTCATCGCTCTCGGGCAGATTATTTATGACTTGTTTCAAAGAAACCAGCAGTGCGGCCAGAAATACTGGAAACCACGGCAACACATACACACAAGTGCTGCCTAGTGGGATATCTCTGAACTAGTATGTCTACAATTTGGAGTACCATGAATTCCTGGATAACAAATTAACCGCAATTTTTTATATACTCAGTATTTTAGACCTGGCAAGTTGAAATATATGATGCAAACGATTCGATTTAAGCCTTTCTCCAATACAGCAAACCTTTCTTCAATACTCTGGCACCAAAGTTCTCAAATATTTGGATCGAAAATGACCTTGTTCACTAAAATTTTGTCCAAGCAAGAATTGCGCTATAAATGAACACAAACGAGATACCCCATAATATGGATTCCTTTTTCACGCTGCCAATTAAGCGAACTTTAAATGCTAGTCTTGTGTCGCAACGATTTTTATATCGATGAAAAAATCTGCATTTTCTACAACGAAGAAATGTGCAAAGTTCCATCCAAATCGAAGACGGTCGTGACTATTTTTTAGCTATTTCAGTCAAATTTAACCTGGGAAGGCTCTTATACACAAATAATTAATGTCCATTAGAATATTTAGCATTATATTAAAGTCAATTAATATAATTCAAGGATGTGTTGATCGAGTTTCACATAGAAACCTGAAACTGTGCACCGTACGCAATCATAACTGAGCCCGGTCCATATGCTGTTTATTTATTCATGGTTTCAATTTGGTCCTACGGTGGAAGAAGAAGGGATCGATTTGATTGGCCTCCTCTTTGAATCAGTTTTCGAATAGCCGGTCGTGCATATTTTGAGGATTTCCTTCTATTATATTACCAATGGATTCCAAATCTTGAATCTAATTTGTAATAAAATATAATATGAGGGCTCCTTTAGCTCCACCGATAAAGGTGCTGCTATAAAGTAGAGGCGAGGGTTTAATTCTGAATTAGGTTTTTAGTTACAGAACTGTTTGAATTTCGTAGGCCTAGAGTATGGCTATTCTTGTGTTCCTTTATATCTATGCAAAAATGATACTGGCTTAGAAATCAGTCAATCTACAAATGTGGAAGTGCATGCAACAATTTGTGATTTTAAGCTTATTTTGTCTTTTGACGAAATAATACTAAATATCATGAAAAGATTTTATTTTGAGAGTCGGGGTAACTTTTTTAATAAATGAAATGACAAAATTTTATTCAAATCAGATAAAATGACTCGTTCCAACGACGTGGCTTAAACCTTTCGCGTTTTATTGAACTGCACAATAATGCAATAACTTACAGTGAAATGATGATGTGAAATCTTATCAACCAAAACGTACCTGAAAGTAAATAAATATTAAAATTAATCTTAAGTGTATTTGACATTTACTGCGTGAAAATTATTTTTTAATTAATCTAAAAAATTGCAGAACAAATTGTTAACATTTTAGAACCAAACAATTATTTTGACTTAATTAAGAAGCAGCTGTATGCTCCCTGAATGCTCCCTTCCATAGGATCACGGGATGTGAAATATTAAAATTCATTATCACATTACCAATGCAAAATTCATGCTGGCTCTGCAAATGGTCTGTTTACCAGCTACTAATAGTACTCAGACAGCACTAAGCCACAACTAGTAATCCTCATTCCTCAGCTGCTGCTGAACACACAAAGCTCATCACATAATCTGACCAGGGGAGCCATATGGAAAATGTGCATTCGAACAAAAACATTCCACTCAAACAAAGCTCGACCACTCTAGTCTTAGTCAGGCTCTGGATCATGGTGGCGGGGAGGGGGCGGTTGTGGCAGCATCCTTTCGACCCAGACCAGACTGATAGTTTCGAGCTCATTTTCAATTCATTACGAGGAGTGGTTGTGTGCACCATAGGATTCTCAAATAAACCTCTGACGTTGCCATTTTCGGTCAAAACGGCCCCGCCACCACTCAGCGTATATCATCGTCATCAACATGATTATGGCAGCAGCCAGCATTGGAGAATTCTATCAAAATCCAAAAGCGATTTCCATGGTGGCCAAACTCTATTACCATTCTCCCGGAGGGTAATTTAATTTACAAATATTTATGGCTCGCAACTTTTGGAATTATAATGGCACCAAACAGCCACCGCAAAAACATCCTTCGTAGTCAAGCGCTCAATGCTGGTGCGAGGTCCTAGCTCTATTTCGCCTTCGTCGGCCTGCCATTTTCGTTGATGTTTGAAGTTGATCCCCTCGAATGTGATATCTCAATAAGTGATACGCAATGCTCTGAATGAGGGGAAAGGAAAAATGAATGCTCCCAGTATTTACCCTGTACGGGCAAGGTGGTTGGGAATGGAAGCAAATGTACTGATACAGTGAGCTAAGACGATTGCATTCGCAAACAAATTGAAAACCATTCCTACTGTTAATCCAGAAGATGTTGAAATTTTTAAACCTGGATGTACTTTTTATTTGAAGATCTTGAATTTTGGCAACAACAAGATTTGTTAAACAACAACATTCAAGGCGAAAATTAATTTTGAAATGAAACTTTCCTGAACAAAAAAATACTCTCCGTATGGTTTTAATTGACTGAGTAATTTGTCAAATTTCATTTGCAAAAAAGTGATTGTGTTCTGAATGGAATAACGTTTAATACACGATTCTCTTGAACAGCAATGAGCTAGAAAAATATAAAATGTCATACATAAATTCTATTTTTTTCACCCAAAACATAAGAGCTTTGATCATCATAATATAATGCATTGAAAATATCATTAAAAAATGCATATTATATTACTTAAGTTGATTGTTTGTTTGTTTGTTAAAGACATTTTGCACCAGAGTGGATCATTCGTGACGTAAAGAAAAGTGATACAAATGCTACACAATTTTGTTACAATTCATCCCATGTTTCTTTCACTATCTTCCGCTTTTCTTTTGTCATAATTGTTTGTATAATCCACTGTTATGGAGAAAATTTAACATTTGTCCAATTCGGAAGAACAATTCAATGTCGATACGTGATATGGCCAATGAAGCGGGAACCAGCGTCGGAATGATTTAGCGTATCAAGAAGTGGAACAACCTGAAGACCTACAAGAAGCAGAAACCCGCCAACAAAGTGCAGAACAGAAGCAACGCACAGCAACAAGGGCCCAAAGATTGTAATCGTGAGTTTTGCAGCGACCGGAGGCATGTATGTTCCTGCGGTATGAAGTCTACCATATTTTACAATAACGGAACGATCAATGCGGAAATCTATCGATCTGAGTGTCTACAGAAGAGGTTGCTGCCTTTTGTATCAGAAGCATTTTTTTTTATTCCTTGTCGGGTATTTTCATCACTGCGACCATTTTTTAGATCTATTGTGATATATCTCCTTTTTTAGCTCTGTCCAGGTTACATACCACTATTGTTTGGAGTGGTTGTCAACGTTTGACTTAGAGCACTATACCAGCATGGCATTACACTTCGAATGAATTGCTTCACGTACTGGGATTTGTTCTCCAAATATCAAAGGGTTCTATTAGCCCTTTGTCGAAGAACTGACTTCTTTTAAAGAAAATTGCCAGACAGTGGTATAACAAATGTTCCGAGTCTATCAGAAGCATCGTACCCCTCCACTGTTTTGGCCGGATTTAGCTTCGGCGCATTACGCCAATACAACTCTCAATTGGAAAACGGAAAAGGGTATAGATTTCGTTGAGAGAGACATCAATCCGCCAAATGGCCCTCAGCATTAGCCCATCGAACGTTAGTTGGCGATTGTGAAGATAGTCCTCAAAAAGACTGGTAAAGCAGCTGAAACACTTGTCCGGAACTTTATGAAAAGTGTTCGATCAAAAATTCGCAAACTCGTGAAAGAATCATATTAATTTCATCCGGTCTTCACCATTTTCAAGTTCAATCCCGTACAATAAGAATCACCCAGTCTTAGTTATTCTCTTTTTCCCAGTCCAGTTATTCTCTCTTTCTTCGTGATATTTTCTTCATTCTAGGATCAGGTGTCGTACATTCAGTACCGCACCACACAATCAAAGTTTGGCGGGGACTCTTTTTTCAGTAAAAATATATGGGTGTCGTGTGTCGTGTGTGGCCTATCCTCAGACGTCTACGAACACACTGTGCTTCCTTGTTCCATCCATATGTGACTGTCATATTTCACTTTTCTTTGCTTCGATTCTCTGGATTCATACCACTTGTTATTCCACCAATGCCTTATATGTTGCCTGATTGCTCACAACGTATCGTAAGCTGGGATTGGGACTTCGATGGCTGGTTGCCCTCTTGCTTCGTTGGCAAGTCGGTCGGCTTCGGTATTCCCATTGATGCCAGTGTGTCCAGGAATCCAGCAGAATCGAACAAATTGATTTCGTGCTACCTGTTCTACTTCTTGTATCCGCGGGTGTCGGGATGTCCCTGTTTCCAAGGCCTGTGGCAACTTGCTGAGTTCGATAGAATTACCAGATCGTTTAGGGTTGGGCTCGCGATGCCATTTTTAATGCATACTCAGGACTATATGTTCCAGTTATACAATTGTTGTAAACAGTTGCCTCTACTGTATCTCCAAACTTGGATCCGTCGGTGTAGACTACAGTTGATGGGTTGAAGCGCGTTGCTAACAGTTGTAGGACGATTGGTCACACTTTTTCCAGCGGATCTCCAGCTCGTACGCATTGCTTCACGTCCCACTCAATTACTGGTTTGCGATCGTGTCACACTCGTTCACTCGATCTTGAAATAAGGAAAGGGTGTTATTGCTGCGGTTCTTTGCCAGTATTCTGATGGCCGTCCACGCTATTGCCTGTGTTGATAGCAGTTCAAAAGGTAATAATGCCGGCATCGGCCATGACTGAGTTAATCGGGCTGGCCACGAAGGCTCCGGAGGTGAACTGAACCATCCGGTTGTAGACTGGGCAAGGGTTTAGAAGGCTGTTTGTCTACCTCGGCTCACAAATCCAGTCCCGTAGTCTAGTTTTGCGGTAACTATGGCCAAACCGACCTGCAACAGAGTTGATTGCATACCACGCCAAAGTTTGGCACCGATCATCTGCAGAATCCCTAGTCGAGACTCGCATGCTTTCTTAACTGCTCGGAAATGAGGTTTTAAGGTAACGGTTCGGTCCAGAGTGATATCCAAAATCCTCAGCTGGTTGTTCTTTGGGACAGTGGTTTGTTCAATAGCGATGTTACGTGCAGATTATCGACGTGATTTTGTTGCTGATATGGTGAACCCAACACTCTTCGCCCATTTATCGACTGTTTTGATAGCGGCTTACAGCTTACGATGCAGCACTATGATTTTTGCCCTTCGAACCGTAAGGAGAATGTCATCCGCGTACAACAGTATGCTCACGCCGGTTGAAACAACTCGGAAGATGGGTTGCATCGCGATGAGGAACAGTGTCACGGATAGAACGGAGCCCTGTGGCTCTCCATTTCCCAGTGGAGGCTCATCAGATAGATGTGTTCCTATGCATATCTGGAATGTTCACTCCAAAAGAAAGCTTTGCTAAATGTCGACCACGTATTCTCCATGAACTAAGAGTTTGAACTTCAAACTTTGAAGAATACCAGGTGGTATCATATGCCTTGGATAGATCCAAGGAGGCTATCAGGCAGAGTTCATCGGCAGTTGGTAACAATCTCTCCAGCTCTGCACTCATACTTGTGGGTGCCTCATCCTGCACGAAAATCAGCGATCAGACGATGGTTGATTTGCTCGAGCAGCCACAGTTCAGTCGATGTGCTATAAGGTGAGATTATTGCTAAAAAGTTCTTCCACGATTGTTCCATCGCTTTGTTGATCGCTTTTCGTGACATTGCTCTAGCTTCCTGAAATTTCGTCAACGTTTCGGGTTGCTGTAGTCGTCAAATAGAACGCAGACACTTTCGTTGCCGCCGTATTGCCACTCTTACTTCACGACACCACCACGGTACAGCGTTTGGTCCAACACGGCCGCTAGCTCACAGAATGGATCTAATCACTGCTGGTATTACCTTTTCGGTGAAACTACTAACAAAAAGTCACCCATCAGCATAATCGGACCTTCCAGCTGTTCGAATAACTCACCCAGGGCAACCTGGCATTGAGTTGAGCTCGGTGGCACTCGGCCACATTACTTCGAATACGCGTAGATTTCACTCTAGAGCGAAGCAGTCGCCAGAATGACTGCTCGTATATGATGCTTCGAGTGGACGGATCGCTTGTAAAAGAGGAAAGTGACAAAGTAGCTTCCGCAGATCAATTTTCAAAGCTATAATTTGCCTGTGGGACTAGCTGCTGTCGAAACCATTACACTAGTTTTACCAATACTGACAACAGCTGGCACAGGGAAACACTTTGTGTAATATTTATCCGACGTATTTGTGATGGTTCGTTTCCAGGCGCAGTATAGTGATTTTCTGAAATGGTATTGAGCGCGGCAGTATCTTGACTACAGGTTGGGGTTATGACTTTTCACCGTTTTAGCCGTTTTTGAGTAAATTGATCTCTATCAAAACAGAATTAAAATTAAGTTAATAACTTCTAACATTTTAAAATAGCCTATCTTCATTGTTGGATTATCTTCATCTTCATCGTTATCTCTTCTATGAATAACGCGCAAAAGCATATTGCATCATTGCCCAGTGTTCAAGCAAACGGTAAAGTTTGTTTCTTTTGCGCTTCGTAGCTTTCGAAGTTTTTTGCATTTCGCTTAGTTGAAATTCAGTTTGTTTTTTTCTCGGTATAATAACCGAGAATAATTACTCCATTTACTTTAAGGTTGGTCCAAAATGGATACTTTTGCGTTCCTATGACTTAAATTTGGCAGAAAACCTATGGGTGAACCGTATAAAACACGCAAACGCAAACGTAACGTATCCATGGGCAATCCTTTACTATTAATGACGTATGTGTTGACGTTTGTAGTGGACGGTTTATTTACCAAAACTTAACGAAAGTGTTTGAAACAAAGTAGGCTCTGGGTACCGGCGGGCGTGTTTATCTGTTCACTGTCAGTTTCTCCTTTATTTTTGATTTTGATTATCAAAGTTGATAAGTGTTGAACAGCGCCAAAAGTATTTACATTGATAGGAAGTGACTCGGAACGTTTAAAAAGGTACTCTGGTACTCCATCGTATTCACCTTTGAAAATAAGCGTTAAATGATATGTCACAAGCCTAGTTTTGTGGGAATGAAAAGTTTCGAAAGACCGGATTTCGGATGATTCAGTTACTGACAATTATGGCTAGATTACGTTTGGGAAAGTGCTCCGTTACTTAATCGCACTCGTCTTAGAATATCAATGTAAAATGATATGTCACACACCCATGTTTTATTGAAACGAAAAGAAATCCACCGAACTGGATCAAGGGTGATCAGGTTACTGGTCACTGTTACGGTGGTTAAGAAAGTTCTATGGTACTACATCTTTCTCGGCTTTGAATATCAGCGTATAATGATGTCTCGCATGTACATGTTTTTTTCGGAACGAAACGTGGTCCTCGGAACCAGATTTCGTAACATCCGGAAGGTCACCAGGGAGACCAACGACGGTCTTAAGTCTGCTAGGGTACACACTTGGTAATTATGAATTTTACACGAGACGTAATTCATGTTTGTAAAAAGTCGGGGAACGTAGAGAAAGATTTCGTGTAGAATTATGTCTCCTGAAACTGACACATACGCAATTCGACGAAAGATGTGTTTGATTGAATTTATTTTCTCATCTCTTTCAACTCAGTCTTATGTGCTGAAGGCCGCTTGCATGTGGCGGTCTCAGGGGACAGAAATTTAAATTACATTTTGGTAGTGTGTAAGTTAATTTATTGTTTTTTTTTTTTTTTAAATAACATGATTTATCACTGAAAATGCATTATGGTCCACAATTTGCGATAAAAAAAAAATCTTATCCGGAATCCGAAATTACTCCGGGACCACTAGGCTAATTCAAGTTCTTCAGGTTTATATGTTATCTTAATGAGTTTCCGATTTGTATGGAACCTTAGCGTAAAAAATCGGCTGAGAAATGAAATAGTCATGATTTTTGTTACTATTCGGTGAAATTTTACAGTATTCCGGTAAAAAAATTACCGGAACTTGTCAAATTTTACCGAAATCCGGTAAATCGTTGTTGAAAGATCGGTAAAAAAAATACGGCATACTGTAAAATTTTCTAAGTGTGTAAGCAAACCATGAAGCGGAAAAAGCAAAGAGAATTCAGTTGACTTCTATTCCACTCTACAAGCAAATCCATGAATGCAATCTTACATTCAAATTGATTCAACATTTTGATTCACGGATGATTCTCTAGAAGGCTAATAGATGATTCACTTGATTCAAAATGAATGTGGATAATGCATGGGTCACTTTGATTGAATCATTCATACTCTAGCTTGGCTGATTCATGGCTTCATTGGTATAAACAATCAGCAAAGATCATTTGAAATAATTCCATGTGACTGTGAATCATCGAAAAATAAATTTCAAAGCAAAACACGGAATCTGCTGAAATCATGCACGCGATTGAATTTTTCCATCCTTGGTCGGAAGTGCTCGAGTGTTGTGAAAAGCGGCACAATTGCGTTATGTTGCAAGCATCTCGTATGCTGGCATTCGTTTTGTTTCTGTGACGATGCACCATCCATTCAATAAACTAATTTGAACTGTTAAATAAACTGTTAAATAAACTGTGTTAAAACTTTACTGGATTTAAGGCCAATCAAATTGCAATGATGGCGTTCTACTTCAAGAGGCTTAGTTTTAGTAGCGTTAATTAACTATTTGAGTGTTATAGGCAGATGTTGGAGTGGGTGTTGGCGGTTGTAATCGCTCAAAGAGCATACATTTTGGCACTATGTTCGGCATAAGGATAGATAGAGGTGTTGACTTCCAGTTTTATTGCATTTACTTCTTTTCTATTCAGAAAGCAAGCAATGGTGCTACAGCCATTATCCGTTAAATGCTGGGACTAGGGTTTAGATTACTCATATTTACACACTTAGATTCGTTTGCCGGTAGCTAATTCTAGATGCAGAACTTCAAAGTATGATGTATGATGAACTTGTGGCGCTTGACTAGTTCTTCAACTTCGTATAACTAATAGAAAGCTGGAGAAAGGTTCGATCTGATTTGATTGATTCTTTTCATCGACTAGTCATATCGTAATTAACTTAACTGCAGAAGCATTTTATGTTATTTCAATCGCATTTGGTCATATAGTAGAACCACTTTTATCAAGCTAATATGAATAAAAAATCAAAAAATCTGATCGCATATCTGAGATTATCAATATATGTTGGAATAAATCATAAATACTCTGTATAAGCTTTCCCACGTCATAAAACTATAAGTTCGTATCGTCTAGAAACTCAACAGTCAATCAATATTCTTGTTCCGTACTTTAGCTCAAAAACTCACCCTACTGAGCCCACAGTTGTTTCGTGCCAGGACAACACAGCAAGGGAAATGTCCGACCAAGAAATCGATACATACCTACATCAAACATGCTCAGCGGTGCCAGCCTCCAAACAAATGAAATAGACACACCCACATCAGATTCGGCTGTTTTGGAGACCTCCAATGGAAAAGTCAAAGCAGGTGCTTGCTAGGCTCGGCTCACACTCCCCCATAAACAAGCATTAATAATAACGACACTCTGATCTTGAACGATGTGATGCGGGGGCTTCACGAAGCAGCATTCCTCCCATGCTTCCTTCATTTCTCTGCCAATATTGTAAGCAACAACACATCGTGTCGTACTCTCGGGAATCGAGAACCACACAAGATTCATGTGCTCCAATCTGTCACTATCGATATCTGTCGGAGAAGGTGTTTTATTGCACGCTTCCAATTGTGACAGCCCGTTGATTTATGGCTTATGTGAAGGAAAGCTGCAATCAATTCCCTCTCCCATCTTCAACGGTTGTGCTGCAAAGAACATGATTCGGGTGACAGCTTGTCGTTTCGTTGCGGGCGAGAGGTACTCGATCGATTTGGTTGAGGTGAGGATTCTAGATGGTGTTGTCATTGCCTGTCCAGGTCCAAGAACGGCTTGGACAATCGATTTTCTGTACGTAAGCAACAAAGAATTGACTGCGCATATAAAAGGCATTATTATTCTATCAGCATCGTTTCGAAATCTCTGCTCTTGGGTGGCTTAGCTCTGCACCACCATAGAATACCACCAGCGACGACGCACGCTTGCCGGTCGGCCACGTCATAGTGCGAGGAATGGAGTAAAAGCAATTCTCCAATTAACATAAACGATTCACATGATCCTGTATCTTTCAACGCAACGATACTGGGAAGGGTGACATCATAATGATGGAGGATTTAGAAAATCCTGATTACTAGCGCTGCGGAGTCATTTGGGAAAACTCCAGTTGCCAAAAGTCACTTTGAAATCGCACACGAGGATCCACCCTAATCTAAACCCATGATCTGACTACGTCAGTTAAGCATTAAAAACAAACAAGGCGCCAATAGCAAGGCGTTGTTTTGTCTGCAATTATTTTCCTCTGCTTGGGCCCATTAAATTCTACAATCTATCTTTTTCCCTCATCGCTTCGCTAAGGGATTAACAACTCTTCCTCCAAGGACTCTCCCATAGCACCGTGTACATTGAATAAGCCCATGAATGGATATTTATGTGTTTCTTAGCGTTCTCGTTCTCAGCGCAGGGCAAGGGGAACCGCTCAAAAGGCTTTTAGTACTACCACTCCGTAAACACAAGTAGCTGATGCAACCTTCCTCTCCGTTCAGTTTTGTTCAACTCTCCTAATAACACGGGGGAATAAGTAGATGGTAACTATAACTGTATAGGTACGGTTGATTGTCGGCAACGGTTGGTACTACATTGTTACTTGTTTTGAGACAGTTGAACTAGCGCCGGAGATTAAAGGCGAGATTCTCCAGAATAAAAAGCACCCTTAACTTATTCTCTGAGGAACTGTGTAGTAACATCACCTACGTAGTTGTGACTTGTTGTTGTTGCTGTCGGTGGTAGACACGTGCACGTGCACAGCCAGATAAGAAAAACCAAACAACAAAGGCAATAAAAGGGAAAACTTTTTACCAAGATTCCCTCATGCCACGATGTTGATGCTATGTGCTTTGCTGATTTTTAGTGATAAATAAATTGAAGCAAACCGATAGATGAATAGATGTTTTGAAGCTTTAGCAGGGGTGGAATGAAACTGACTGAAAAACAATTTCTCAACCTGCTGCCAGGAAAAAAAAAACAAAAACCACACTAGCACAATATTCGGAAGGCGGAGATTTTGCCATCTACGGTGAAAACGACATAAATGGGACACAATTTTCAGACAACGGCTTTCCCAACTGAAAGTTTTCCATCACCGCGGCGCTGTAGACGCCGCCGGCTCCAGCTTCTTTCTCTGGTTTAGATTTTCATCTCGTTTACCACCCACCACTGACTGGCAGGCGGACGATGGCTGCACAGAACATTTACGACGAGAAACTAAGAGATGCCGTCGGAAGTGGCAGCAAAATTTATTTAACAGTAAATTACAACTTGTCGGAAACGTAACGAGTTGTATTTTTGTGGTGGCGACTGATTAAAACCACGACGCTTCCCTGAGGAGCAATAGTGCATTCGAGGATAGAAGAATGAACTTGATTTTTTTTATGGTTGTGTTGTCCACGGGAAATATAATGTTTCATGTGAGCTATCTACGACGCGCCTCCATGAAATTGAGGAACTGTGCACTGCAGTGATGGGACAGACTGGTGATTTTTACATGAGTAGGCAATAATGTTGCGGTAATATAGTGGTTCCACGCAACAGCACAACAAAATATCATTTATATATTAAAAATCAACATTTTTGTTGAGATGAAACTTTGCACGAATATGTCATTAAATTCAAAATGCCATATTTTTGTTTCGTTACCTCTTATTAAGTCACGGATAACTATCCAATAGAGCCTATGTAAAAATGCCACTGATGTATACTTATAATAAGAAAACGGTTTGTTTAATCAAAATGGTGTCTTCAGCCAAGTTTTAGATAGCTAAAAGACAGTTCTTGAAATAATATGCACTGTAAAAAAACATTTTTTCTTTCACAAAAACGTGAAATTTGTCAAATTGGGTCCCCAAAGTTGAGTGGTAAATCAAGTTCTTCCGGATGGCGAGAATTGTCTCACCTCGCGGCTTAGAGAAAATAGCACAAAATGAATCTGTGTTGCAGTTTGGGGATTAAAATCAGCCGTATTTGCATTGGAAAGCATTGGATTACGGATTTCTAGAAGTCAACCCTCAATCTGTTCTTTCAAACTCCGGCTGTGCATTAGTCGACGGGCTTTTCTTCCATGGCTTGCCTTAGCTTAATGGAGTACCGAACAGAAATTCACGGTTTTTGAATATCGTCCTTGGAAACGACGCAGTTAGCAATGCATGTTAAGTTGCAAAAGCTACTGAACCGCTTATCTCCCCCGACGCTGACCATCCCGCTCTGGACGTGGTGGTTGACCTCCCAGATTCGATTACTTTTGACAATTGCGCCGATGTTTCCCAGATGTACGACTTCCGATCATGCCGATATTTGTGCGGCTATTTCCTGTATCGATGATTTCGATTGCATTGGCGATGTCCTGATCTACTTTAACCATGTGTGTCCATTAGCCCTTTACGTCAACATCACTGCCGGAGTTGCTCACAATTCCGCAAAAGTTTAATTGTGCTAGAAATGCTTTCTATGTTTACGGTGCATTTATCTTTGATACGTTATTCGTAAGTAGTCATCTCTTCGTAGAAACCCTGAAGGATTTTGGTCGTTTGTGAACTCCTAGCGCAAAAAGGTTGGCCTGCCAATATCAGTTCATCTCGGCGAACAACTTGCTAGCTCTGAACTGGTTAAATGTCAGCTATTTGCTAAGCATTTTAAGAGAACCTTTGTGGTGTACACTTCCCTGGAATCCCCAAATCCATCCAAACTCATAAATCAGATCCAAAATTCCCAGAAATCCTTTTGAGCTAATGCTACCTTAATTTACATGATTTATAATTGCTTTCACAAACCTACAGAATCAGCACAAGTCATAGAACCTTACCAACATTCCATATCAGCAAAGCAGTAAAACCGTCTTAATAACAACCTTTGTTTACCTCATAACAATAAGCAGCGACGCCTCGCATCGCATCGCATCCAATTTCATTATCATATTATACTTTTAGTTGACCGAGAACTTGGCGGCATAACATCTAGCTACCTAGGTTAAGTTGTAATGTAAACACACTATATAATATACCTAGCAATTCACGAAATAAACGATTCATTCTGTAAGCACAGTTAACCTTCAATGACACATCTGCCACTTCTGTTCAAATAGCATCCTTGACTCAATGCACTCCAAATTATGTCTTTATTTTTTTTTATGGCATAACGTCATTACAAAATCTTCATACACGAAATCCCTCCAACCTTCTCGGTTAATGGCTGCTCCCCTCTTATCTCGAAGGCACCTTGAACTCCCCAAATCTTGCTCCACTTGGTCTAAGCATCTTGCTCGTTGCGCCCCTCGTTATATTGTGCCAACCGGATTTCCATTGAACACCATTTCCACAGGATATTTGTTCGGTATCTTCGCAACATGTCATGCCCAGCGTATGCGTCCAGATTTGACCACATTACGAAAACTGGATTCATCAGCGAGCTGAGCGAGCTCATGGTTCATCCTCCACCTCCAAACTCCGGTCTCTCCTGCACTCCGCCAGAGATGGTTCTTAACACCCTTCGCTCAATAACTCCGAGGACTCGCAAGTCCTCCTCAAGCATTGTCCACGTTTCATGCCCGCAGAGAACAACCGGTCTTAAAGGGTGTTCCGATCAAAATTTGGTCAAACAGTAATATGTGTGAATCGATCAAAGTTTTGATTAATAAGTCGAATTATTTTTCTTTTTCAATTTCAGTCAATACAGAATACAGGAAAAATATTCAGCTAAGCTTCCTTTTTACCGAATGCGAATTGCCGGGTCTTTCGTTTAACACCTGCCATAAGATTTTGTACAGTCTCCTTGTCCACTTTGTTCGCCGCAGAACGCCAGTTTGCCTTGAACTGTTTCTCGCTCACAACAGCTTTTTGAGTCTTCTTAAGGTTCCGCTTGACGATGGCCCAATATTGTTCGAATGGACGGAGCTCTGGCGTGTTGGAGGATTCTTGTCCTTGGGCACCAATTGAACGTTGATGGCAGCATACCACTCCATGGCCTTTTTTCGGTAATGGCAAGATGCCAAATCCGGCCAAAATAGAACGGAACGTTTTTGTAGGCACTCGCTCAGATAAATTTCCTGGTTGACGGTTTCGGTCGCAATGTAAACGTTGCTCCTCAAGCCACAGGTACAGATGGCCTTCCACACCAGATATTTCTTCGCGAGCTTTGACAGTTTAATGTGCTTGAAAATATCGGCCACCTTTCCCTGTCCGGTTGCCGTAGAAAATTCCTGTCCAGGAAGCTGTTTAAAGTCTGCCTTGACGTAAGTTTCATCGCCCTGTACCACGCAATCAAACTTCGTCAGCATCGTCGTGTACAACTTTCGCGATCGTGCTTTGGCCGACGTGTTTTGTTTATCGTCGCGATTTGGAGTCACCATTTTGTTGTAAGTCGACAGTCCAGCTCTTTTCTTATGTCTATCCACGGTTGAAGGCGCCACTTTGTCGTCGCTGTGGCCTCCGGCTTTCGATTTTCCCCCGATCCAGCTTTTCTGGCTGTCGACAAACGTTCACCGAACACTTTTAATACGTTGGTAACAGTTGATTTAGCAACATTCAACAATTTCGCCAACTTGGCGTGAGAGTAGTTTGGATTTTCGCTATGCACGTGCAAAATTTTGATGCGTTGCTTCTCTTTCTTCGACAACATTTTGATAACGGAAGTGTTTATGTCAAAATCAAAATGGAGACATGATGCTACACGCACACATATTCAAAATGAGGGGTGTGCAAAATGTTTTAATGAACTATGAAAGGAAATGCGTCAAGTTTAAGTTGACCAAATTTTGATCGAAACACTCTTTATTAGAGTTTTATACAGGATACACTTCATACGGGAGCTAAGGCTGTTTGACCGCAGTTGCTTGTGAAGCCCGTAGTAGGCACGACTTTCACTGATAATACGCCTCCGGATCTCACGGCTGTTATCATTGTCCGCAGTAACCAGTAAGCCGAGATAGACAAATTCGTTGACTACCTCGAACTCATCGCCATCGATCGTTACACTGCTGCCTAGTCGGGCTCTGTTGTGCTCGATTTAGCATGCCAGCATGTTCTTCGTTTTGGATGAACTTATCTTCAACCTTTGCTTTGAGGTTTATTCTGTGATGCTGCTCTGCTTCAAATGTACGTTAGAAGATAAATTGACTGGATCTGTTGAGAATTGTGTCCCGCACGTTGAATGCCGCTCGTCTCACAACACCTTCAAGAGCAATGTTGAACAGAAGATATGAGATTCTACCGCCTTGACGAAGCCCCCTGCGGGATTATAATGAAACCGATAATCCACCAGATATCCTCTCACAGCACCGGGTTCCATCCATTATAGCCTTGATTATTTTGGTCAGGTTTCCCAGAAAACCGTTCTCATCCATCATCTTCCATAGCTCTTTTCGATTTACTGTATCATATGCGGCTTTGAAGTCGATGGGTAGGGACTCTATGTTCACGGCACTTTTGGAGGATCTGCCGAAAATTGAATATTTGGTCCGTTGTAGACCGGCCTTCGATGAATTTGGCCTGATAACTTCCCACGAATCTATTTGCTAATGGCGACAGTCGCTGAAAGATGATTTTGGGATAGCACTTTATTGGCGGCATTATGGACGACGATCGGACGATAATTTTTACAGTCCACTTTGTCGTCCTTCTTGTAGATAGGGCATACAAGCTGTAACGTTCGGCGTTGTAATATATGTTTTGGCTAAGGTTCATTCGCTTGAATTTTTTAGAACTATTATGAATTAGGTTAAATTAGGTTTGATAAGATTTGAATCGTATACCAAATGTAAATATTGACAAAATAGGTTAGGTTAGATTCGCTACAAATTTATTTTGCATGTCCACTGGTTTGTGCCTCGGCTAAGCTGAATGCTATAAAAATAAGAAATGCAAAAATGGCTCCAAACTATGAAATAACCATCTTGACGAAACAAGGAGAAACGCCAAAGGAATCTTTATTCGCCATGCGGATTGTTTGCTGGCGCCTTGATTAAGCATAAAACATAATTGTTTGAACAACATTTCTTAGTGACAAGAGTGTTTAAGCTCGATCATTTTAGCAACGATACCGGCTGGAGAACAGAAGTTATCGCGTAGTAAGTCTTTTTCTAAATAAGTGAAACGTTATTTCTAAGAGATACGTACCAAAGTTAATTTAAGCATACGTAGTCTCCGGTCTGTGAGACCGGCAAAGCGATATCTTCTCGAGATACGAAATTTATTAAACGTACCAAAACAGCGCTCACGCGCTTTTTGTGTACGGGCTTGGAGTTTGAGATCCACGTATTGGGGTTTCTGTGTCAACGATCATCACCAACTTTGTCTGTGGAGCACGAAGTTTAATTTGATCTTTTTTTGTAGGGTATGTGTCCCTTGACTCAGCCTAATATGTAGCGACCGGATATTTTATTTATTATAACTCATAAAGTATTTGAGCTGTAAGCGATATTCAACATGTTTTACACATGCTTAGATAAGTTCGATAAGATTTTGGTAGTATGTTTCACGAAAAGTTACACAAATCATTTTATAAAGTCAGAAACTTTTGATGGATATGGATTTCATGTCGGTCTAAAAGCATTAAATTGGGTCTATTTATGGATGCAACTTCGTCTCATTCGATGGATTTATTACTAAATGCAGTCTTCATACTGTTTTTTTTTTTCTAATTTTATGATTTAAGGCGTTGCCAGCTGTATTAGCTTTACCTACCACAAAATTTCACAACTAAACTAAAATAAATCTGCTTTGAAACACTTAAGTCATGTTCATATATGATTTATCAGCCATTCAATAATGAAAACATTATAACTCACTCTACAATGATTTTATTCATTCGGTTTGTATTTATATGAGCCATTTGAATATAAACAACCGCAAACTCATGCATTTCCAGTTAAAATTTTACCAATAACAACATATTTACCACGTTATTGATGCAACAGGCCATAGTTGGGAACACAAAATAAAATATGTCCCCAACATTGGGCCTTCAATTTTCTTGTAAAATCATTGTTATATTATCTATGTGAACAGTTAGTTTGTAAGGTGTAGCCATTTTCTGTATATCTAGACTGCATTACTTGGTTTATCGATTCAATTGAGCCAAATTTAGATCACTCGAATATCGTGGAGATCATTTGTTTAGCTTAACCAGTAAAATCAGATGTTCCAAAAGTTCAGAAAATCAAAAATTACGCGGAAATGAACTACTAGAAATTGTATAATATTGTCTTAATTGCTTCGGATTACATCGGTCATCCTAATAGCAACATGATTTTGTTGAGTATCACTAAATTAATGACATATTAGTTTAGGCCGAATGAAGGTGATAGGCTAACATTACATCCCGTTACCCTATATCCCGTATCCTCTGTTTAGTGCATGTCGAGTTACTTCATCACTTATGATTAATGATGATGTATTCGGTGTTGTTACAGTTGTCAGAAGTGAGAGCACTCTTCAAAGGCGCGCCCCTTTATCAGTCAAAACCGGATTCATTGCAAACAAAACAAACAATGACTCTGATACTAACCATGCATCAGAACCCTAGTCCTAACCAATGTAAACTATAGAACATCAAATTCACTTAAATGAAGACTTACCATGTTTTCCTTATTTCAAGCTCATCCTCGGGGCTCGATCCGAGTATTGTCACTTTTCACAAGACATAAAATGGAATAAGGGCTAAGATATGTTCCTTTGACTACAACAAACAAATATGTTCCCTAAAGAGCGAACACGAAATTATTGCGACACCGAAAACGTCATGCCAATTTTCTTATAATGTTTAGAATAAAACCACAATTTTAGGGTAGTGTTATACATATATTTACTTCAAAAATCAAAAGAAAAGTTAATCGATGGAGCCTTGAGTGTAAAATTGAACGCATTTTCGCTTGATGCCCTCCATCAAAGTCTTTACGGTGTCATCCGGTACCAGTTTCTCAGTTTTTTTTCCATTTTCTTAACATGTCCTTCTCTTTTTTGACTGTCTACTTGCTCTTCCGAAGTTCCCGCTTCATCATTGCCCAGTAATGCTCCACCGGGCGCAGCTCCGGACAGTTTGGCGGATTCATGTCCTTTGGAACAAAATGGACAGAATTAGCCTCATACCACTCCAGGACACTTTTAGAATAGTGGTATGATGCCAAATCTGGCCAAAATAGCGGAGCTTCGTCGTGCTGCTGCAAGAACGGCAAAAGGCGCTTCTCGAGGCACTCAGATTTGTAGATCTCGCCATTTACTGTGCCCTTTGTCACGAAAGGCTCACTCCTCAGTCCGCAAGAGCAGATGGCCTGCCAAATGAGATATTTGGAGGCGAACTTCGACATTTTCTTCTTCTTAAATTTGTCGTCCACATAGAACTTGCTCTTGCCGGTGAAAAACTCCAACCCCGGAATTTGCTTAAAATCGGCTTTTATATTCGTTTCGTCGTCCATCACACAGCAGCCATATTTTGTCAGCATCTTCTCGTAGAGCTTCCGTGCCCGAGTTTTAGCCGTCGATTGTTGCCGCTCATCGCGGTTTGGGAAGTTCTGTACCTTGTATGTATGTAGTCCAGCTCTCTTCTTTGCATTCTGGACGTAGCTCTGCGACATGCCGATCTTTTTAGCCAAATCACGGCTTGAGACGTTGGGATTTGCTTTAATCATCCGCTTCACATTTCCCTCCGTCTTTTTGTTCTCCGGTCCCGGTTTTCTTCCAGCTCCTTTGCCGTGGTCCAACGTCAACCGCTCCTGGAATCGCTTCAAAACTCTGGAGACGGTTGAATGGTGAATGTTCAACATTTTTCCCAACTGCCGGTGCGACAGGTCAGGAAATTCCAGGTGTTTGGAAAGAATTTGTTCTCTCGACTCGCGTTGGTTCACCTCCATTTTCGTTGAATCGAAAAACACGTTGAGTTTGACAGCATGTAAACAATACACATCAATGAGAAAATGTGCAAAATTTGGTTGATTTTTACCCAATGGTAAAAAAGTTATGCCCTGTTGAATGTGTCGCAATAATTTCGTGTTCGCCTTTTAATTTGAATTAATTCGGACTTAGATTTGGTGGTAGATCTGATATCCTGTTACGCACTTCGAAAAGGTGATCTACCATCGTTACAGATCTTGCTATACCATTAGCCCCACTGGTCTCACGGTCACTACATTATGCAGGCAAAACTAGAAATACTTGAAGTTTCTTCCTCTTAGGCGTGTTGGGTTAAATCATACCTGACGAATTGTCTGCTCTGCGTAAAAAATGGATCATCGCTCTCGGAGATTTTCACCAATACTTCCGGTGTATCTCAAGACAGCAACCTCGGACCCCTCCTGTTTACGCTGTTCATCAATGAACTCGCTCATCTACTACCTCCAGGGTGTAGATTATTTTATGCGGATGTCGTATCACGTGCAGATGATATGGCGACATGGTGAACTTGGATTCATTTTCAAAATATCTGAAGACTTCAGGGACCCTCTGTGTCTGAAACCCCAACTGCGTTATCTGGAGGCCTTGTCATCGCTGTTGGATTGCGAGGCTGGAGTCTGTTCAGCATAGGTTTGTTCGTTACGCACTACGCCACCTGCCATGGCGGGCCGCGGCAAATTTTCCTGCCTACGGAGATCGGTGTCGATTACTTGGAATCGAAACGTTAAAACGAAGGAGGCGTAGAGCACAAGCAAGGAGTCAAGTTGATATCCCGGTAAGCTTATGATGTTCGATGGGATATCATATACGCACGGTATTTTGACATGGTATGCCGCATGGAACGCACTAAATAAGATTGGTACGGCACTAAACAAAATGAAACGGCTATTCGGTTCCAGTTTCTTTTTCGTACAGAAGGCGAGCCAACCCTAGTAGCACACGTGTTGCCATTCGGTTGAGATAACATAAATATGACTTGCTAAGTCATAATCAAGTTACTACAACTAAATATGACCGTAGTGTGCTGCGCGGGAACTCTAAGTACCGAAACCGAGTGCGTTTTTCTTTTGAACGGGGAGCAAAGTTTTTTGCAAGGATCGTTATGTCAGTAGGTGTTTTACCACATCTGCTTGGAAGACTGAACACAGCACCAAAAGTATCCCCTTTATTTCACTCAAGAACAGCGACCTAACAAACTGTAATCACATGCAGTTTTCTGGCATACCAACGATTTACCACTCTCGAATGAACGGCTCAATCCATCCAGAATGTGCAATGGTTATTCAGGTTAGACCATGAAACTAGTTAACAGTACAGTAAAATCAGTAAAATAAACACTTCAGTTGGAAAATTGAATTGATCATCCTAAAAAGGACGATTGGCATGGTCAGACTTTATTGTATTTCCCGGTTTTATTGGGCAGTACCAAATGCGTGATAATATTTGCACCATCGTACAAATAAGGCTTTCGTTTCACCTGTGCACACAATGCTTTGGTTTTCTTTGCATGCGCGTGAACTATAATTCACATCATAGTAGGCTGCAAGTAGAAGAAGCCGATTTCCTTAGTTTGACAGCTGCACCGTATTTGTGATTTGTGAGCGTATTTGTGATTTGTCCCACGCACAAATGTCAAAAACACATTGGGAGTGTCCCGGTGGACCGAGAAAAGAAGAGAGAACTATCCGTGAAGGTGTCGTGCCTTCCGGAAGCGTGTGGAGGCCATAGTTTGACTCTCAGAAAAATGCTCCTTTCGAATAAATGAAAAAAATCGTAATTTTTGAGATTTTTTTTAAATTGGCATTGCTGGTGCTGCTGGAGCAAACATTATCACGAATACGATAGAGCACTATACTGCGCTATATTCATTCCTGAAAATAGTTTCAACAACTCCTCGTCGCTGCGAATGACTGACTGCAAGTTACGTGTAAAGATTCTGATAATCTAGTAGTCATGGGTGACGTTTCTTACACTCAAGAATTTCATTACTGCATTCAATTAGACAAGGGCACCGGCACCAACTTGTGCATCATTTTATGAATGTGCATCCAATCAATCGTCCGGTTGCAGCTAGAGTTGAGGTCCATTTAAGTCACCGGACGAAGAGTTATGCCACTGACTGTCCACGTTAAATTTCGGACACTTTTCTTTCAGTGTAGATTTTGAATTATTTCACGGATCGCTGAAACGTTTCACTTATATGACAGCTGAAACTCTCCACTTTATTTCGTGGTACAACATGTTTACATTCTTGTTACATTCAGTAAAATGGCGTCGAATCAAGTGGAAGTGCGCAAACGCATTTTGTACGAACGGCAGCAAAATCCGAATTTATCGGTACGCGATCTTGCCAAGAAACTAAAACTACCGAAAAGTACCGTGTTTTGTGTTTGCAAATCATTTGACCAGCGCTTGACTGTGGATCGGAAGGTTGGAAGTGGAACAAATCGAAAAGTATGCTCCCGACAAATGGACAAGAAGGTGGTAGCCATTATTGAGAAAAATCCCAATCTTTCTGTGCGAAATGTGGCTCGCAAAGTTGGGAAGTCAAAATCATACGTACAAAAAGTGAAGCAGAGGCAAGGACTGAAGGCGTACAAAGTGAAAAAGGTGCCCAACCGTGATGACAAGCAAAATTTCACTGCAAAAAGTCGTGCTAAGGAGCTTTACACCAATTTTTTGCAAACATTTTCTTGTATCATAATGGACGACGAAACATACGTACTCGAAGACTTTAAACAGCTTCCGGGTCTGGCTTTTTATACCGCAATGCAAAGGAACGCCGTTGCCGAGCATTTCCGGACAAAGAAGGTGTCCAAATTCCCGAAGAAGTATTTGATTTGGCAGGCCATATGTAGTTGTGGTCGAAAATCTAAAAGTTTCGTCTCTACCGGCACTATCAATAAGGATGTGTACGAGAAAGAATGTCTGCAAAAGCGGTTGCTACCGTTTATCAGAAGCCACGACTCTCCAGCTCTGTTTTGGCCTGATTTGGCCTCTTGTCACTATGCGAAATCCGTCCTGGAATGGTATAAGGTACAAGAGGTCAAATACGTGCCAAAAACAGCCAATCCACCAAACTGTCCAGAACTTCGCCCAATAGAGAAGTACTGGGCTCTAGTTAAGCGGAAACTCTTCGAAACTAAGAAGAAAGCAAATGGTACCGATGATTTCAAGAGAAGATGGAGAATCGTCACGGCGGGCGTATCTGAGGATACCGTACGGAACCTGATGGCGGGTGTACCACAGAAAGTTCGAGAATTTTACAGAAAGAAGGATTAACATCTTAATCAACTGTTTCTAATGTAGATATAACTCTATTATTGTGAAATAAACAATCGGTTTTGTTGAATTATGTGTAAATTTTTTTTTTTTGCTGCTATTATTTTGGTGTCCGAAATTTAACGTGGACAGGCTTTATCAACGCTTAAACTCCAAAACCCATCGGTGAACGGTTGGAAATGAAGGGGAGACTTCTTTTAATACTTTAACCATCTTTGCATGGATCTCAGTACTCGATAAACCCTCCAAAACAAAGAATTTAATCACTGCCCGATATTCGGATTTTTCCATTGTTAAAAACTACACTGACACGTCAACTTTAAATGGCTTGTAAACAAAGAATGAATTGACAAATCAAAATGAAATATTTTGAGTAGGTTCTTATGCAAGATGAAATATTGAAATGGGGTAGAAATTTTGGTTTTTCTACTGCTCCATAGATGCGGCTTTCAAAACTTTTTGAATAATCTAGTATGATAAGTACACTTTAACTACCTGATACATACTCAGCAGAATTGAATTTCATTTTGAAATTATTATTGGTATGCAATATAAATATTTTGTTCAACAATTCTGTTAGATGTTTTACTAATCCATGTTAATGCGTTGAACAACAACTTTGGCCTACTACAAAACTACATTTGAGCAGCAAAACCGTGTTTTAAAGCTCTGAAATGGCACTTTTTTAAGGAAGGCAAATTATTTATTCCACGCAAACCCGGCTTCACATTGTTTGTGATGCTATTTTATCGTAGACACCCTTAAACAGCCATTTGTATGAGCTGATTTTTATTTATGACGTCCTATTGCAACCATTTAAAATAATTAAAAAGAAGAAGATTTGAAAATATCAATTACAAATAAAGCATGAATGTACGTATTTATTTGCAATTTTGTAGTTTTATCTTGTTCACTCATCAATATAAGTGTATTGTTGCCCACTGTCTTCAGTCAGTTCTCGCAGTTTTTATTATTCTCAGCAGTCTTGATAAAAGTCATGCTCGTTAGATTCAAAAGCGTTGATTTTCAGGCAACATAACATTGACCTCTAAGTTCCATGCGAAAATCAAATGATAACTCGTGACAACAAACGTAACCAGAAGAAAGCATGTTCAATTTTCAAAACGTTTTGATATTCATCTATGTAAACAGGTTCATTTTCAATATAAATTTTGAAGTGTCAGAAATAAAATTCAATAAACCACAATGAATATCAATTACCGGTCGGCATCGGAAAATATGCAAGGGCAGCCCAGTCCAGGGTATTCTTGCTCAAAATTGCTAGCATCTATTCTTATGGAATGATTATGACGGCTTGATTTTTTTTTTTTGTTGGAGCGTAGAACCACTTCTTCCATTGAATTGAACTTTTGTGGTGAACGGCCTTGGTTGTTCAATGTTCGTATTAGGATTCAAAATCACTTAATAATAAAAAAAAATCATCACAAGAGATGATATTCATATTTCGTCTAATGAAATTCATGTTTACCTATTGATAATCAAAACAACAGTGACAGCATATGTTTGACCCGCACTTAGAGCCGACTTCGTTTATTGCAGTCAACAAAATTCAGTTGGCATAGATGTGACAGCGGTACCGGGAAAGTAAACATTATTATAACACTGGGATAAAATCAATTTCACATCTCATGAAAATTTTATCAAAATCGAAGGCACTGATTCTCAGTAAATATCCTTTCACCTCGCGAGATCTGTGAGATTGATGCCTATCACTTGCTTCTTATATTGAGTTTTTTTTTTTCGAGTCAAGCTAAAGCCCTTTTGAATAAACAAGTTTAAAAAAAAACATTCAACACTAACTAAGAATCGATGAACTTTACACATTGAGCAACTCATATCTAGTATTAATTCGTCTTTAATATAGTTCGTTCAACAGCTGCTGAAACATTTTTGTTGGCTTCACCCACACTCGGCAAGAACCAGCTATTGGCCGACAGGCCAGCGAAACAACGACAAAACTTTCTTAATGTGTCAAGATTATATCCGCATTGCAAGCTGGTATTGCTCAAATCGGTTCTTCGATGTGATTGCAGCTGACGACCGACAACTACCGTGTGGTTTATCTTGATAGCCGGAGAATGTCGGAAAGCACTCTTCCGCTCTGTGACATCAAGATGTTTGCCGTCTTTCTCTAGCTATGAAATAGGGTCACCCCCTCCCTTGACCTAGGCTTTCGTGATGGATTGATGAGAACCTAGTGTGATTCGTCTTATTTTTGTCCTGTCTCGATAAATTTATATTTCGATTATGTTCTTTGTGGGAGGAACTTCTTCTTTAGGGGTAGGAATTGTTATATAAGAATTGGAGTGAATCGTTGAATTTTTGATTGATAGTTCTATTAACTCGATATTTAAAGTAAACAAACATCAGTTCTCAACCAACGACGAAACTTAAAAAAACGCTAGGGTAAATAACCCAGTTATGAGCAAGGCGATAAACGTTTTTAAGGGTTTTTTTTTATTTGTATTTTCCCCAATCATAGACATTCGAATCAACATAGGCATACCCGTCAAATCTCCAACCTTTGAAAAACGTGACATATCGTCGAAACATGTCCAAATTAGGAGTATAGTCATTATCAGTGCGTATCCTCTAAGCTAATGGCAAAAGACTTAAATGAAGTGTCAATTAATGTGATGAACTTAAAGCGTACATATTTTTACTTGAAGGTACGTAATTTAATCTGGAGTGATTTATATTTATTCGGTATTAAATTTAAAATATTTTTTCGTCGTATGAATTTGACATATAACTGATTATCATGTGAGTGTGCATTAAACATAACCGCATGTTTGTTTTATTTTATTTTTGTTTTTAAATTCCTTTGTAAAATTCAATTTTTTAAGAGGAAATAAAATCGATTATTGTGTATAATTCAAGTTAGCTATCTTTTCATACCAATTATAATACAACAGATGTACTACCTGAAGCAGTTTTCTGTTCAAATTGACCCATTCAAGAAAAAAAATACAATTTAATATTTCAGAACAACGAATAAGACCATATTAGTAAATGCTAAGTCACACAAAGACAAATAGAAACATAAAAAAGGTTGCAGTTTGCCAAATTGATTTCTACAATAGCTGATTCACTGATTCATCGGTTACCAAAACAATAATCTTTTTTTTATCTTGTGATCTTCTCTTTTTTTTTTGAATGCCAGAAATCTCACTCGTCCAGTGCCCTCAAAACCAATCTCGGATCTGCCAATTGGTCTCTCCTTGAGCAAATATTGGCCTTTTGCAGATTCCGAGTGTCGCAAATCATGAAAAATTGATTTATTACCGTCGCCTCATGTGACAGACAAGGGTTCAAGTGTCCCTCGTCTTTCAGAGGAGAAAAGGTTACGACACGGATTCCATGTAGCCTTACAAATTGTTGCTATTTCACTGCTGTTGTTATGGACTATATCCCTGATCCTTTGAATACACTTTTCTCTAAAACCCGACCTGCCAACAATGGGTGGAACGGGTGTGAGCCGACATCGTCGGAGACAGGCATATGAGCAAATCTTACGAGATTTCCTAGAGTCCCAGTCGGTCACATGCATAAGTGACGAGAGAATCCCCTTTGTCAAAGTGCCATTCGGCTCGATTCGGGTTTGGACGGATGCTTGGTGAAATGCGAAAAAAGTTGGAGTGTTATTTTTCTGTCATTTCCCAAAATAATGAAGAAGCGGGGTGACATGGCTGTTGGAATGGAGACGGGGATCAAGAGGGATTTCGAGGCGAAAGGTTGCGTGCCCATTTCAGTTTTGTTCCTAGGTGGGAGGAGGTTTTGGTCATGATACGACTCTCGCTCATCAAACTTCCTTGTCTTCGACTATGACTGCACTTATCTTCTAGTATATTCTCAAGTGGAAAGGCAGTGAGACAGTTTTGAGACGGAAGAGAAACCCGGAGAAGGAACAATATTTGAATTTTTATGTGCGTAATATTTCTTTTGGTAATCTCTTTGGCAGTTCCTTTTACGTTCCGAGTTTCCGGTGGTGTTTCCGGCTATGTTGTTTTTTTCGCCAGATACCGAGAATTGAGCTTTCCGTACGATAAAAGTTTTATGGGTTTGGATAAATTGAATAACCATCGGTGGACTGGAAAATGCATGAATATTTCAAGCGATCATTATGAATTTGATTTTCTCTTACAGTAAGGGTTCTTCGTTTGATAATAATGACAATAACAGTGTGTTTTGCTTTCATACACATAAAAAATGATACTATTTTATTAACAAAAAAAAGAAAAATAGAGATAAACATTATTGAAAATGTTGAAGGTAGCAAGTTTTAAGCAATTTTGCATTTGGATGTTTTGCTACAGCTTCTGAAATCATCGAGTTAGAGCAATTTTTAGTAGTTAAGTTAAGCTGTACAAATGAAAGCAGTTATTTTGCTCTACCTTCTGCACTTTAAAACTTTAATGATAAAATATAAAATAATAATAATCCATTCAAATTTCGTCAAAAAAAATTCTATTCTATAGAGAGATCAACATCAGGCAGGGCCTATTTTTATAGAATACAATCATAACTTGTCTTTGGCAACTGATCCAAACCATGGTACATTACAAGATATATATTTTGATACTCTAAAAGCCATGACAAGACTACTTTGCTGAAAAACTAAAATAACCTATTTTAATAGGTACTCTGATTAGTTCAAAGTTGTATCAAATGTGCTAATCTATGAACTTTCCTGAAAAAATTCTTGTCAAGAAAATTTGAAAATAAAACAGTTAGATTTTGAATAAATACAAAAATAAGGTTCACCCTAAATTTCATTATTACCAGCAACAAGACCTCACTATTAGAAACAACGTTGTGCAAGACAAATTTGCAATTTCAAACTTAGGCTGAAAGCATATCACTGTGCAATGGTAACATTTCTTAATCTTAATCTTAATCTTAATCTTAATCTTAATCTTAATCTTAATCTTAATCTTAATCTTAATCTTAATCTTAATCTTAATCTTAATCTTAATCTTAATCTTAATCTTAATCTTAATCTTAATCTTAATCTTAATGGTAACATTTATAATTTTCAATAAAGTATTGTTTTCTGGAAGGCGTTCTTATTAAGTTAAAAACAAACACCACGCATTATAACATACTAAAAATCACATCAGTATCATCATCATCCCCATGATGATCATCATGAAATAAAATATGATGAAAATTTTCAGGTATAAATTGCCGGGGATCTCCATTTTAAAATGTCTCAATCACATTAGATGTTCTGAATAATTTATTTTGGAATCTGTTGAAAAAGTCAGTGCTTAAAGGGTGAGTCGATAATTATTGCGACGTTTTAGATTGATTGGTAAATCGGCTATAGTTATCAAAATGAAACCAAAAATTTACAGTAGTTCAGTATATGTATTTATTTCTGCTTACATACATCGGTTAAAATGCTCGACGTTTGCGATTGACGCCCCCCATCAGAGCATGTACATTTGTTTCCGTTTTACGATTTTCTCAGTTTTATTTTTCCATATCATCATCATTTCCTTTTCGGCCTTAACCGATCATTCGATCTTCCGAAGTTCACGCTCCATCATGACCCAAAAGGTTTCGATTGGACGAAGTTCAGGACAGTTTGGTGGGTGTCGTAACTTTTCCGCAACATTTTCTATAGCAAATTCCCTTGCTGTTGATGTACTGCGTGTTAATTCGCCAACGTTACTCCAATCACTGACTCGAACGATTGCATGGCCATTTTTTTTCATTCATTCATTCAGTCGTAATAATGATTGAATGATTTAATGATAATTTTATTTTGCTCCAACCTTATACACTAAATTCTTCTCTACCTTTACCCTATTGAAAAAATTGGTACACATATTTGTAACCTGCGCAGGTCGATTCGATCCAACGCTTTTTTCATATGGTACCTAAAGACTAGGGAACGTTCCCCGAAACCTACAAGCATTTCGAAAGGGGTCACTCGTCAGCGAGAGTGAGGCACTCATGTGATGTGGTTATGGATGTACTGGATGTACCGGATAATGGTTGAGGTGGACCTTTCCGAGACAACCGAGTACAGGTTTTGCAAGATCTCACGAAGTTTTCTACTTCTTTTGCCATACCCGGCCACCAGAAGAACTCCCTCACGATACGATTCATATTCACCTCGCCTATATGTCCTCCGTGTGCTGACGACATTGCATTTTGTCTCAATAATCCGGGTAACACGATTCTGTCGTTTTTTGAAAACAGTGCACCCTAAAACATACAATTCGTTTCTTTGTGCCCCGAATCTTCGTAAGCTCTCTGGCCATATATCTGTCCTCACAGCTTCGCGAACTTCCTGTATTTCACTGTCATTTTCCGAGCATGATTCGATATCGTCCCAGATTATTTCTAACACTCCGGCGTCTAGTGCATACAGCAGATTGCCGGAATCTTAATCTTCAAAGGAAACTGCTTCTTAAGTTTCGTATATCAACCTAGACAGTCGGTCGGCTTCGTTTAGTTCGCCGGTATCTCGTTCGATCGTAAAATCGAAAGGCTGTTGGCGTAGAGCCCAGGCTTCGGCGCGGAATACTGCACCCCGAATCACAGAGCACTGCTCTCAAGATGAACATTTACAACCAATTAAACAACAATACAAATTATCCCGCATTTGATTCATGTATGTCATCCAAACACCTGTTATCGTGTAAAGCAATAGCAAATCAAATCCCTCGGCCAAAGTTTAAAATAGAAACTTGATTCGCGTCCTCCCGCACGTATCCAAACATTGAAAATTTGACTCGTGTCCTCTCGCACGAATCCAAACTAACCTAAAACATCCGTCTCATCTCGCACGAACTCAACATTTCAAATTTGATTCGCGTCCTCTTGCACGAATCCAAACTAACCTTAAACATCCGTGTCGTCTCGCACGAACATTCCAATTATGATTCGCCTCGATTTGAACGAATCTAAACATCCAAACAAATAATCGCGATTCTTAGTATGCATCTACACAATCATGCAGTCACGCTATTATCAGCTCCCCCTTTTTTCATTCGTGACCTTGGCAACGCATTCAAAAACTGATAAAAACTACACCAACACTTACACCGTTCTGCGAACCGTCAACGTAGGCACATGTTGCTATAGTTCCGTCTCAGAAGTCAGTCTCCTCGTTTTTCGGCAAGACACGACACTCGGTTGACAAACCTTCTTTTCAACCCCAGTAAACCTTTCCGACGCCAAATCTCTCACACGACATGCGAAGACAAGCAACGAGAAAAACCATTTTACACCGCATCTCTGGGTGGTCATGCACACCAGCAGTTCATCAAAGTGTGAGTATTCATCCGTTCATCCGCCAACAACCACCGACCATCGTATCACAATCGTTGCGCTTAACTCTTCACCGGTACACGTCTACACGTTCGTCGTACGACAGCAGAAGGTCAGTAATACACATATGATAAGTTTTTTTGTCTCTCTCTCTCTCTCTCTCTCTCTCTCTCTCTCTCTCTCTCTCTCTCTCTCTCTCTCTCTCTCTGTGTGTGTTGAAAACATTGTTATTTCATTTTGCCTTTAAGTGGTAAGTATTACTTTTGTGTTTTGTAACTATTTTTTGAATCAGACTTTTCCGTTCGTGTTTTTACGTTTAAAGCTCCCTCGGGTGAGACATGGATGATTGGTCGGAAGATGACTCGTTTTTCCAAATAATAAGGTATCTCATGAGTTGTCTATTTTCAGCCGAAATCGAAATCGTTTGTCAAATTACAGATGATCTGACAGAACGATTCTTGGCCCTGACCGAGATAATCAAAGTGAGACCCAATAAACTTCGAGTCGTTGTATTCAACCTGAAACAGACTAATGTCACTGCTGTCTCTTAACTCTTAACACTCGAGTACAGAGTGTATATCCCAGCTCGGGGAATTGAAATCGAAAGTGTGGTCACCAAAACGTGAAGATACTGGATGTGCAAACACTAGGCACAGTATCGATCAGTAAGTGTGAAAAGAAGTTTACCCCTTCAGACTCGTTTCGTGTGACCTTCTATTCGTCAAGTTGGGAAAATTTCGACTACCTATGCATTTGTTCGGGTCATGATCTGCCAACAATGCAAACAGATGGAATATACGACCTCCCATTGAGGCAATAAGGCACGTTACTCTATCTGCCGAAAAAAAACATGAGCATGGCATCTGTGCTCGTGCTCGTGCGTCTTTGATCGTGCTCGGCGTCCCCCCAACGCGGGGAAAATATAGAATGCTCGCTAAAACAACCTTCCAGGCAATCTTTCGCCGAAATGGTGAAAAAAGACTACCCACCACCCAATGCAAATTTAAATCCTCTGCTTCTCTGTCAGGTGAATTTAATGTGTCTGAAAAGGGAACATCATTTAGTTTTCCTGAAGGAGCTTCACGGAAGGGAAGATGCGTTTGCCCACGGAAAGTAGCTGAACAGAAGCCCCAAACCAGCTTGCCCAATTCAAGGACTGGTGAAAGAAAGGAAAATCCAATTCTTCTTGGTTTTCATATTACTTAAAAAAAATTTATTACGGGGAGATAGCCGTGTTGCTTTTTTTGGGGGAGGGCGGGTTTTTGGGGAAAAAATTGAAAAAAGAAAAAATTGACGTTTTGGGGGATACCACCTTTCTCGATTTTTAGATGCGCAACTGGTTCTCGCTGTCTTTTGTGAAAAATGAACTTAATTTTGAAAACAAAGGTTACAAACGAATTTTGAAAGTATTGCCCATCATCATATGAGTGGAATTGCTGACCAGTGAGACCATGTGCCATCGAACGGAACAAGTAATAATCTGACGGTGCAAAATCAGGAGAATATGGCGGGTGGGGTAGGACTTCCCATTTGAGCGTTTCAATGTAGGTTTTCACGGGTTTCGCAACGTGAGGTCAAGCGTTGTCATGCTGAAGAATCACTTTTTCGTGTCTGTGCTCGTATTGTGGCCGTTTTTCGTGCAGTGCTCGGCTCAATCGCATCAATTGAGTTCGATACCGTTCCCCGGTAATGGTTTCGTTTGGTTTCAACAGCTCATAATAAATAACACCAACTTGGTCCCACCAAATACACAGCATAACCTTCGCAGCGTGAATATTCGGTCAAGGCGACGATGTTGAAGCATGCCCGGGCAGTCCTCATGAATGTTTCCGTTTTGGGTTACTGTAATGAATCCATTTTTCGTCACCCGTCACAATGCGATGTAGAAAACTCTTCCTTTTTTGGCGCTGGAGCAGTTGTTCACAGACGAAAAAATGACGCTCAACATCTCTTGGCTTCAAATCGTATGGAACCCAAGTTCCTTGCTTTTGAATCATTCCCAACACATGCAATCGCTTAGAAACGGCTTGGCGGGAAACTCCTAATCCTGAACCAAGCTCTTCTTGCGTTTGACACGGATCCTCATCGAGCAATGCCTCCAATTCAGAGGTCTTCGAAGTTTTTTGGCCTTCCTTCACGCGGAAGATCATCAACACTGAAATCACCGTTTTTGAAGCGACGAAACCAATCACGACACGTTGTTTCACTCAGAGCAGCATCACCGTAAACTTTTTGGAGCTCTCGATGTGCTTCAGCCGCTGTTTTCTTCGAATGAAAGAAAAAAATCAACACTTCCCGCAAATGACGATTATTTGGCACGAAATCAGACATCTTCAAACAACCAAAATTTATAACACTAAACCAAAATCACTGATTTGGCAAAGCGGTTTGTTTACCATATGTCTGAGCTTGGTTTATGACGCTTGAGATGTACAAAATTCGACCAGCACTTACTACTGGCGCTATCTATTGCTAAACAGCGGGAACTTAGTTGCGCACCTAATAAGAACAGCGCTGTTCTCATTTGATGATATTGTGAGAGGTATCTTCAAGTCCTTGACATTTCTGACCCTCTTAGAAGCATTGTTCTGGGAATGGTTCCCTTTAAGAAAACTCGTCGAAGCAATTGTCAATAAAGTGGCCCCTGCTTGCAACTATTATTAAGATACATAATTTTGCAAAAGAGGTCAAGAATTTGATCATTGTCCTCCATTGGAACTGGCGAAGTCTTATTCCTAAATTGACTCGCTTCCGAAATCGATCTTCCGTTTCATGATTCCAATATTCGTTGAAGCGGAGTACTTTTAGGGATCAGAAAGTGCTACTCCTTCTGGGAATTTTCCTTGGTTTTGAAGTTGTTGCATGTCAGGCTGATGTTAAAAATAAAAGCCTCCGCCTTGCTTCTGTGTATATTCTTCCTAAAACCTCCTGTAATCAAAAAGAACCTTCTGATATTTGTTCAATTCTTCCTGCTCCGCGGTTGATCATGGGAAATTCAAACTACAGAGTTGGGAGAACTGTACGATTACAACCCATCATTCTTGATATATGACCTCTGTGAAGAGGAATAGAATATGACAGTTCTTAACAATGGAGAAGTTACACTTTTGACTGGTCCATCCTCAGTTGACTGTAGATTAGACCTCATACTTTGTTTGAATGCATTATCGATGCATTTCACATGGCATGTGATTCAGGATCCACACGGTAGTGATCACTTGCCCATAAAAATTTCGGTTGCCACCAATTTCAATTCATGAGGATCCATCAACGTCCGTATTACTTTACCTGTAATATCGATTGGACAAAGTTCAGGACAGTTATAGATGAACTTCTTTTCCAACCTTATCTTGGACAGCGCGTTTCGAGCTCAAATTCAACCAGTTCCAGGAACGTCATTTCACAGGAAACCTCCATCTCCTAAAGTTGGATCAGCAATGCACCGATGTTTACCGTAAACATTCTGACGCGTTTAAAGTATTCCGTAGACGTGGAATACCTGAGCATTTCGAAAACCACACAGCTCTCGAACGCGAACTTAAGAGCCTCATCAAGGCCAAGAAACGCGAATACTGGCGATGATTTGTGGATGGGCTATCGGATGAAACATCGATGAACACTCCTTGGCATACGGCGCGAAGATTGCGAAACCAAAAAAAAACGAAAAAAAAACTTCATTAAGACTGCTAGTCAGATGAAAAATGTGAAACAAATAAACCAATAAACCAAACTACAAACAACGAGAGCGAGGAGTACTCGGACCAATGGATCGTCAAGTTCACGCGAAAAGTTCGTCCAGATTTTGTGCCGGCTCGGAAACCAAGAATTCGTTAGATCAGCCAACGTTTCTCAATGGTAGAGTTCTTCTCGTACTCCTTTGGTGATGCAATGCGGCTCCAGGGGCTGATAGGATCAAGTTCAACTTGCTTAAGAACCTCCCAGACGTCGCTAAGAGGTGCATGTTGAACTTGTTTAATCAGTTTCCGCAGAGAAGGAAAATCTCTTGGAAAAGCCGGAAAAACCATATTTGAATTATGGAAAATTTTGAAAAAAAAAATTGTTGTTTGTTAGGTTATAATCTTACATTGATGAAATTTTGGCGATGGGCTTTTTTTTGTTTTTGAGTAATGCTCGAAGAAATATGGGCCAGTCACTCGTCTTCATACAAAAATGAAAAAGTTCCTGAAAATGTCGTCTTCTTGTTTGCTTTAACGTTTTTCAGATGATTGTTCGCTTTGTTTCCAATTCAATTCAGTTTAGTTTAACTGAATTAGAAGTGTGTTTTTTAGGAAGGATAACCCATACTATTTTACTACTGCAACTAATATCTTTTTTTATCAAGCAGAAGCTTCTAAAGAACAATCTATGCAAATCCATTTAAAATGAAGATTGGGGGATTTGGTAAAAATAAGAAAAAATTCTGTTCACTACTTGGGTGTCATGTTGATGCGGAGATATTTACATTTTCAAAACATTAAAAATAAGAGTCCGTAGATGTATTTCGTACCTTTTAGCAAATTTATGCCTCTATAAGATGCTTAGAGGCGGACATTAATGAGCTACCCTCCCCTTGTTGCCACTCTCGGGTCGGTATTCAAGATTTTCTCTCCAATGTGTGAAATTATGAACCCATAGGTGATCGAAAGATTTGAGAAGCTTCTTGAGTTGAATCCTCAAATTTGCTTCATGACTTTGTACCACTTTTACATAACACAGGATCTCAGCCCTTTGCCAAATATCCCCAGTTGTGATTGCTTCTCTGCCTTCGGCTATCTGATACATTTTGATTTATCCATGAATCAGGAGCTACGGCGAATGCCATCATCGTCATATGATTGCTCCAGCGACATTTGCTGCAATGTTTGGCCAACTTTTCCACATTCCACTAAATCATTCTTTACTGATGAATGATTGATAGGGAAGTCCACCATCTTCTTCTTCTTAGCATTTCAAGCTTATTTCTTTTAGAATTAGCTTATTGCTTGCTCTCAACTTAGTGTTCTAAATGCACTTCAACAGTTATTAATTAAGAGCTTTCGATGCCAAGCACCATTTTTGTATCATTATGATTGTATGGCAAGTACAATCATACGCTAGGCCCAGGGAGTCGAGAAATTTTCCTTAACGAAAAATTCCTAGACCAGACCGGGAATCGAACCCAGCCACCTCCAGCATGGTGTTGCTTTGTAGCCGCGCCTTTACCGGCTGAGCTAAGGGAGGACCCGATGAGTCCACCAGCTTTGGTATATAATGGTTTATGTGGTTTAGTATACGTTATTTTTGTTTGTTTTGGAAATTATCAAAATGGAAGTTGCTATAAGTAGCTATAAGTTTAAATTACCGCCCTCTTCCATCCGTAAAATTGTAATTCCAACTAACTTCGAAAGGACCGCGGGTAAACGGTTCTTCTCCTCTAGCTTTAGTTTTAAGATAACTTATGTATACTAGAAATGAAAGCTTTGCTCTGTAAAGTTGATTTGATTGAGCCTGTAAAAATGAATAAAAGTAGGTTACAAAATGTGACTTTGATGGTGTGATGGTTTGTATTATATTATGTTTCGAATTAGAATTGCAGAATAAGGCAACGTGAACTTAAAATTGAGTCATATTTCATTAATTCTCAAAATAGTAACCGGTATCGAGTTAAACTCATTATTTTTATTATACTTCAATATAAGTCGAATCAGGGCTAGATACCTATCCGGAACATACTTTTGTTTAGACGGTTGCACGCGTAAATTTCCGTACAACGTGAGGTTTCAAAACAAATGAAGTTATTTTTTATCCTTGTCAATCTCTCTAATTACTTCTCACATATGGAATATGATCAATGCCTTAAAGTTGAATGCCAACGAAAAACTTATGTGGCTTTCATATGAGTCAAAAGGATTGATTCATAATTTCTCCTGAGATGAAAAATCTAGAAAAGTCTCCCAAATTTATATCCTAAAAACTCAACGTTGAAAGCAAATTGTTGATTCACTCTTCAAGTGTTCCAATACAAACGCATAACATTTCCATTATCCTCAGACAACTTTCATCCTGCAAATGACGGGTCAAAATTTCAAAACCCTTTCTCCATTGTTGAAGATTTTGTCAGCTTTTTATGTAAACGCCACAAACGAGCAACTATTTTCCCTACTAACGACATAAATTATCCTCCTTCCAGGATCCAGGCCGCCGACGGACGGCAAGAAAGAACGCAACGATGGTGATGATGACGACGGCAACAGGAGTCCGAAACAGGCAACGACCCAAACACTCGATGGTACGAAACAGCCAGTAGTGATGGTGCCTCCGCTTTGCCATCTCGTCGGATCACTACTTTATGTGAACAAACTTACGCTGTTCGTTCGTAATTGAGCTTTCACTGGCGTTATAGACCCTGGCATAAAATGGTACAAATATAGCGAAGGAAAAAGATCGACACCGACAAAGAAGGAAAAACCAAAGGATATTTGCATCTACGACGGACGCGATGAAGGTAAGAAACGGACGTCGAAAAAATGGCTTCTTCCGAACGAGATTGGATACCGCTGGGGATGGCAATTTGAACGCAAGGCTTTTCCATTTTACAATGTGCTTCGTTGCCAGATGAAAAAGTAACGCAACAGCAATAGTAAAATTATATTGCGGTTCGGCAATAACCCCGGCCACCTAGCATTTTAGTCATCCCTAATTCATGACGAACAACGAAATCCATTCTTTCTGCTGTAGAAGACGTTCGTGGGTTGGTTGCCAGGGAGATTCCTTGGAGCGGAAAATCGTTAAATTCTCATTTTTATTAGCGTTAATGTTTATTACGAGCAATTTGCACCGAACACAGAGACCTAGGCAAGCAACCGAGGTGTAGTCGGTCCCATGATCCTGACCAGAGCCAGAAAACGTGTTTTCTCGGACAAATGTGAGCCGAGTAAATTGGATCCCAAAGCCACATCGCATCGGTCGCTAGTGGTGCTGCGTTCACTTTGGTTCTCTGTCGTTGATTTTGGTGTGTATGTGTATGTGTGCAAATTGAATGAGTATACGGGTTGGATTGTAAGTCTCCAAGGCATCGGCGGAATTTATGAACCATTTCAGCTGATTTATGAACCGCATCTTGGCCCGGGGGTCGAGTTTTTCTTTACACTTGGCCGCCCGGAGATTACCCTCGCGGGTGCTGTCTGCTTCGCTTCTGGAAAATTGTTATATATAATGTGCGTTGTCTATTGCGGTGGCGGTAGGGTCTTCGCTGGAAAATCGTTGGGGCGGATGATGGCAGCGACTACACAGTAGATAATTATCCACGTGTGCGCAATTGACGTGACAGCTAGCAGTAACTTGGAGGGGGCGAGGGGGACTTTCATGGATAATTGGATTCCATTAAGAAGGGGTGTGACATTGCTTGCTGGATTTATATCGCAACATAATCTCCTTTTAGTTTGATACAAACGGCCCAGCGATGCTTGATCTCCTTTAATTCGTCTTAAAAATACGTTTTTTCGAGGTCGATAGAACACTCTTCGCCTTCTTCGTAGCAGATTCGCCGGGTGACGTCCACTGTTTCGAATGTTTCTTGATCTCTGGTGTGTGCCAGTGGATCCATGTTTCGTCGATGGTCACGAAACGAAGCAGAAACTCCTTCGGATTACACTTAAACAGCTTCAAAAACTGCTATGAAATGGTGTCACTGCTGCGCGTGTTGTCCGGAGCGAGTAAACGCGGCACATATCGCGCCGACAGCCTTCTCACGCCCAAAATGTCATGCAGAATTTGGGTGCCGATCTAGAGGAAGCACTGGCGAGCAACTGTTGGCCAGGAAGCGGCGGACTGGGCAGGCGTTACAAAGCAGTCCGTTGACCAAGCCAGTAGAGAATGTATAGAATTTGATTGGAATTTATCTAACATACCGTTACAAATTTATGTCAATTGGCAGCCAGTGGTGGCTTAAATAGTTTCAGCTTTCCCTTCATCCCATACCTTAAATCTTGTGAACAATTTCAAACACGGCTCGGATCAGTTATCATTGTATGTGATATTTTCAAACACGACTGGATCAGCTGTCATTGTATGTGTTTTTGCTAAAACGCGTTTCAATTTGATCCTGGTTATACCAGAACTTATCACGTGTAATTACCTTTTAATAGCCTCGTTTTGTGAGTTTTTTCATTGCAATCATCGTTTACTACCGCGGAATTGCGAAATACTGCTTCCCGTGTCGTTGTTTGCTGTGTTTTTGCCTTGAGATAGTAGTGATAATTGTTCGCTAAGTGTAGAGATTCTTAGTGTTCATCTGCATCAACAAGCAATTCACCACACTAGTACGCAATTATCCCAGCTCTCTGCGCCATCTATCCGTCAGCGTCATCAACTCTTCACCCAAACTACAGTCGCAGTCAGAATAACGGGTTTTGCGCTTATCATCGGGACGGAAAGTAAAACCTGTTCACCTTAAATTTCGAACACCAAAATAATAGCAGAAAAAAAATTTACACATAATTCACACAATTTACACATAATTCACACAATAATTTACACATAATGTTTATTTCACAATTTTATTTTTTTTTTTTTTTGCAGTGAAATTTTGCTTGTCATCACAGTTGGGCACCTTTTTCACTTTGGACGTTTTCAGTTCTTGCCTCTGCTTTACTTTTTGTACGTATGATTTTGACTTCCCAACTTTACGAGCCTCATTTCGCACAGAAAGATTGTGATTTTTCTCAATAATGGCTACCATTATTGTCCATTTGTCTGGAGCATACTTTTCGATTTGTTCCTGTTTCGACCTTCCGATCCACAGTCAAGTGCTAGTGAAATGAGTTGACAATGACAAAACACGGTACTTTTCGGTAGTTTTAGTTTCTGGGCAAGATTGCGTACCGATTAATTCGGATTCTGCTGCCGTTAGTACAAAATGCGGGAAAGTACAAAATGCGCTTGCGCACTTCCACTTGATTCGACGCCATGTTATTGAATGTAAAAAGCATGTAAACATGCTTTACCATGAAATAAATCGGAGAGTTTCAGCTGTCATATAAGTGAAACGTTTCACTATTCCGAAAATTCATATAACGTTATATTTGAATCGTCCTTAAACGGATATGCATCAAGTCTTATCAAATTAGAATTTTCTAATTTGATAAGACTTGATGCATATCTATTTAAGGACCATTCAAATATGACGTCCGCTATTTTTTTAGATTTATCAGCCCCCCTCTATCACAATTTTTCCCATACCTTTTATACGTACTGCAACAAATCTTGACTTTCCTATGAAGCAATCTCTACGAGAGCAACCCAAGGAGGTTAAATGTGAGGAAGACATGAAGAAAAAGTGGGTTTCCGTACAGAAGAAGCTGCAGCCAGATGTTGTACAGAACCTAATGGGTGGCGTTAAGCGTAAGGTGCGAGCGTACGGTTATGGTATTGAAGTTGAATGAAATAAATATGTCAAAATCTTACTAATAGATTACATTTCATTGCATGAAAGGTTAAAAAAGATCGGTCAGCAGGTAATTTACTACAGCGTTTTTTTCCGTGATGCAATTTCATGTGGGTCACCCTTTACATTGTCCATTGTGGAAAAAAAGGAAAAAATTGAAAACACCTTGTTATCGGCTATTCTGCGAAGCGTCCGTTTGATGTCGGGATTAAAGGAAAATAAACGAATGAAAAAAAGGCTTAAGTGATTTGTGCTCTAACTGAAAAAACTTCAATGATAGAGAATTGTATCAACCAGCTGCCATGCAGCTAAAACCCAGACGATTCTGTTCCCGCACTTTAAGTCACCTCGACTCATTCCACCAGGAGATGTCAAAGTCCACCTCAGTAACACACCGATTGATTGGTCCGGGGAAGTAATCTACCTTGGACTAACCCTTGATAGCAAGTTGTAATAAATGTAGTAGTTTGTTAAAATCTCTGTATCTGCTGATCAACAGAAAGTCCACTCTATCGACCAAGAACAAACTGGCAGTTCATAAACAGATCATTCTTTCCGTGGTTGAGTACGGTTTGCCAATCTGGGAGAGTTGCGCCAGTTGCCACCATCGGAAACTGCAGGTAGCTCAGAACAAAATCCTTCGGATGATTCTGAACAGTCCTCTAAGAACCAGAATACTTGAGATCCTTCGCCTGACTGGCCTACAGACCCTAAGCGAAAAAAAAAGATGCAATCCTGGAGAGGTTCAGAGAGTCCTGCCTGAGGTCGCCCATCCTATCGTCAGACTGCTGGTTAAGTAGGCTTAAGTTGTTGTAGTTAGGTAGGTTATCATTTTTTTTTTAATTAAATACACTCCCAAAAGGGAAAACAATATGACATGTAAATCAACACAAGAAAAACAACAATTAAAACTAATAAAATGAGTACTAAGGAAGTAGAGCCCCTCTGGCTAATCAATTAAAATGTTAAATATTTGGTCTCAAAAATGTTAAAAATGTTAAATCAAAAGAAATGAAATAAAGACAAATTTTAGTAGTAGTAGTAGTTAGTGATGTCATTCATCAGTCGGACGTTTCAGACGACAGAAACAGTAGCAGCGAGAAGCTGAGCATTGGTGGTAGTTTATAGCAGCGATCGCAGTGGCAGCGTCGAGAACAAAAACGAGTAGCGTGGACATCCAACAGTGGAGCTTATTTGTCGATCGGACTTTTTTGACAGCCCACCAGCATCCAAGCTCTCGAGCTTTACTAGTGTAGTAGCAGGGTGGCGGATGCGCTTCAAACCAGAGCAGTAGCATTTTCAAAATCAAACGACCCTTTCCAGAGCCAGAAGAAGGAACTGAGACAATTTCCATTCATGCGAACTGCTCTGCCTGGTTTCCTCAGCGTGAAGCTCGAACAACCGGAGTTCAGTAGCATTTTCAAAACCAATCGGCCCTTTTCAGAGCCAGAAAGTTTTCCATTGTGACTGCTTTGTTCGACGGCAGCAGCATCAACCACAGGCCCAAACACATCAAACACAGTACCTCTCGTCGGTGGTTTAATCGAATAACCGATCATCATGACCCCCGGCTACGACAAGTATCTCATTGTTTCTTCCATACCCGCTCTATTTGACTATTCGTTTTTTCAAAAGTCATTCAAATTTGAGTAGATTTGGCTGCAACTGACAATTTGACAATTCAACAAGATCAACATATTGTTGATTGAAAAATGAGTATTCCACTTGGCGTTCTGTCAAGGCAATGAAAACAAAACTAGTTTTCAGTAAGAAAAGTGAACGCAACATAACTTGATAAAGACTAATTTGACGGAAGATAGATCTTTACACTATTCTCCGGCTGCAAAAAATTGAACCCATATCTAGAATCACTCATATCTAGGGACTTTATTCATTAGGCCGAATTTAACATTGAGAGGCTCTCTCTGATTACTTCCTTTTTCATTCATATTCCAATCACCTTTACATTTTTCATTCTGTTATTTGTAGAGTATGCTAGCCAGCACTGTTATGTTTCAATCTGAGCTAAAGAAACCCTCGAAAGTTTTGTAATGGCCCTGTAATAAATGAAAGAGAGCGAGACAGGAGAGAATGTCTCATTGTTAGATTCGCCCTATTGAAAAAAGTTCCTTGATATATTCCAGAAGAAGCAAGGAGCAAGTCATAGATGAAGAAGAATAAAATATGATAACCAAGAACAAAAAAAAAGAATCTTTCGCGAGCAGTTATGAGACCAGTGCCTACTATGGCAGTATTTTCCCGCGGCTGTGTTGTGAACAATGCGTGGTGTAATTTGTTTCGCCAACAAACAACCTCTATAACACATCGGTCAATAGGTCCCGAGCCTAAGTAGGAAAAACAACATTTTTTTTTGCCAAAATTCATTTTTACTCATCAACATAATCTCCTTTTAGAGTAATACAATCATTCCAACGTTTCTCTAGCTGTTCGATACCACCGGTGTAGAACGATTTATTGAGACCTTCAAAATATGCTTTAGTTTCAGCAATCACTTTCTCATCTGAGCCGAATCTCTTTCCACGGAGCATCTTTTTGAGTTCTGCAAATAGCCAGTAGTCGCTGAGGTTCGAATTCGACCATTTTTGCGGCTGTTTTAATTGACTTGTGCATTATTTTGGTGAAAGAGCACATTTTTCTTCTTCAAATGAGGCCTTTTCGGGCGATTTCGGCCTTCAAACGATCCAACAAACCGATATAATAGTCGCTGTTGATTGTTTTTCCATGTTCCAAGTAGTCAATGAATAACATTCTATGCGCATCCCAAAATACAGAGGCCATTACCTTCTTAGCCGATGTTTGAGTCTTTGGACGCTTTGGACGGCTTTCACCGTCTGCACACCACTCAGCAAACTGCCGATTTGATTCCGGAGTGAAGTGGTGAATCCATGTTTCATCAATTGTGATGTATCGTCGCAAAAACTCCTTCTTATTTCGCGTGAACATCTCCAAACAGCTTTTGGATCATCGACTCGTTGTTGTTTTTGCTCTGGTGTGAGCAAATAGCTTTTTCATACCCAAATGTTCGTGTATGATGGTGTAAACACTACCTTTTGATAACTTCAGAGTTGCAGCTATCTCTTGCAACTTCACTTTGCGACTGCCCATGATGATTTTCCAGGGTTTTTTCAATATTTTCCGGAATAACTACCTCATTTGGCCGACCGGCGTTCAGCATCATCGGTGTCCGTACGACCACGTTTGAAATTGGCAAACCTTAGTTTGATGACCATTTTCGATGGGGTAGAGTCCGGATAACATTTTTCAATCCAAGCTTGGGCTTGAACGGTGTTGTTTCCCATCAAAAAGCAATTATATATCAACACACTAAATTGCTTTGAATCCATCGTTTTTAAGAATCACAAAAGTAGCGTCACTTAGACCACTGTAATTCGATAAATAATAAACCAAAGGTCATGCAATTTTGACAGTAATCTTTTGAAGGTTGGTACTTTCGAAAAATCATATGGATATTTTATTAATGGGGCCATCTGGGAGCTAAGCCTGGGACTTATTGATCAATGTGTTACTTATGCCAAAAATAGTACAGGCATCACAAGCTGCCATTTCTGCTGTATATTTTTCAAATCTGTTTCCCGGTTTCTCGAAATACGCACTTACACGAGGTCGAGCGTCACTATCTTGTTGAACTCTTCTGGTGGTAGAGTTAAATTGCGTGGGAATGCTAATAATTTTGAGAAACCGTCATTTGGATCATTGTTTTTAAAAAATGAGATTTAATCTTCTGAAAAATCATAACAAAATTATTAGTTGTTGAACTTAATGTTGAACAGTACGCTAAAGGCTGGCAGTAATTTACTACCGGAAAGCTATAAAATAGTTTTTTCCATAAGAATATTGACCTGGAGGCACCAAAAGTCTGAAAAAATCATTTCAAATGAAAAACTATCTCGATCATTAAATTAAACCCTTAGTTGATGCTTACCAAAATTTGTTTTTTTTTCTAGGTCTACATTGTATCAAACCCGAAATGCTAAGATAAACGATTTTATTATAAGGATACAATAATAGATACATAATCATCCAAGCTGTAGGTCGCGGTTAGCTGAACTAATCGAGCAAAAACATTATCATTAATACGTGGCACAACCGATTTCCACGCAACTCCCGGTGGGGTGGATATGACGCTTGTCATGTCAGCAATTACGCAACTAATCATAGCATCGTTGTCGTTATCATCGTCGTCATCGTCGGCAGCGACATGAGTGCCGACGTCAATTTATCTATCATTCAATCTTTAGCAGAAAACCCTTTCATCATCGTAAGGGTTATTCCGCTTTTTCCTGTTGGAGTCATTCAACTGAAGATATCGTATGCCTGTCATTATTCAGCCAGAAGTGGAACTTGAACCTAAGCACTTTCTTAAATTGATATTATTTGTTAGAAGTTAACGGACATTAAATCCTGTGTAAAATTATAGTGAACGGCCTTCCTTCAAATCCATTACAGTTAAACTGTACCCATAAATCCTGTGTTCTTAGCACAGCATTCACCGACCGGCGTGGTGGCGCCCGCTATGGACAGTAAACAACACCATAAATCACCCCAACGCCAGTGCGCCATATTTTGCAACGTCGGACGGACAAATAGCCCATTTCCTCATACGTCAAAGGTTAACGAGCGAACGCAAATAAAATTAATGTAACTGGAGCGCTCCAATTCGTGTCGCCGTAGCGTAAGTTTTAGTTGTCCTTCAACTACTACACATTTTTCGGAGGCTTCTCTCTTGCATTTGCATCGTGTCCTCGTTCTTCCGGCTCCCCTGGTTCATTCTTTCTCGTGTCATTATTTCCCAACCACCTGGAGTGAAGAATGTACCTCTCAATTCTCGGCTCTTTATAGAGCACAACAGCACCACACAGCTGCCAGACTTATTTACATGGGCTTTTTCAATTTTCACTTGTAATCTGACTGGCTTGCCTCTGTGGGGGCTGGAGGAAGTAAATGACATCCATCTAACGAGGGCTTCCCAGTCTCGGCAACGGCGCGCAACCACGTGTGCCAATTTTCGTATATATGCGTGTATATGCTCGAAGCTCACTGGTTCACGACTTTAAGACACGAGCCACGTGCAGTACATAGGGCCGTGAACTTTAGCCACGTCGCTGAACCACTTCGAGAGGAGAATACTGATCAAAATGTGGAGCAGCAGCACATTGTAGAGAGTGGAATTGTGTGCTGTGGAGGAACATTGAGTCGGTGACAGTCTATTACTTGACATCGAGGACTTCTGACGGGATCTGGTGGTAGCAACAGTGGGTCGTAATAGGGAATGGTATATCTTAAAGTATTGAGGGTGCCAAAATGATGGTGAGACAATCAACCATTAGAATATATACCTACTGTGTACAGATTTCGAGTAGAGTTCTACGACTAGAAGACGAAAATTCCGTTTCAATTTGTTGTAGCATCATCCATGATTCTTCTCTATACTGTCTCCATAAATTTCACTTTTATAGACACTTCAATTACATTTTCTTCAATTATCTTACCCACCTTTTTACGGAACCGTCACTCATTCCGTTGGGAAGATGATCCTACGTTGGTCTTTTCTTACGTTCTGTTTTCATCTTGTTTACCCGCCAAATAGCCCGGGGAGTAAGTCGAGAAGAGCAATCGACAGCACCTAGGTCCTTGTTTTCCCTTTTCAAAGCATCCTAGTAGCCCACAGCCTGTTTGTTTACACAGCTTCTTTCTGGTCTCAAATACTTCTGCTTGCTCGAGCAAACAGCCTGCGGGCGTTTAGAGCATTGGAAATTGATGTGTATTCAATTCACGATTACTGCAAGATGAACGATATTCGTGATTACAACCCACCGAAACGTCTGATCGGCATGACACAAACACGCAACGCAGATCTACGCACGCTCAAGGAAGATGGAAAATCAGGCGAAAAAGTGTGGGTTAGGGATTAAATTTGTTTTTTTTTTTCACGGATCGCTGAAAGCACCCAAATCCGTTTTCTCCCCCCTAAGAACTCATTTTTGCGCGAAAGAATCCCAATGGGTCAAGATACGGGTTGGCCAAATTAAAGATCTATTTATCATCGGGGATTAAAATCTTATCCAATGTATCTTTTTTTCCTCCTAGTGGGAGTAAGCGGAATTAAACGAAAAAACCGGCTGTACTATAGTACGGTTCCTTTTTCATCTCGCGTCTACATTAGGAAGTTGGGACGGCATGCTGGCAATTTTCTGCTGGAATCCGAAGGCTTTGGCGATGCAGCAACTAGAACAAATACGAAATAAGCATAACGGAATCCTCCACAGCAACAGAAAGCAAACATGAAAGAGAAACGGAGGAAAGATTTCGAACAAAAAAGAAACTTATGTATTTACATTATTGTGGCGCACAGTAATGCCTATGACGTTTTTAGAATTCGGAGAGGAGGGGCCAATTTTCCAAAATTTTCCTTCAATTTTCAAAGTTTTGGTTTAAAAGATTTAACTTAATGGATAGTTTGTCAAGTGTCGTTTGAAATTAGTTTTTTTTAATGCGTCAATTTCATTAGAATTATAAAGCAAAATTATTATTATTTTTAGATTAATGAATGAAAAAAAAACAAAGTGGCTATTCATAAACCACAAAGACTTTGGCTGGTCTGACCAAAGCCTGCGTGCCAGAAATGTGATATTTCTGAAGGCTTTTGCAAGTAAAGGCGCTATATCCTTGGTTTTGAAGCCCGGATACAAGAGGAAAATATTTGTGTCCTATTCAAGAAGACCACGGAACAGGGAGTGTACATTCTTTATATGTGATTTGTCCCACAAATTTATTATTTTATATTATTTTTTTTCCGAAAAGGTCCTTGCACTGAACTGGCCGGCTTGACGTGCCGCAAGGGCTCAGTAGGGATCATGACCCGAAGCTAAGAGTCAGTTCCTTTGTGGTTATACTTATCACATTTATTAGCAGAGCAGCACATCGAAATTTTAGGTTCATTATATGCTTTATATCCCATGATTCCTTATATACTATACAATTTCAGATCATCCATGGATATCCCAAGTTTTGTAAAATAATTTTAAATCATTTTTTTTTCTCGTGGCTATGATACATTGTCTTAGCTTTCAGGTTCATGGTACAATTGCAGCAGGACCACAATCTGCAGACATTTAAATAAAAATGAAATTATTATCATTTTATATTATAACATCCATGCATTACATTTTGTATGCTTTTTTATAAGTCATTTTCAGCTTCGCATATATGCATCCTTGTCAGTTATAGCTCATCTAACCTACGTTATGTATTTGAAAAGATAGAAAGGTTTTTGATGTTTTTTTTATTTTTTAGAAAAAATCATATTTGAAAAATTCTACTTAAAAAAAGCTCTTTCCTTCTTCATCAAAAATATATATTAATTTAAAACCTTGCAGTTTACAATCATTCATTTCCTATTTCACAGACATAAAGTATCATTTATGGGTCCAGATGAACAAGAGCTATCGAAAAATTCAATTTTTTATCTGTTTGTATGTTTGTTTTATTAAGATTCATTTTTTGGATTCATACTCATATGAAATTTATTTCGCCTTATTATTAGCTGTTTTCAGTTTTTTTCCAATATTATTATGATATTAATACACATCTAATTTTTATTTTCAGTAACATACCAGTAGATGTCAGATACATCTTGTACCTACGTTTATTATGTTCTCTGACTATTATTGTGAAAACAAATTCTAATCTTAGTAGATCTTAATCCAATAGAAACTGCAAAAGTGGAAGTCTTTCGATGAGTGGATGTTCAGCTTAGTTACGGATATATGTATTCTACTATAGTTTACTGGCCTGCTGGTATTATTATTTTATATTATAACGTCAGTTTATTATTTTACGTTATGATATTAAATGATGTGACATAATTGCATTTAAATTCATTTCATTAAAATCACTATTTCCGATGAGACTCACTACATAAATTATTGCAAGGAAACGGAACAGCACATCGAAATTTTAGGTTTACTTTTCTATTGCTATATAATTTCAGATCATTCATAGGTATCCCAAGTTTTATGAGATAATTTAATATCAATTTTTTTTTCTCGCAGCTACATTGTCTAACTTTCAGGTCCACAAATGGAAGTGTTATTATCATTCTTATATTCATTCAATATATTATTTGTCATTATAATATTCATTCACTATATTTTTATAATTTTAATATTAATTCACAAGATTTTAAATATTACTATATGACACTGAATATATATTGGGAAAGGAGGGAGCATCAGGGTATCACTCAAGCTGGAATTGGACAATGGAGTGGTATGACAACCGGCGTCTAGGAGGGAACAAACAGTATCATTTTCTTTATCCTACCGATTCGATTGTGATGCTGTGAATTCTACTCCAACAGTTTCAGTGAGAGTGACGCGCCCTTCTTAACAAACCATCCCGTAGAAAGCTTAATAAGTATTGCGAATTGGGTAATTCTATTTGTTGGATCGTATCGTTGGAAGGAGAATCTCATGTTCCTGCGGGTTTCGCGTGAGTGTCTCTGCTTACGGGTCCGCCCCACCGTTTTTGGCCCTTCATACAGCGTTACTGTGAATGCAAACCGGTAACTCAATTTGATCTTGCTATTAAGTGGAGCTGCATAACGGGTGTCCACTAAAAAATGAGAATGATTTCAATACTTTTCCATCAGAACAAAAAAGGCCGCATAGATATGTCACTTTGGATGAATGAACGTTGCACTCTCCAGAAAATTTTCATACACTCTTATTTCACTCTAACATGTTCAGTCGTGTTCAGCATGCCGTCGAAATAGGAAGAACTGCGCGCGCGCGTTGTACAATTCTTTCAAGCGAACGAAGATCGTGGAAAAAAATACACGGTGGACCATTTTTGTCGTGAAAAAGTTCCGGTATCCACCGTATACCGTATCCTGGCATGCATGAGAGTAACCCGGAAGAAAGGTTGCGGCCGTCCAGCGAAAATAATGAATGAGAAAACGCTCCGCTCGCTGCGCAGCATGTTCAACAACAAGGATTCGGTAAGTCAACGGGAAGCAGCCCGAAAGTTCCATTGTTCGAAGTCACTCATCTGCAAGACGCTAAAGAAAGAAGGAATAGTGTGTAGAAAGAAAACCAGATCCCCAGAGTACACAGATGAGCCGATTCAAACCGTGAAATCCCAATGCCGCTGGATGACTCGGAATTACGGCGGAAAATCTTTCGTTCTGGACGACGAAAGCTACTTTCCTCTTTCGAAGTCTCAGATACCGGGAAACGACCGATTCTACACTAAGGACAAATCTACTACTCCTCCAAAAGTAATGTATAAGTTCAAGCACAAATTTGAATCGAAGGTTATGTTATACATCGTAATATCCGATAAGGGTATTTCGAAGCCGTGGTTCAAACCAAGCGGTTTGGCCATCAACCAGGAGGTGTACCAAAGAGAGTGTTTGCAGAAAATACTCATCCCATTTCTTAAACAACATCACTCGGATGGCAAATACGTGTTTTGGCCGGACAAGGCATCATCGCACTACGCAAAAAAAACGCTAACGTTTTTGGAGAGCCAAAATATACCATATGTCCCAAAAGACCGGAATCCGACAAATTTGCCACAGTGCCGTCCTATCGAGGATTTCTTCGGTCTTTTGAGCTCCATGGTATACAAGGATAATTGGAAGGCCAAGAACACCAAGCAACTTACCAACAGGATCAAAAGCTGCATCCGAAAAATTGATGTGGCTGCCGTCCAACGGTCATGTTCCAGCATAACGACTAAGCTGCGCCGCACGGCGGACCACGGACCATATGACAATATTCACTAAACTTAGTTTGAAGATTTAAGTTGACCCTTTTAATAAAATAAATCAGTTTGAACAAAACTTCACTGGTATTTTTTTCCTGACCCATTCTTTTCGTTCTCATTATTTAGTGGACACCCGTTACATGACAAGGTCTTAGAAGGGATGGTGGCTACCTTACATACATACATCATTATGCTCGCCAAAGAAGGTTTCCAGAAACATTCCATCTAAATACCAACACTAGAGCCATGGATGTAGCATAAGTTCTCGATATTTTTTAAGATAGGCTCACTTCTCACGTATCGCTGCAAATCAAAAAGTTCATAATCATTTCGTTTTGTTATCAAATGGCGTTTTACTCTAGCTCTAAATGATGCTTTGAAGTAATTTTTAAATAACCGTTGTATGGAGGAATTGGAAAAATTCGCTTCTTTAGCCAGCTTCCTGATAGACCTTACTGGATTTTGATGATGATGATGATAATGATGGTCCTGCCACTTACCCCTACAAAGGTTTGAGCTAGACAATTTATCTATTAGATAATTTATTTAAAAACAATTCAACCAGTTATGCAAAACAAAAAACGAACTGATTTCACCTGCAGATGTAAACTTCTTCAAAACTGTTCATTTGCTTTACAGCGATATAATTGTGATAAGCTATTGATGTCAACCACAAATGTTGGCAAGTATTCCCAGTGACCAGGAAATCCTATTACAATTCAAGTCACAGAATCCCGTATAATGACATTATCAAAAGACAAGCCAATATCCAATTCTGCCCGTCAATTAGGTTCCAACTCTCATGGAACCGCCACCTTAGACAATCAGCCAGACAACCCATTACTATTTAATGGCATCTTCTCAAGCATCAAAGGCCAATATTTTTTTGATTAATTCAAAAAGAAGTCCTTTATACCTGTATACCGCGCGCGAGGCTCAAACTTTTGTAGACTAGATAAAAAATAAAACTGCTTTAAATTACAATAAAAAAAATCTTTAAATCCATCATCATCATCGCAGCGAAAAGTATAGTTTGATTGTGCCCCTTGACAAATATAAAACATTTAACAATAAACCATACAAAAATATCCGTTGTAATAACAACGTCAAGATACAAAATTAGTCAAGAGTAAAAAGTTAACAGCTACTCTGTTCAAAAGGCAGCTTTGATGTGTGAAATACATTGTCTCAAAATGGTGATTTGCTTCACTTTTTCCATGATCAATCTAGAAACAGTACAAGCAGACCGAGGACGTCAACTCCCCAGTTTTTATGGGCACGGTTTGTCAAGAAAAGATTGTTCGATACGGTATATTTTTGTCAGAAACCACAATCGCCGTCAGAAACCACAATCGCCGACTAGAAAAGACTTTTATGTGAGTAGCAAATAGTAATAAACTATTGAAAAGAACACAAATAAGACGTCATGTCTTATAATTACGTTTTCCATACTAAATTCACCAAATGCACCTATCACAGATCAAAAATTCAGACCAACAAACAATCTTCGATAGGCCTGGAAAACTTAAAAAAAAAAATTTGTATAAATGATGATGATGATGATGATGATGATGATGATGATGATATAAAACTACCATCTATTGTAGCAAGGTAACTTTTCATAGCAGTGGAATAATCTGAAAAACGATTTGATCAGGATTCTAATATTGTTTGTGATCTTCAAGCTCCTGTAGGAAGGGCCAAAAACGTTTGGGCGGGCCCGTAAGCAGAGACACTTATGCGAAACCCGCGAATATAGGGAAAAGAATCTCCTTCCAAAAGCATGTTCACACGCACAGCACTAGAATCGAGCCCTCGATTGACAGAATAAACCCAATAGATGGGGTCGAAGAGCCCGCCCTCGTTCCGCGATGTTAACAATAGGGAGGAGGCAGTCCCATGCTCCCTATCCAAATCGTTTCACTTGGGTGCCCTGATGGTCCCTCCCTTTCCCCGTTATATGTTATTTAATATTTAGTATATTTTGTACACACAATATTAGGATATCATTATAGACAAACATGCCAATTTATTCAAATTTCAAACTTGAATGATACTACCAATGGATTGTTACTGAAAAATAAATAAAAAATTAGATATGAATTAATATCCTTCTTGTCCTGGAAAAGCTGAAAACAGAATAGATCATTCCAAATATCAAAGATAAAATTTCAATAAAAGATATTGTTTTATAAGACATGTAGTAATATTTTTTTTTTTATACTGTTCTAGTAACATTTCAAAGATAGCAATTGGAGTGAACGAAGAGTCCGGTTTGATGATTCCTGAAATAAATGGCTTATCTACCATAATGCCACTAAACACAATATTAAAATATAATTTTACATTGCTTATAAGCACATGCCAGTCTTGTAGTAGTTGAAATTCAGAAATGCAATTTTAAATTAAGTGTAATGCTGAAATGCTGAAAAACAAATTGAGCCTTTGATGCCCGTCGTGTTTCTCCCGGCTCTTACATGGTTTTGGAATGCAAAAATGATTCCAAAGCGTGCTGAAATTATTGATAAAATGAGAATGGGAAATATACAATATGATTTAAAGGTACACGATCTTCAGTCGCACCCCCTCACTTCGCTATTGTCAGATTGACAATATTGCCCAGGCTACGCCAACCAGCGTCTCCATGTTTCAGCTGGCAGTCTTTTGTGATCATATGACTCGTGGAGGCGTGAGGTAGGAACTTGTGAGGACGAGAGGTCGGCCGCATCCTCCTTCGAAGTTGTCAACTCACCATTTGAAGCCCAAAAAAAAAAAGAAGAAGTTTTTTCCCTTTTTGACCATTTTGCCGTGCTCTCGGTACAGGAGGTGCCAAAGAAGGTAAAGGTCCCCCGCTTTTCATCACATCAAAGGACATCGCTGCACTCAGGACCAAGTTGCAGCCATCCAAATTCACTCGCTGAACAAGCTGTGCAGTACTGGACATAAAGATCATGTGCTCAACGGAAGTTGACTACCGTGCTGTTGGCGCTCACATAGTCGCCAAGTAACACGAGTTCTACACTCACGACGTACCCGGAAGCGATCCACTGAAGGTGATTCTACGTGGCCTTCCAGAACTCGCTCCGGAGGCAATCATCGCAGAGCAGCAAGTCGGTGGCTCTAAAGCCTTAGGTGATCCCCATCAAAATCCAGCAATAGGGAAATCATCGAGACCAACTCTATCTTGTCCACCTTGAGAAGTCACGATGGCGGACTTGATTAAAACGCGGGCCCTCTTCAACATTATCGTCGAGTGGGACCGGTATCGCCCGAAACAGCACGACGTGACGCAGTGTGATAACTACCTTGCGTTCGGCCATGGAGCCCGAAACTGCCACATGAAACCGCGGTGTAGCAATTGCGCCAGAGCGTACGCCATCAAGGATTTTGCACCGATGGACGAAAGTACTCCGCTGAAATGCACCAACAAAACCACGGAGCAGCAAACGAGCCTGCCCCAAACATGCAGAGTTTTTGGCGATCCTCAAGCAGGCGTCCACCAAGTCCCGGCTTGGTCAACGCCGTCCGCCACCTCCGATTAACGAGGAGCACTTCCCGAAGCTCCGGTACCAATTGCCAAACTTACCACGGCTCTATTCAAATCACCTCCAGACCAACCACCCGTCAGTTTTCGTTCAGCGACGATTTGCGGCAGCCACCACCGCCCCCACACCAGCTCCCCCTCCAGGCTGGTGCAATTCGGGTTGCAGTACTTCCACTCAACCACCCGCCGATGGACAGCTCTATGACTCGGAGTAAATGTTGGAGTTCGTCCAACTGTACCGTCAACTACGTTCCTGCCTCTCGAAAGAGGAAAGGCTCAAAGCCGCCACATCCGTGATGATGACATTCATATTCAAGTACGGATCGTAAATTCACCATCAACATTCTTAATTGGAATCCTTGTTCCATCCGGAACAAAGTAATTGAGCTCGGTGACTTTCTCAACAGGAAGGACATCGACATCGCCATCGCCATCGTCACGGAGACGCACCTCTAGCCCGAACTGAGCATCTCCTTCCCAGGCTACCGAATTGTGCGACTTGATTGTTGCGGTTCTGTTAGAGGAGTCACGATCACCCTGTACAACAACTACAACTGCCACCTGCTTTCGAGCTTCCAGCTATAGTTTATCGAAGCCATCGTAATTGAATTCAAATCTGCCGTCAGCCCGATCACCATCATCGCGGACCTACGAGATGACATCCGCAAGCTAACTTGGAGGCAAGGGCAGTTTATTATTGCCAAAGACCTGATCGCAAAACACGAAACCTGGGGGAACACCCGGCGCAACCAAAACGGCACCATGCTACAGGAGGACCTTAAAAAGGGCCATTAAACTATCCTGAGGCCAGGTACTCCCACCCGGTTGAGCAGATCCGGGCCCCATTCAACGATCGACATCTTCCTCACCAATATGGGGAACAACATCGACCAACTGGTTGTGCCAACCTGGTGGCTAAAGCTGGCTCCACGGTCCATCGGCATCGGATCACCAGGTGGAACCATCATCGCACCAGATGGGAGAGATTCCGACAGCACCTCGACAACAGCGTCGATTTCGACTTGCACCTCGAGTCGGTTGATGACATCAATCGGCAACTGCAGAGCATTTGGCAAGTGAACTCGTAGGCCCGAGGGCAACATATCCCAGTTATAGATCAAGTGAGCAACTCTGTACCCATTGTTAGACCCACTGAAGATTTGATACAATTGCGCAAAGCCACCCGAAGGCAATACCCTGAAATAACAGGTCTGTCTACCTTAAAAAGTCATTGTCATCGAGTCACTAAAATTATCAAGGCCAGACTAGTGGACCTTTCTAGTTAGCGTATGCTACGTTGTTTACAAAAATGTCCTATACGCCTGATTTCATCAATAAAGTAATTCACTGTCAACCTTTTTTGTTAAGATAGATAGAAACTAGCAACTAGCAGTTAAAGCCAAACAGGAAATACTTTGCAAATTAAAATTAATCCAAGCTGCTTATTTTGATGATCAAACATTATTCTTCACTGACAGGAATTCTCACTCACCCTGTAAGTGCAAATTTCAATTTCTTTCTAAACAGACTGATTTGACATAGCAATCAAATGATTCTTTAATACCAAATTTAATTTAAAAAAAAAACTTTACAATGTAATCCGATTTAGTTGATGTCATAGTACGATGGAATAGTGACACATTGTATATAAATCGAAAATTTTAAATTTTTACGGTTTAACTTAAGCAGGTTACTGTAAAGAACATAATTATTTGTGATTTTGACTTCAAATAAAAGGATTTGCGATACTGTCTGTGTAATGTTAAACGACTTCTGGTTGTCTAGGTTTGATTGAAAATTTGGTATTCAGCATTTTTCAGTGTCCGCGTGAGACACCTGAAGGCAAACTGTATTTCCCGAATGACATTAAATCCATTCATGTTCCTGAGATCCTGACTATTTCTTATATAAATCGACATTTTCTAAAAATTATTCAACTAACTCTTTAAATTATGTAAAGGGTTTCAATCGCCGTTGCTGCTGAGCTGAAGTTTTAGTGTTCCTTTTTTTTTTAAATAAGAACAACGGTTGCCCTGCCACGAATGTTGAAATTGAGGCACTGAAAAATCAAATTTCCGAAGCATTGATTTCGGTGCAAACATTGTCAAATCAAGAACAGTTTATGAGAACCGAATTAAAGATTTCTTCGAAAAACACGTCACTATAATATCCTACATCCTTCAGCATTGAAATGTAGAAGGCTTGTAAGCAACATAAGGAAATACGATTACCGAGCTCCACCTTCATTCAGGTTGAATGGCTTCCTATACCAGACTGGTATTACCAGTTTGGGATGGGGGCATTAAATACAAATGTGTTGATTATGTTTACGGCAAAGAACCCTCCGACGAACACGTCCCGAGTAAATAGTAAGCAATTCCTGCTTTTCAGCTGATGCTGGCCCAATCAACCTTTCCTTTAGCCTATACGAGGGCTCGCTTGATTATGAACTGCAAAGATTGCCATTTTCTGAAACTACCATACACTAAATACTCTCTGGGCAAGAAGGAAATTGAATAAAAGTTCAAAAAAGATTGTGCTTTTTATATCATGTCCAGGAGTTTTCCGATATCTTAAACTATAATGCTTGATTGAAGACTAATAAAAAAAAGTTTAAAAACACTTATCCGAACACTTCTCTCGAATAAAATTCACAGTATGACAATATCAGCCGAACTGAAAACTGATTTGACTGAACTGAACGAGTTATAAACTAAGCTTACAGACCATCTACGGGAAGAACATAATTGATTTTTTGAATCACCCTAATGATAACCTAAGTAGCTCTTGAAATAATATTTATCAAAGAACATGATTCATCACAATGATGATTGGAAATATCTACTGTTCAAATCCTACATACGCCTGTTGCATGTCAAAAAGCGCTGTGCCGAAGAAAAAGAAAACCAAGCGGAAAAGCTTTACATCCAGGACAATGAATTTCCGCACTCTGTGACAGACCGGCCGCCACCCTAGGAGAGAAATGTTTGAAGAAAAAATAACTACAAATCGTGAGGTGGCATGGCAGAAGACAAATGAAAAAAATGCGCAAATACATACACCCACCCGGATCTCGAGAAATATACAACACATACTAGATTGCATACATACAGCATAGGTAACCTACCGCAGAGCGACACGCTAATGCCCACCCGTGGCTAAGCATTCAGCACATGCTGATGCTAACGGTTGACTGCGGCTCTAGGGTTACCAGGTTGAGCCCTTTAATTTACCGGCAACTTCTGCAAAGTAATAAACGAAATGAGCCAGCTGTGGGCACGCGGCAAAACTCGTCCGTATTTATCCAATGCAGCAAACGTGCCAAGGGTGGAATTTGTTCGTTTTTATTTTTAAACAAGCTTTGGTTTGAGCCAGTGCACCATGGTCAGTGGGAGCGATGTGCAATATTGGTAAAGTTTTTCCGTTTGAAGCGTGGGACAGTTTTCTATTATGGGGGGATATTAAATTTTGAAATGTTTCAAACTGTTGCATGGAAGATTGCTATAGCTTGAATGGATGAACGTGTTTGTGCTTTTCATCTTCACCATGGCTTAAGCATGATTCGAAGTATCGATTTTGCTCCACCCCATTCAATCGATTTCTAATCAGACGCTGGTCCTCCGAGCTCTTCTGTTGTGAGCTCGTATCGCACTGGTTCAAGCAATGTTTTTGTTCTCATTCCCTAGCTCTGCATCTTAATCACATTCGGAAGTGTTTGCTATCTGTGGTTTTTCCAGCTTCAACTTTTTGGATGCCTTTTTAATAAATTTGGTAGTTAATTAATTATTGGTTTAAAGTTAATAACAACTTGATGAGAATTATCGACTGAAAAATGGAAAAAAAAACTGTGTTTTGCAATATAACATAGTAGTCTTCACTTTATTTATCGCTCTAGGCACATCAACGTTGACTGCTGCGAGGCTGATGGAGCATCTCACAATAAAATTATTTTCTTAAATAACGACCATAATATCCAACTATGCTGACGCTTAACCAAAAAGGCAAACGGGACAAACCAACCTACTAGTCCTTTATTTTCAAGTAGGATAAATTCTTTATTTTCAAGTAGGAAGTGATGAGATTAATATTAGAAGTAGCATGTAGCCTAATAACTACTTTTCTTAGCATATTTCAGCGAAATTCATCGCAATTAAAGCTTGATTCACTTTATTTCTGGACGCTGGAGATCAGCTCTATGTCGAAATTGTTTTGATGAACTAAACAGTTTGGCACCCAGAATAAAGGTTTTTTCTGCACTTCCAGAAAAAAAAAAACAACAATCTTTTTCCGTTTTGGATTTGGAACACCTTGCATCATCTTTTCGACACTTTGTTCGCTAACGTAAGCGGCTATTTTATTCCACCATCTCTTCGTCTTTTCACCATCCCGAATCACCTTTCCTGTTTTGATGGCTTCCGCTTAACAATTGCCCAACATGTCTTGTTCAAGCGAAATTTAAGCGCAGTTGGGTGGGTTAAGGTCCTTTTCGGTGAAATCCACCTTTTGTCACAGTATTAATGAAATGTCGTAGTGGGAGTCAAAGTGTAGTGGCATATGTGGCTAAAACTTTACACGGCCTTTATGTACTTGGATGAACGATAGATTGCATTTTTATAAGCACTTTTTATTGTAAATCTTCGAGTTAATAGACTCTTTTGCAACGAAAATTTTTTTTTTGAAATTTTCTAGTGATTTTATAAGCAAAAACCAACTTGGAGATATTTTTGAAGCCGCGGTGACATTCAAAATTTTCCTGGAAAACTGGCCAAAGTTAAAATAGACGTCGGACGGTGCTATTGTTGGAATTGTGCTTTAAGGCCATGTCACCATCTGAGAGTCCTGGGTTTGTTTAAATTGTTTTCAGAACTTTCCAATGCAATTGCCGATTGTAAGTTTCACTACGACGTTTACTGTGATATTCCGAACAATAATTGTCCGCTCACAAAAACGATTGAGGACACAAATTCAACAATTTTTCAATCTTTTGACGTGACTAGGTTGGATTTTCAAGTGTTCAAAGTGTCCAAAATTTATTCCCTACGTTCGGCTTCCCTCTGTCACAACATTTTTAAATCTCAATTAATCTTAACAGAACCTCTCCCACACGTAGAAAAGAGCTTCACAAACAATCTGCTGTCAAAACACTCAAAACTGACCGCAAGAAGCGCAGTAAAAAAAAAGCAGTCCGTCCAGATTTTAAGTGAATCAAGCTTTATGTTCGTAGTTTATTCTAATTCTCTGTGTTGCGACCGTTAGCAAGCCTTGATTTTGTTAGTTTATGTCAAATACAAAAAAAAAATTGATTTATGTTCAACCCGTTAAATTGAATAGTCAAGTTTTTTCATAGAACATAATATTGGCGACGAGGATTTAAACGAAGTCAAGCGAGGCAAGATGAGTCCGGAATTTGAAGCCAATCTTCTAAGGATTCGCGCAAATCAAAGCAAAATTCTTCAAGAGCTTTATGCTTCAAGAGTCGTAGCAGTTCAACGAGTTGAAGCTGGAGACGGTAGTCTGCATAACAATCAGCAGCTTCCGGCAACCAAACCGACGAATTCGAGTTCCTGATCGAATTTCTAAAAGAGGAAACGGCGAATTAAGCTACGATCCAGAAGCAGGAGTTAGTTGTGAAGATTGGTTCCTGAAATACGAAGACCTTTTCAAAGAAGATGTTCGAAATTTGGATGATCCAGTTAAGGTCCGGCTATTGCTTCGTAATTTGAGCACTGTAGCTCACAAGAAATATGTGAATTACATACTTCGAAGAAACCAAAGGAAATTTCATTTTAAAAAACCATCAAGACGTACATTGAAGTCCATTTTCGGCCAATATACATCTTTCTTCAATCTACGATATCAGTATCTCCAACTCCAGAAGAATTCGACCGATGACTTCTTTACCTACGCTGGAATCTTAAACGAGAAGTGAAGCGTGGAGAAATCAAGCTTCAAGAAATGAAAGTTCCAATCCTGCGGCGCAGATGACGTGTTACATTCGTTGGCCGCGAATCTTGAATCATAAAAATGATACAGCAATGATAGAGATGCCTTGTAAAATAAGTCTAGAGTTTGTGCCGTAAAGCAGTCAACCAACATGAGGATCACTGATCATCATCGACAACCGCCGAATGTTCATCATCAGCAACAATGAGATACTCCAAGCTCTCCATGCTGGCCTCTAGTGGGGAAATGCAGTATTCGAAGCAATGTTCATAACTTCACCATGAGTGCAAGTCACTCAAGAAGATTGGGCACAACGAAGGGTACTGTGCCTGTCGTACCTTGCGAAATCGAATTTCAAGACCCAAGATTCCGCAAAGGCACTGTGAATTTATTCCATCAATTGCCGGCAACACTGCAGCCAGACGTAAGATCGTGATTGTTGAAATCTACGAAAATCCTATGAAACTTTGGTGTTGATAGTGCAGCAGACATCACAATAATCTCCATCGATGTTTGCAGCGCAAGCACCGGAAGCCCAGTTGATAGGTCCAGCATACATCAACATTGTGAATGCATCCGGTGACAACATGAACCTGATAGCTGAATTTAACTGCAGTATTTCATTGAACGACGTTGTTAAACAAGGAAAGTGTTTCGTCTCCAACGTGAAGGCTAAGTGGACCGAGTTATTTGGATGGTAGAACATAACATGCAACGCAGTATGTAATCAAGCTACCTCCGAAAGTTTTCCGGGTAAATCTAACTTGCGGGGAAGAATCATCCGAAGTCTTTCACAATCTTATTAAAACTCGAATGCCGCACCAAGAAGCGCGTTTGCAGCTGAAGAAAGTGAAGACAGACACCAAGTCGATTTTTCGTCAGAAACGTCCAGTTCGGTACGCGGCCGAAGGGGAAAAGATCGAAACCGAGTTGGAGCGACTTCAAAGTTTGGGAATCATTTCACCGATATCGTACTCTAAATGGGCCGCTAAACCTAATGGCAAAGTGAGGATTTGTGCGGATTATTCGACAGGATTCAATGAAGCATTAGAATGAAATCAGCATCCACTACCCCTTCCACAATATATTTTAGCAAAACTTATTGACAAAAAAATATTTAGCCGAATTCTTTTGTCGGACGAAAGTTAGTGAGGAATTCCGAAGAATGCTAAAAATCAATACGCAGAAAGGACTCTTTCACTTCAATCGCCTTACTCCTGGCGTCAAGACAGCATCGTTGATAACATCATTGCGGATCTGGAAGCCGTTAGTGGATATTTGGACGATATCATTGTAGCTAGTGACACTTTGGATGAACAGGTCAAGCAACTCGAAAGTCTGCTAACCCACATCGAAGAATATGGCTTCCATTTGAAAATTTAGCAAGGCAACTTCTTCATGCAGCAGATTAAGTACCGCGGGTTCATTGTTGATACACACGGAGTTCGACCAGATGAAGCCAATCATCAGTATGCCAGCTCATCAGTAATAAATTACTACGGAAAGTTTGTGAAATCTATCGTGATTTACTTCATCTATTGGATAATTTATTAAAGAAAAATATCTTCTGAAACTGGAGCCAGCAATGTTCAGAACCGTCTAAAAAATTCAAGCAGATCCTCCAATGAGATCTACTTCTGACGCACTATAATCCACAGCTAGAAATGATAGCAGCAGATGCATCGCAGAACGGGCTCTTCATGGCAACAGTTGGAACACATTAATGAAAAACAAAATGTACAATTCAACCAAAAGCACGGAGCGAAACAGCGTAGTTTTTAAGTTGGTAAGGAAGCTTATGCTGAAATCCACATTCGTAGTAGGCGTTTTTTGGGCACAAGGAGTTGTCATCGAATAGAAAGGTAATGTGATTTAGAAAGGGGTTGTTGCAAGATCCAAGACGTCAAGGTTTGATTCGGTCACATACTAATCAACTTCGACGACGGGCAACTGAAACAACGTCAGATCAAGCAGAAGCATCAGGTCAAGAGGAAAACGATGCTCTTCCATTGCAAAGATTGCTGGATGAGTTTTCCATTTCAAATCAACAAACAATTGACGTCTATGAAACAACCTGGACAGAAGAAATTGTAGAACCACAAGATTACCTGATGAATTGGCAGTACCTGAGCCTTGCTACGCTTGCAACTAAATGAATGAAAATACAATAGAACTGGCACTTTAATGGGTTTTTTAGAAATGAGTTTTGTTCAAATATTTTCGTTTGCTAATGTGTGTAATTTCGGCAAAATTAAACGTAGATGTGTATTTTTAATTATACCCTCAGATCTTTAGTTTCTACCATGGTTTTTCTTTGTGTGTATATGCCATATCCTGTCAGTTTGAAAGACATTTTCTTTTGCATAACCTTGGATAAACTTCTTGTGCATAATGTAGCACTAAGAGTAACTCAAGCATCCCCCATTCTTGACTTAAAAGGGGTTAAAACTTCTATCAGAACATGCTAATTACCCGAAAAATACACATTTTGTGTTTAGTTGCCTGGATAATTCTCATGTTTGGTTAAAATTTCTATTTCATTTTTATGAGAGCTCCCCCCCCCCCCCTCCGGAGAGAAGAGGAGTCTTGAACTGCCAATAAAAAAATCCTGCCTCCAAAGTCCCTACATGCCAAGTTTGGTTCCAGTTGCTTGATTAGTTCTCGAGTTATGCACAAATTAGTGTTTTATTTGTATGAACCTCCCCTACCAGACGTGGAAGGAGTCTCGAACCATCATTGAAACTTTCTCCGGCCCAAAAAACACCTGCATGCAAATTTTTATAACAGTAGGGATAGTTCTCATGTTTGGTTATAATATGTGTTTCATTTGTATGAGAGCCCCCCTCCCCTTCCAAAAAGAGGAGGGGTCTCGAACCAACGTGGAAACATTTCTTGCCTTCAAAAACCTCCACATGCCAAATTTTGTTCCATATGTTTGTTTTTTAAGTTCTCGAGTTATGCAAAAAAAAAATCTGTTTCATTTGAATGTGAGCCATCCCTTCCTATTAGATGAGGGGTCTCAGACTACCATAGAAACATTTCTTGTCTCCAAAAACCCCCACATGCCGAATTTGGTTCCATTTTCTTGATTAGTTCTCGAGTTGTGCACGAATTTGTGTTTCATTTATATGGAAGCTCCTCCCCCCTTTAAGAAGGGGGAGTAGTCTCAAACCATGATAAGAACCTTTTCCGGTCCTAAAAACCTCTGCATACAAATTTTTATAAAAGTAGGAAGAATTCTCATGTTTTGTTTAAATTTGTGTTTCATTTGTATGAGACCCCTCCCCCTTTACCAGAAAAAGTAGGGTTCTCAAACCACCGTAGAAACATTTATTGCTTTTAAAATCCCCGCATGCCAAATTTGGTTCCATTTGCTTTATTAGATCTAGAGTTATGCAGAATTTTCAGTTTCATTTGTATTACAGCCCCCCTTCTAGGAGAGGGGAGGGGTCTCAAGCTACCATAGAAACTTTTTTCGCCTCCAGAAAACCCCACATGCCAAATTTGGTTCCATTTGCTTGATTAGTTCTTGAGATATGCAGAAACTTCTGTTTCATTTGTATGGGAGTCTCCTTTTCTAGAGAGGGGAGGGGTCTCAAACTACCATAGAAACATTTTTTGCCTGCAAAAACTTCTGCATGCTAAGTTTGGGTTCCTTTGCTTGATTAGTTCTCAAGTTATGCAGAAATATGTGCTTCATTTGTATGGGAGCCCCCCTTTCCAGAGAAGGGAAGGGTCTCAAACTATCATAAGAACCTTTTCCGGCCCCAAAAACTTCTCCATACAAAATTTCACGTAGATCGGTTCAGTAGTTCTCGAGCCTATGAGGTTCAGACAGACATACAGACAGACAGACAGACGGTTGGGTAGAAATCCATTTTTATATATATTTTTTTTTTTATTTTACGTCGGCCTATTTCCTCACATGGTGACAATCACCGACGCCAGGAAGACGACTCCACCACCTGGACCCTACCTAACGACTCATGAATATGAGCCGGGACCAACGGCTTTACTTCCCTTCCGAAGGAAGACGTGACCAGATTTTTTCGCCTCAGAAAAACCACCGACGTCGATTGGGATTGAACCCAGACCCACTGGGGTGCCAAGTAGCAGTCATGCTTACCACTACACCACCGACGCTGGCTTTTTTTATATATATAGATAGATAGATAATAAATGTGTTGCAAAACATGTCTAGTTCGGATCGAGTTGGATCTCTCGTATTCTATGTTTCAATCTGACTAAAGATTGAGCTAAACACATTTTTTTTTCACTACTGGAAGTGATGCATACTTTATCATTGTTCTTAAATACATTGTTCCATACATTTATCCAACATGAACAGGACAAGATGTTATGGGTAGTTCTAAATATTGCTGAAGTAACATCACACCAACCATATTTTGCAAAACGTGTTGTTTTTTCTCATAAAGATGGATTTGTTGTAACAGGTTCAATACCTTTCTGTAATTAAAGTAAAGACCGTAAATTTTTTTCTCTCCAATAGAATTGCTCTCTGGACTCCCTAGAAATTGATGGCATGTTTCTATTCGCTCGGGTGCTGTCAGTTCAATCGAAGATGGCGTCGAAACAGCAAGCACTCCGCGAGCGTGCTTACGGTTTTACGAAACACATGGTCATCGTGGAAAAAAGTTTACGGTAGACCACTTTCGAGACGAAAACGTGCCCGTGAGTACAGTTTACCGGATCCTGGCATCCCTGAGCGTGGAGCCGGTCAGGCCGGTCCGTCGAAGATAATGGCGAAGAAGAAGAAGGAAGTGTTGAAAAAGCTGTTCGACAACAAGGACGGAATGAGTTTGCGTGACGCGGGCCGAAAATATCACTGTTCCCATACCTTGATTCACCGAACCCTCAAGATGCAGGACATCATCTGTCGGAAGAAGACTCGGTCCCCCGAGTACACGGACGAGCAGATAGCGACCATGAAATCACAGTGCCAGTGGGTGACGCAGAACTACCGCGAGACGTCATTCGTGCTGGACGACGAAAGTTACTTTCCGCTCTCGAAGACCAACATTCCAGGAAATGACAGCTACTATTCCAGCGACAAGTCGGCCACACCCCCCGAAGTAGCCGAGCGGTCTGGTCATTAATCAATAAGTGTAACAGGAGGAGTGTATTGAGAAAATTCTTCTGCCGTTCTTAAAGGAGCATGATGTGGATGGGAAGTACGTCTTCTGACAGGACAAGGCGTCTTCCCATTACGCCAAGAAGACGCTGGAGTATCTTGAGCAGAAAAAGATATCGTACGAAAGGAAGGAAGCTAATTAACTTTCCCCTGTGCCGTCCCATTGAGGATTTTTTGGCCTCAGTGCCCTAGTGTACACAAATAATTGGCGGGTCAAGGATACGAAGCAGTTGACCATGAGGATCTAGAATTGTATCCGGAAGATGGACGTCAGTGCAGTCCAGCGCTCTTGTGAGAGCATCGCGACTAAGTTGCGTCGTACGGCTGACCAATATATATTGAGGTTTTTTTGAAGAATAAACATTATGTTTTTAATAAAAAATACTGAACTCGTTGTAACAATTTTTTTTTCACTATGACACCCGTTACAAGAGTGTGGTTTCACTGCCAACGGGAAGCATATCATAGATACTCAGAGTTTAAATTTCAACAATCGCAGTTGGCTAAGCAAAGAACCTATCACGCCAAGGACTAGTGTTCAAATCCCACGCTTGGCGTTGCTATATTTTTGTATGAGAATGATTTTTTTTTTTCCATTTTATGTTTTAAAGGGCGAACACGAAATTATTGCGACACATTCAACAGGGCATAACTTTTTTACCATTGGGTAAAAATCAACCAAATTTTGCACACTTTCTCATTGATGTGTATTGTTTACATGCTGTCAAACTCGAAGTCGTGTTTTTCGATTGAACGAAAATGGAGGTGAACCAACGCGAGTCGAGAGAACAAATTCTTTCCAAACACCTGGAATTTCCTGACCTGTCGCACGTCCGTGTTGAACATTCACCATTCAACCGTCTCCAGAGTGTTGAAGCGGTTCCAGGAGCGGTTGACGTTGGACCACGGCAAAGGAGCTGGAAGAAAACCGGGACCGGAGAACAAAAAGACGGAGGGAAAGGTGAAGCGGATGATTAAAGCAAATCCCAACGTCTCAAGCCGTGATTTGGCTAAAAAAGATCGGCATGTCGCAGAGCTACGTCCAGAATGCAAAGAAGAGAGCTGGACTACATACATACAAGGTACAGAACTTCCCAAACCGCGATGAGCGGCAACAATCGACGGCTAAAACTCGGGCACGGAAGCTCTACGAGAAGATGCTGACAAAATATGGGTGCTGTGTGATGGACGACGAAACGTATATAAAAGCCGATTTTAAGCAAATTCCGGGGTTGGAGTTTTTCACCGGCTAGAGCAAGTTCTATGTGGACGACAAATTTAAGAAGAAGAAAATGTCGAAGTTCGCCTCCAAATATCTCATTTGGCAGGCCATCTGCTCTTGCGGACTGAGGAGTGAGCCTTTCGTGACAAAGGGCACAGTAAATGGCGAGATCTACAAATCTGAGTGCCTCGAGAAGCGCCTTTTGCCGTTCTTGCAGCAGCACGACGAAGCTCGGCTATTTTGGCCAGATTTGGCATCATGCCACTATTCTAAAAGTGTCCTGGAGTGGTATGAGGCCAATTCTGTCCATTTGGTTCCAAAGGACATGAATCCGCCAAACTGTCCGGAGCTGCGCCCGGTGGAGCAATACTGGGCAATGATGAAGCGGGAACTTTGGAAGAGCAAGAAGACAGTCAAATGCGAGAAGGACATGTTAAGAAAATGGAAAAAAAAAACTGAGAAACTGGTACCGGATGACACTGTAAAGACTTTGATGGAGGGCATCAAGCGAAAATGCGTTCAATTTTACACTCAAGGCTCCATCGATTAACTTTTCTTTTGATTTTTGAAGTAAATATATGTATAAAACTACCCTAAAATTTTGGTTTGATTCTAAACATTATAAGAAAATTGGCATGACATTTTCGGTGTCGCAATAATTTCGTGTTCGCCCTTTATAAGCCATCATTTTTTGCGCTTTTTACGTCATATACAAGTATGAAATAAAGTATTAGACACTTATATTGATTACATGTATTTGTTATTCAACAGTACTTTCAACTTGTTTATTACAAGAAGTGTTGCTTGGGTGTAGTACCTTTTCATGAACACAGTCAAGTTTTGATGATCGGCTCCCAGTTGTTTCTGATCAAAGTGACATGAATTCACGTTTATCGATCGCACCTTAAATTCAATCGAGAAAAAAAAAGAAAATATGCGATTACTGTGAGCTAATATTGAACCCAAAGAAAAAAATTCAAAGTAAATCTTACCTACATCTCTAATCTTCATTATGATTGTTATTTTCGTATTCTCCCATACGCGGAGTAACGATCTACGTGTGATGATGTTTTTAAGAAGGAAATAATTTCTCATCATCATGAGGCTCCAGGAGTGGACAACAATTTTTGCTTTTAAATCTTGCTCTAGTAGCTTCCTTCGCTGCCCGGTATCTTCGGCAGAATTGCTGTCTATCACCTCAGCTTTGCTTTGAATTATATTATAATTAAATTATAGAGTCTATCGTGTTTCTATGTTCTACAGTGGATCCCTAAACTCCAACGACACACGAGTTTGAAATATTTTTACAAATTCACTTTTGGTTTATCAGTCTTGACTGCTTCAGTCTTGCGAATCATTTGAATGAAATATATATATAGTTTTTCCTATTTATAGGAATTGTAACCTGCGCCGAATGTTCCAGCCTTTTATTCTACACTTTTAAAAGTATTAAATATTACGAGTGATGTTATCCGCATTGGACGTAAATTCTTTGAGGCCTTAACATATATAAAAATTAATTGTATGTTGTATTTGATGTATTTGTAGAGTAGAAATACGATCGAATCAATAAAATTGAAGTATATTAAATCTTATTCGTGTTTTGTTGTTCTTTAGAAACAAAGAAATCTGAATTGCATTTTCTGGTTATTCCATCGCATGGATATGCGCGTGAATCCGATTGAAAAAAAAAGAAAAAAGAAATATCTCCTCATGGCACGGTTGTCAGCCCTCAAATATGAAAATGTAACATTATAGCTTATTTCAAATATGCTCTGAGTCAAAATAAATAGTAGATAAAAATAGACTTTATGCACCTTATTCACCGCATAAAAGAATAAATTCTTATTTAACATTTAACACGCTTTAACATTTATGTTCATCAAAACGAGCGAAAATGAAAATACGCCAACTCTAATGGGAGGAATTGTACGTCAAGGCAAGTACTGCAATTACGTATCAAATGCTTATAACTACTTTTCGATAGTACTTTTTATTGCCTCTTTCATTTGGAATAACTTATAAATATGACGACGAGTAGCCCTCGATGCGTAGTAATGCTAGTTACCATAGGGTAGCTACGTCCATCGAACAGGCTGCACTGAACCCAAGATAGAAGAAATGTCACCTTGATGAAACGGACACAAAATAAGGATGGAAATAAATGTAAACATTGCTTATGGATGGTCTACAACATGAGTTCGGTGTACTGGAATCATTTAATAATAAATAGAAGAAATCGAAATTCTACTTAGGGTGAATAAAAACTAAGTGCTTATTCTACTGTAAGCTAAATATTGTTGCCAAATTGAAATATAGCGCTAATCTACCTTAAAATTCTAAAGAGATCTTACCTAACGTAAAGTGTGTTGAACTATAATGCTAAAGGAGCTAATCGTTGAGAAATTGTAAATTCAAAAAAATAAATTCAAAATTCAAAAATTCAAACATGCACAAAAATGAATTTCGGTCTGCCTGTCTGTCTGTCTGTCTGTCTGTCTGTCTGTCTGTCTGTCTGTCTGTCTGTCTGTCTGTCTGTCTGTCTGTCTGTCTGTCTGTCTGTCTGTCTGTCTGTCTGTCTGTCTGTCTGTCTGTCTGTCTGTCTGTCTGTCTGTCTGTCTGTCTGTCTGTCTGTCTGTCTGTCTGTCTGTCTGTCTGTCTGTCTGTCTGTCTGTCTGTCTGTCTGTCTGTCTGTCTGTCTGTCTGTCTGTCTGTCTGTCTGTGTGAAGTTTTTTAAAGGCATGAAATGTTTCTATGGTGTTTTTGGAAACGCCACCTGAAATCATCTGATGACCATAAGGACTTGGCCAGGTGTTGAGTAAAGAGAACGGTTGATGAAGAACCTGTCACACCCAAGGCAGCTCTTCTGGCGCTTTCATCGTCTCTACAACAGCCAATGCATGGTCGGAAAATGCTATACTATGCGATGCTATTCCCAACAAAATAATTAAGAAATTTCCGAGGGTTAGTAAGATAGTGGTTTTATCTTATGTAACCGTATTTTTATTTACTTTTGCGACAATAATAGCTTTGTTCCGAAAAAGATGAAAAAGTTTTAATCGCACTTTTAATGCAGATTATCAAATAACATTTTCATTTTTACCTCTAAAATCATAAATTTCTTCTGAACCACAACCCTCTTAAAAATATTTTTGTAAAACTCATTGAAATTTCTGATAATTTAAATAAGAACTATTCCTGACTTATCTGACCTAATTGGGTAAATATAAGTAACTTTTAAACGATTTGAAGACCTTTTTATACTATTTTATTGATCTAATCTTAAAAAAATAAATATTTCAAGCACCTCATAGAACATTCTTAACATTTGAGGGTTTTCAAAATTTATTTATTTATTGATATAATTCCAACTGCCTTAACGGCTTATTGGAATGTAATGGAGAAAAGCTACGTGGCGTAAAAAACCCCTATCTCTAACCCGTACACTACTTTTTTTTTCTTTGTTTTACGTCGGCCTTTTTCCTCACATGGTGACAATCACCGACGCCAGGAAGACGACTCCACCACCTGGACCCTACCTAACAGACTCATGAATATGAGCCGGGACCAACGGCTTTACTTCCCTTCCGAAGGAAGACGTGACCAGATTTTTTCGCCTCAGAAAAACCACCGACGTCGACTGGGATTGAACCCAGACCCACTGGGGTGCCAAGTTGCAGTCACGCTTACCACTACACCACCGACGCCGGCGTACACTATATTAATCAACATGAATAGAAGGAATACAAATACAGTTAAACAAAATTAATTCTAGTGTTACATAAAATACATAATTTACAGCTAAAACTTTACTCACCAAACTGCAAAATTCACAGGACGCTAAATTGCATCATAGGAAAAAAAAACACATAAAACGAAAATTACCTAGTTGACCGATCCCTTTCAAACTTTCAAACAATAAAATATGACCTATTATTAAGAATTTGACATATTTATTTCATTCTATTTCAAAACCATAGCCGTACGCTCGCACCTTACGCTTAACTCCACTCATTAGGTTTTGCACAATATCTGACTGCAGCTTCTTCTGTACGGAAACCCACTCTTTCATCATGTCTTCCTCAGATTTGACCTCCTTGGAATGCTTTCGTAGTGCCTGTTTCTTAATAGCCCAGTATTTTTCGATGGGTCTTAGTTCCAGTGCCTTGGGTTCATGTCCTTGGGTACGAAAGTGACCCCGTTGGCTTCGTTCCACTCCAGGATAACATTTGAATAGTGGCACAGAGCTAGATCCGGCCAGGTGATCGTAGGGCCCCCGTGTTGCTTCAACCGAGGAAGCAGACGCTTTTGTTGACACTCCTTGAGGTAGATCCCGTTTACAGTCCCGGTAGTCTCGAACGGCGCACTCCGTTTGCCACATGAGCAGCTCGCTATCCAAATCATGATTTCTTGGCAAACTTTGGAAGTTTCTGCTTCCTTACTTCCTCCGGAACATCAAACTTATGCTGGGCGGTGAAGAGCAGTAGCCCCGAAAGCTGCCGAAAATCCACCTTGACGTAAGTCTCATCATCCATGATGAGACAATAAGGCTTCGTCAGCATCTGTGTGTACAGTTTCCGGGCCCTTTACTTTCCCACCGTATTTTGCCGTTCGTCACGATTTGGAGCCTTCGGCACCTTGTACGTATGCAGTCCTTGGGTCTCTGAACGAAAGACTTGGACAGATTCAATTTTTTGGCCACATCCCAGACCGAAGCATTTGGACGATACGGTTTCACGATCACTTGTGATACTGATCACTAATAGAACATCCATTCTGACCGCATATCTCTTTCCGTTCGATGCTCAGAATTTTGTAGTTACGTTTAATCACACGACGCACCGTTGACTGCACGATTCCAAGTTGTTTTCCGATGCCCCGATGAGAGAGTTAAGGATTTTCCAGGTGCTTGCGCAAAATCAATTCTCGACGTTGCTTTTCGGGTGAGGCCATATTTTCCAATTTTCAAAAACTGACAGCGATAAAAATACAGCAACAAAAAAACACTCGAACCTACTTCTACTCAAATTTTCTAGAGAAAATAGCCAATGAGTAATTTTCTACAGCGTTTAAGTGATGCAATTTGATGTGGGACACCCTTTACAAGAAATTGATTCAACACATTAACGCGAACAATTCTAAATGTTTTACTTAGGATTGACCATTACCGCCTAGGAGGTGTATTTTAGTAGAATACTCAAGCGATTATAGTAGCTTTGAAAAAACATATGAAGTAGAAGAATATAAAAAGTTTTATCATATCATTACAGTTCGTTACTTGTTGATTACTTACTTATTCAATTTTCCACAACTCGATTTGAAAATTTCTTGGTAATTCCGCGGTTTCAGCTTCCGTCAGTAAAAGCATCCGCATAGCTCTAAACCAAAATCAATATTTTTGGTGATCAAACTATTTTTCTGCAAATGATGCAAATATATATAACAAGCCTAAAATCATTAAAGTTCAAACTACACATTCAAGTAGTGTTACCTCAATGCCTACTTGCTTTTCCTGGTCCATAACGTCAAATTTCCTCTGCAGCATTCCATGGTAAGACGAAGACAAATGGTTCATCTATTAAATTACAATTCGTATTATCGGGTGCGAAGGATCAAGACACATCCGGAGCCATCAGTAGAGCACACATTCGAACGTTTCTGCTTCATGGCTATACCTACCAGGCAGAACAAGTTCCAGGGATAATGATGTGAAATATTACGTGAGTTATTGCTTCCAGCAACACTCTCTTCGCCTCATTTCCTTGCCCCTTGGTTTTTATGGCCCGGGCGATAGTCCAGTTAGATGCACCATAAATGGAATTGCTGCACTTCTTCCCGTCTCTAATCCTCCAACTTTCAAGAACAATCTACGACAAACCCATATACTCACGCTCCGGGCATTCTCTGCCTTCCCCCATCCCGACCCACCTCCGCAAGTTCCGAGTAGGAAGAACACAATTTATGGAGCGATATTTCTGTTGTGTAGTTTTTCACCGTTTATCATTTTGTCCTTTCCGCTCTCGAACACTTCGACATTGCCTGGCAGCATTAAGTGAATGTTTCTTTAGGTGATTTATTTCTTTGCAAATGAAAAACGTGCTCCGACAACGAGCGAACATGACGTGTAATGATTGTTGATTGTCATTGTTTTCGTTCTTAAAAATGTTGAAAATTCAATCATTAACAATGTTCGTAGCCATTATGACACGAGCATCTATTTCATCACTCTTTCAAGTATGATGGAGAACGATCTCATTTCCAGTCTAATTTACTGCAGTTAAAGTGCATGCTCTTCCGTACAGTCACTTGCAGGAATGCTCTGTCGTGCATACCTTAAGCGAAGTCCTCGAGTGTCTCGCTGGTAAAGGACGGCATTAAGTATGCAATATACTACTCGCCTCACAACAAACATCAGGCAGTCTGCAGAGCTGCATTTCACATGATACGGAGAGTCAAATGATGATGTCTACCGTTGACTTTTCCGGTGCTGCTCCAACAAGATTTTAAAGAGACTTTTGATGAAAAAGCAGTTCCGAGGCATTGGCACGCAGGGGACACCGGTTGAAGGCATTCGGAAGTGGCAATTTTCACACGTTTCAAACGGTCATAAGAGTAAGTAGCTTGGTGTGGAAACTTTGGTCTAGCTTGCTATGGCTGCATTGGACTTTATCACACCTTTGACAGAGATAGTGTGAGAGATGATTTCTAGAGGAAGAAACATTGGCATGGAGTGAAGATGAGGCTCTTCAAATGATTAAAGTTACGGTGAATTTTGTGGGTTTCTTCTCCTTGTTTGATTTTATCAAAGTGTTTTGGCAAAGTTGGTCTTTCTTATGATAAGTAATGTGAGAAATTTGGCTTAAGGAAAAATTGCCTTACGTTGTCCTTTCGTAATGTAACATTCGCATTCATAACGTTGCCCTAGAAAGAGTCGTCGTTTGCAGTAGACTATTGAAAATACTGTTTGCAAATTAGGATACACCTTTTCAATTGGATATAATAAACTAATTCTATCCATCACCATGTTCAGATTTATCTTTATAATCTTTCATTTTTTTGTAGGTATCACAGTGGTAGCAGGCTCTTACTTTTAATCTGCGCTGGTCCCTTTTATTGGTAAAATTCGCTTCTATGAGCCTCTATTTTAAATCAACACACAGACGTTCCTAGGCTATGGTGCCTAGGCTATGGTCACTGTTTTTACGTGATAATTTAAGGTGTTATATACCTTTTTTGTCGAAAAAAAAATTTTTTTTAGGTATGTAGCAATCTTTTTACTAAATGAATGATTTTATTTTCTGACCGTACAGTCTATTGACAATGTTTATGCAAACATTTGCGAAAAAATGTTACATAGTTTTTTAGGGGTGGCTGTTTCCTTTAAACGCTTTTTTTTTGGAAGAGCCTTGCGGTGATAACTTCCCAGGTCGAACAGGTCAACTGAAACCATAAAAATAAAAAATAAATTCATTAGTTTAGAGTAATTCCGTGTATCTGGACGATCTTGTTTATATTTTTTTTTTGTGCATAAGGGAACGTTTTATGCAAAACATGAATTTTTCGGTCGCTAGAGGTTTTACTAAAAAATTCATTTCGGCGAAATAAAAATTAGTGCATGAAAAATGGATTGTTCAAGCACACATACAAATTATTACGAACATTTTAACAAAACAATGGAGAAAATCGCTTCAGTAGTTTTTTGCCACTCCATATCACCGCAAAGTCATTTTGCAAAAAACACCATTTCGAGATATTCGCGTTTAAAGTTTCAAGTTTAGTTTGGGGCCGGGACGAGGCACTTGGCTAGGAGCGCTGTAATTTTCTTTCTACTGCGCAAATCTCTATGAAAATTTGGGAAAATGTTTTCAAGGAGTTGTTCTTTAAGATAAAGCAATACAATTTTTTTCGATCTTTCGAAAATGGAAAAGGTATATAACCCCTTAAATAGTTTGAATAAAATATATGAGTTCTCATGTATTATGTATGCTTTTGTCCATGTTGAGCTTTCGTCAGTGTACTGTGTATGTTTGTATCTTGTCTTATTCATAATAATTTGTTCGTGATTATGGTCTGTTATTGTGTTGATACTGTATTTCTATTTCTTTCCTGGAATAATGTGTATTTATTAATAACCACGTCCCATGTGTTCGAAATCTCCTTGCATACCTATATATTTTTGTTTTTGAAGAGCTTATCTCATGATGCGCAGCCAGACCTTTGGTTTTTCGTATACTTACTAACTAATCTACGTGCTTTGCTGGCTGACCAGGTGCTTGAATTTAAGAACCGATCACGGCCATAATGGTTGCAAAATCTAGTAGCTATCACAAATTTAAAAACATTTCAAATAGGAAGTAATTTGAAACTTAGAAAAGAACGGGTCGATCTCATTTTAAGCGGGTCATTTTTATTTTATTTTTTTCCTTTCTATTTATTTATAGTTTGGTATGGAGGATACAATCTCATCACCTCGCATTATAACCACACACAAAATTTGAATTAGAGCGCGGCTGGATTGATTTGCCGTCTTTGAATATTGAAAACAAGGAGGTAATACGAAAGCTATTGTATAAAGGGCGATACGGTCAAAATTTGGTCAATATCAACTTGACGTATTTCTTTCAATTTTGCATTTAAAAAACCTGAACACCCCTCATTTTGAAGGTGTGTGTGTGTGTAGAATGTTGCTCCTATTTTGATTTTGGAATTCACTCTTCAGTTGTCAAAATGCCGTCCAAGCAAGAAGAGCAGCGTATCAAAATTTTGCTCGCGCATCGCGAAAATCCGAGCTACTCGCACGCAAAGTTGGCAAAATCGCTAAAAGTTGCCAAATCAACCGTTACAAATGTAATTAAAGTGTTTGGGGAACGTTTGTCGACAGCCAGGAAGTCTGGATCGGGGGGAAATCGAAAACCGGAAGCCGCTGAGACGACAAAGAGAGTTGCCGGTAGTTTCAAGCGAAACCCTAACCTATCTCTCCGAGATGCCGCAAATAAGCTGGGTGTATCGTCTACAACCGTGCATCGAGCCAAAAAACGAGCCGGACTATCGACTTACAAGAAGGTAGTGACTCCAAATCGCGATGATAAACAAAATACGACGGCCAAAGCGCGATCTCGGAGGCTGTACACGACGATGCTGACGAAGTTTGACTGCGTGGTAATGGACGACGAAACCTACGTCAAAGCCGACTACAAGCAGCTTCCGGGACAGGAGTTTTATACGGCAAAAGGAAGGGGAAAGGTAGCAGATATTTTCAAGCACACGAAACTGTCAAAGTTCGCAAAGAAATATCTGGTTTGGCAAGCCATCTGTACCTGTGGCTTGAAAAGCAGCATTTTCATAGCTTCCGGGACTGTCAACCAAGAAATTTACGTGAAAGAGTGTTTGAATAAACGTCTGCTGCCTTTCCTGAAGAAACACGGTTGTTCCGTACTGTTTTGGCCGGATTTGGCATCTTGCCATTACGGTAAAAAGGCCATGGAGTGGTACGCCGCCAACAACGTGCAGGTGGTTCCCAAGGACAAGAACCCTCCCAACACGCCAGAGCTCCGCCCAATTGAGAAATACTGGGCTATTGTCAAGCGGAACCTAAAGAAGACCAAAAAAACTGCTAAGGACGAGCAGCAGTTCAAGGCAAACTGGCTTTCTGCGGCGAAGAAGGTGGACAAGGTGGCTGTACAAAGTCTGATGGCAGGGGTCAAGCGTAAGGCCCGGCAATTCGGATTTGGAAAAGCGGAAGCCTAACTGAATATTTTTCCTGAATTTTATACTAATTGAACTTGAAAAAGAAATTTAATTTGATTTTTTAAATAAACGATTTCACCGATTTACACGCGTTTTCCCTTGACCAAATTTTGACCGTATCACCCTCTATGACTCCCCTGACACTGCTACAGATATAAGCCATATGGATAGATTTATTTTTATCGTGTTTTCTAAGCGGGTCCTCCACGTCCTATCTCGAATATACATGCTAGTCATCGTCAGTCTTAAATTACATTTTTCTGTGACTATGTGCTTCATTTCGTACGGTCAGATAATTACCCTAATCAAAACATCCACCCCTTTCTAAAATGGTGCAATAATATTAAGTTATTATACCATGAGCAAACCAGGTATTTTGGTTATTCATTCCATAAAACAAATGGAATAACAACGTAAGTTGCCACGAAAATGAAAATTGTAGTCGTTTCCCTAAGATTAAAAGAAAGAAGTGTAAGAGTGAATTGCGGCATAACCCGCCAGTATCACACCTGTTGTTAGTGCCTTTATATAAACGTTCTACGACGTGGCAATGAAACAATGAGAAGAATATGTGATACTCTCACTACTGGTCAAATTCTTGGTCTCACATGCATGTTTATAGATAAGCCCTCTCTCCGTCGACGAGACGAAAAATTTGACCCACGAGAAGGTTATTCACAATCTTTCATTTTAATTTAAAATATGCATATGGGTCATTCCAACCGAAATGTCCAGTAAATTTGCAAATTCAAATGAGAATCAAAATCAATGCTGAAGAGCATTCGGTAGAATTCCCCAGAGCAGCCATCGAGTTCAGCTTCAGCGTCGGACACCACGAGAGTTCAGAGTTTCTGATATGACATTGGCCATCTAACTCTCCGGAAGTGTTAAGGCGAATTGGAGAACAATGGACAAAGAATGTGAGCAGGAACTCATCTTCGAAATCATTTATTTGTTTATTTATTTACGAACGCATTCCTAGTTGGAGGTGCTCCAGACGATGAAAAGGTTGAAAATTCCGCGTTGCTACTTTCCAGGGTACAAGCTTATGAATCAATTGAGCTTCATGTCTATGCTGACGCAAGTGAAAGCACATATCCTACCGTCGCATACTTCTGAATAGTCGACAAATTAGACATCATCAGGTGTCCCAGAAAGTATAAGCACGTTTAAAAATCAATTTGAAAACAAGTTTCTTTGGAGGAAATTTTATTTCAGTTTCATGAATTATTTCTCTATAATGTTTTCTCTAAGTAGCATATAAAAAAATATTACAATCGTTAATCATAAGCCAAGGAATGCAGTCTTTCCTTAACGCTACTTACCAGTCTCTGCACAGACTCCTTTGCAATTTTTTTAGACATTTTTGTCCAGTCTTTCGCAAATTTTTCGATAGTATCTGCTGCTTCAACATGTTTCTTTAGATATGCCTTGTTCAGAGCCCAAAATTTCTCGATTTGTTGGGCTTGAGGACAGTTCGGAGGGTTCATAAATTTTGGCACGTATTGGTGTCTTTCGCATAATGCACAGATGCCAAATCCGGCTAAAACAATACCGGACCATCATTGCCGGTGAATGCCGATTCAAGCATTCCCCGATGTACGTATCAGTCTTCATTGTCTCTGATGCCACAAACGGTTCTGACCGAATCCTGCATTCTAAAATCGCCTTCCAAATCATATAGTGTAGGTTTCGGAAACTCAAACATCAGTTAAAATTTTCTAACTAAAGCTTGCCCAATACTGCAACTTAATTATTATTATTTTCAATAATTGTGTTAGTTGCATTCCTAATTTTTTTTCACACATAAAATGACAGCTAACATATTTAGTTACTTAGCTATCATCACTCTTCACAAATACAGTTTGTTATTCTGCAATTTGATTTTTTTTACGCAGATAACCTCAGCGTTATCTGCGTAAAGTCTTGACAACTAAGCTGGCACGCAGATAACCTCAGTGTGCCAGCTTAGTTGTCAAGACTAGACCCTTTCCCAACCTCTACTACGACCAATACCTTAGAAGCACTAGCATATGTTGTCCGCTTGAGCACGAGTTGAAGTATTTACTATCGGGCCGTAGTATTTTTCAAAATTTCAGTTTCAATTTCCCCGAGATAATGTTTTATTATTTAGTCGTTAAATGAAAGCTCAAATGAATACCCTATCCTCTATGTTGCGAGTATTGTTTAATGATTTCTAAAGTTTCCAGTTGATGATTATCCGGGGCAAAGTGCCATCTAAGTTCATAGCAACCAGTGCTGAAGTCCTCTCCAGGCCGTTTGCAGTAGTAGCTAGATTTCAAAAAGACATGTAAATTACCAAACAGTGATTTTTAGGGACGACGTTCAGGCCTTTGATGTATTCTACGTTGAGAACAAGTAGTACTGTAGTCAACCCCAAGAATTATTGCAACAAGAATATGCATAGTATTTATTATTCATACAGCCAATGATATTTGTAGACAACCCTCAATAACAATGGTGTGCTTTTTTTTATTTATTTACTTATTTATTAACATAATTCCAACTGACTTAACGTCTTATTGAAATATGATGGGGAAAAGCCATGTGATGTAAGCCAAATAACCCCAATCTCTAAACCGTACTCTACATTAATCAATATGAATAGAATGAATACAGGTAAAACAAAATTAATTCTAGTTCACACACAAAACTTGTCAGTAAAATTAACATACTCATTCGTAAAGGAATCAGTCGCCTGGTATCTTTGACAATAATACCAGTACGTAGTAAATGACACGATTTCAGAACAACCGGCTCTCCATCCAACTACGTTGAATCTGGAGACGGAAAGTCTCAGCGGAACAGTTGACGTCAAATCGAGCGTAGAGTTCTAATGTTTCAATACCCACGAGTGAGCAACGATCCTGGTACGCTGGAAGGTTAACAGGACCATTCCACGGCAGATGACAGAGAGCATAACGAACTAATTTTCTTTGAACAGATTCAATCCTCGCAATTCAGATGCTTTGATACCGGCAACACACCAAGGCTCCAAATTCCAGAAAGGAACGCACGAAACAGCAGTACAAGTGGGATCACAAAATTCGTCGGAAATCTTAAATATGAAACTGGTCTGTCTGTTGGCTTTGGTAATCATAACCGTGTAGTGTTGTTTAAATGTCAAACCGGAGTCAAGCGTGATTCCAAGGTCACGAACAGTATCAACTTTCAGCAGAGGCTGGTTGTTTATAATGTAATCTAATGCAATTGGGTTCAATTTTCGATGGAATGTGATAATGAAGCATTTGTTAACACTCAGAGTGCGTAAATTCTCAGAACAACGCTCTTCAATGCTATTGATCAAGCGCTGTAGTCGTAAGCAATCAGCGAAGCATCGCACAATCACATAAATTTTCACATCGTCTGCATAGAACAACCTGCAGTTAGGTGGAAGTATCAGTCCAACCTCGTTGATGAGAATTGAGAACAGTAGTGGTCCCAAGTTGCTGCCTTGAGGTACGTCCGACATATTAGTAAAGCAATTTGATTGCGCTGAGCCGATCTCTTCACACAGAGTACCCTGTCCGTTAGGTAAGATTTAAACCAACGAACTAAGTTATTTGACACGCCAAGTTTCTCTAGCTTTGCCAAAAGTATAGCATGGTCGACCCGGTCAAAAGCAGCCTTGAGATCCGTGTAAACAACGTCGACCTGAGATCCAGCTTCCACATTCCGGAGACACGAGGAAACGAAAGGTACAAGGTTGGTTGAGATCGGTCTTCTGGGGTGAAATCCATGTTGTTCAGGAGAGATGTAGTGTCTGCAAATAGTAAACAACAAGTCGTTGACGACGATCTTCAAACGTTTGAGCAGGCACAGAACGATGTGATTCCTCGATAATTTTCGGAATTTTGTTTATCTCCTTTCTTGAAAATCGGGATCATGAACGAAGATTTCCAACGTGTTGGATTATGTTCGCAACTTACAGCACTGTGATATCTCCTAATAATACTCCTAAGAGTTTGAATTATTATATAATGAGCTTCTATTTTAAACCCAAGTAGCACCAAAAACATAAACATAAAAAGTTATATTTTCCATGTGTCATGCTGAAGATCTATAAAAGTACAATTCAACTAGTTTAGTCACGTAGATGCACGTTTCATGAATTTTGAATCTTACTAATTGATTTGTCATATATGTGTTTGATGTTTCAAAGTTAGGACATGTTTGCTTACATCTGACATCTTGCTTGTTTGCATATTACGTTGTATAAATGTAGCAACACAAGTCTTCCGTATATTAAGAAACAAACATATTTTTGAAATCTCAAATGCCTACACAACCAGTCAGGTATGTTTTGTTCGTGTCGTATTGGACGTCAAATGACCGTTCCTGTACTCTTAACCAAGAATAAAAACTATCAAATATCTATTTATATCACACATATGTTTACCGCTGAAACATTCAAGAAACTAATTCAGTTATGCCAGTATGATGAAAAAAAATATTGCTGTAGCCTATTACCTTGTACCTTGAACATTATTTGCACGGGTACAATTGCTAGTATGATGACGTATAAGCAAAAACTGAAGTGTAATCGACCGATCTTCAAAGTTTGCGAATCCATTTAAATCAAACGCTTGTTATCTTAAGCCTGAATTGTCACTCATTATCACCAGAATTATTCACAGTTAAATGAGTAACTGTATCCCTTATCACATTGGCGCTAGTTTATATAATAATGATGGGTATGGTTAAAGAGAATCCTAATTGTTCCATTGCTCACATGTTGAGATGGTCGAGTGGTAAGAAGAACGATCTGGTAAGCTTTGAGTTCATGGTTCAAACCTAGTTCATGAATATACCTTTTTGAAAACCGTCGATTATTTGTTTTACTGAAGTCCAAGTTTTTCTTTTGTTTATGATTATTATCAAACTTAAATTATGTTTCATAGGCTCCACCTTCTGCGCTATTTCAATTCTATAGTAGTATCCTAAAAAGTTTTCAATCACCAGAATGGCAACATTATTATTTGTCACATTGATGCAAAAATGCGTACGTTTAAACATTTCGTGTTACTTGGGAAGTGTGTTATAAGGGTCAGTCAGTCAGGTTGTCGTATGCCAATGGCGTTCATTTTACAGCCTGTGGTATTTTGTTTTTTATAAATGGAATTTTTTTTTGTTTTTTTATTTTTAAGGGGTGTAAATTTTTTTTTAAAAAAAAATATCTTTTTTTTTTTTATTAAATAGGGTTGGTGGTTTTTATAATTTTTTGGGGGGGTGGGGGGGGGAGCTCAATTGGGAAAGGGGAAGAAACCGGGGGGGCCGGGGGGGCGGGGGTAAAAAAAAAAATATGGGAAGAAAAAAAAAAAAAAAAAAAATGGGGTGGTGGGGTGGGAAGGGAGAGGGGGGGGGGAGGGTTAAGGGAGGGAGGAAAAAAGAAAGAGAAAAGAAGGGAGGGAGACAAAGCGGAACCAAAACGGAATCGAAATAAAACGGAAATGGAGTCGAAACGGAATCGAAACGGAACCGAAATTGAAACGGAACTATCGTGATAACAATTTATAGTAAGTCAAATATTCGACCCCTGAGCGGATCCTTCGCATCAACCTACCATTTATCATTTTCTTCTCTTAGTCAGTCTTGTTACACTTTTCTGCTTACTACTCACTTTCAACGCCTCGCATTACAATAAACTCAAAAACAACGATTAAGAGCACGGCTTGGTTGATTTTTCGTGATAAAACATTGTAATAATGGAACAAAAGAAAGAAGAAAGAAAAAAACAAATACAAACATATAAAAAAAAAACACCATGATATTGTGTGTGACCAACCAAACACTGTTGTTGAAATAAACTACATTGAAAGGTTTAATCGTGCTTTCTAAGCGGGCCCTCCGCGTCCTATCTCAAATATTCATGCTTGTCATCGTCACTCTTAAGTAACACTTTTCTGTGACTATGTGCTTCATTTAGAACAATTAAATTTTTACCATGATTCACCCTTTTGGAAAATTTTGCAAATACTTTCACTTATTATACCATGAGCAAACCAGGTATTTTGGATATTCATTCCATAAAACAAATGGGTAATCAACAACATAAGTTGTAACGAAAATGAAAAGTGTACTCTAAGTCGTTTCCCTTTGATAAAAAGTAAGAAGTCTAAGAGTGAATTGCGGCATAACCCGCCAGTATCACATCTAATGTTAGTGCCTTCGTATAAACGTTCTACGACGTCGCAACGAAATAAATGTGATACTTTCACTACCGGTCAAATTCCTCAAATGCATATTTATAGCATGAGATAAGCCCTCTCACCGTCGAAAAAGTGAAAAAATTGACCCACGAGAGGGAATTTGAAGACACCAAATTATGCAGAAACCTTCTTGAAAGCAAATAACTTCTCAACGAATGAACAATGGACAGGACATCGTCGTCCGCACCAAGGTGTGTAAGTATAGGTGTTCTCGATTTATCAGTATATGGGCGAGGAGGTCGCAGAAGAGAAGTTGGCTGTCCCATCCAAACATCCAATATGGTTTCAGTTGAACGCATAAGAACGCCTATAATATACTCACCTTGGTCCGCACTGCTGCGAGGAAATCATCCATCGCTTTTTTGCTGCCTGCTCATTCCTGTCCTGTAGTTTGCAGCGTCACGGACGAACGAATTGCTTTCAATCTGAAAGTGGCGTGGAAGTAGGAGCTTTCGTTAGATATCTTTCATTCACAGCGATGGAGCGTCCGTCGCAGAGAAAAAGGCAATTGGACTGAAATGAATAATTGAAAATCAATAAAGTATATTGATCGGGGAGAAAACACAGATACGGTTTAATGTTGACTATTAGAGCGCTTCCTTTCGATCAGAAGTTGGCAATAGCGGTGTGCCTGAAACTTGGTTGACTTGAAAACGTTGGAAATTATCATAAAATTCTACTCGACTAAACGTCTCTCGACACTCAAACGTTGTAAAATTTTCTTTTAACTTGCCATATGTTGATAGCTTGTTGGATAACTTCTGAAGTTTCAATCATACCAGGATCAATAAGAAGGTAATGTTATAGATATTACACTGGCAACCGGTAGTCAGCTCAATCTCAAATAACAAGCTGTCATAACCGTGATTCGATGCTGAATCAATGTACTGATTTTATCCTTTTCCTGTTTGCAATTTTTTGGCTTGTACCTGAGCCTGGCAAACAGGGGTGTTTTCCATAGAATGTTTACAATATTAAACAAAAGCTTAAATGCATCATGGTTAGACATGATGCTACGGTTAGAACTCCCAAGATACCGTTAACATTTCCACTCCTTTTCTCTTTTTCATTTTCTATTTCACCTTCCTCTGCAACACATTTTTTTTTTGCCATATTACGATTCTTACTTTTCGACAACCCCGTACCATCTTGGTTAGTTTGTACTGCTAAGTCAACTTGTCCTATAGCAGCAAACCGACATTCATAGAATCACCACGAACTCATGCCTCTGGTTGTACTTACTTTCTTATTTCATTTTATTTTTTTGCCTTGACACGATGCCAACCTTGTTCGAGGCTAACTCGGAGCGCGCTCCCCGGTAAGAACCCTGCACGTGATGCGAAGAGATTCAGTTTCAATTTCAGTGCAATCATAAAACAAGAGACGGTGACATTTCCGTTCCTTGGACTGACAGTCCTTTGCTTTTAACGAGCGCCTTCACTTAGGTCTTTGAAATGTTCCCGGTTTGGCATGTCTTCCCGGCAACAGACGAAGGAGAAATGCAAACGTTGATTTTTCTCAAATTGAATTTTGAAATTAGTCTCAGATTTTACATTGCTTTTGTGCGAAAGAGGGAACGATTTCCTCACCGTGAAATCGGATTTCACCCAACAAAAAGCTTTTTTTTGATCTGCGACAATGTTACATTACCTTTGTGAAGGTTAAAAATGGATCTCGTATTAAAGTTTGAAGTCTGATTCCAAGAACATCGGGTGATTTGAGGCCTTGTTTTTCAAATGCTTGTACAAATTTAACTCCTCTCCGTGACTGCATGCAAAGCATCATTATGCAAGTGAACTTAGTGATAATACAAGAGGTACGTTTATTAGGCATTCATTAAAAGCAACCTGTTGATGAATTCAGAGAGCACTGTTCCTCTTCGCTGTATTCTGCTTGCCATTGGCGCCACGTGCACCACTCAGGAAGTGCATTTTGCGTGAATCGAGAGCGTGCAAATGGTAAAAGTTATATGCCATTTCGAAGGGCATCACGAGCGTGCTGTTTCCTGGGAAAAGTTAGCTCCCGCATTGAAACTAGGAAAATGTCGCGCCAGCAGTAGGATGGAGCAGTTCGAGGTTTTCTCCATCTTGAAAATTACGAAGGCATCGAATGGCATATGTACGTGACGGTTTTAAGCAATGTTGGTTGTGTCGTGATGATCACTTTACTGATCAATGTAGTTGATTTTAGCAGTTGATTAGTAAATCATAATCAACTATAAAGAATAAGCACAGCAAAAGTAGTCAACGGAAAAGTAGTAATATTAAAAAGAACATATGGGAAAATCAACGGTTAAACGTTTATTCAATAGTTCATTAAGATACAAATATGCAACATATTTTGTTTAGTCAATGTATTTGTATGCAAATGCTTGTAACTTTTGTGTGACACCTTTTATGAGTTTTTGTATAGTGTCACCCGACACTTATTTTGCAGATTTTTGCCAGTTGCGCTGGAAATTTTTCTCATCAATCACTATGCTATTCGTTTCTCTAAGATTCCTTTTAACCAAAGCCCAATACATTTCGATTGGACGGAGTTCTGACGAATTTGGTGGATTTCCTTCTCTCTAATCTAATCTAATCTAATCTCACACTTACGCAGGAAATTCTTGAAAGCATCCTGGAAAATTACGACTTGTTGAAAACATCATTTTTCTTGTCCCCGACCAGGCCAACTGCGTAGATTGTGCCGCAGAGAGGATTCCAAGAAATAGAGTAATTCCAGAAAGAGTGTCTGAAATCGTGCTACTACTTCGAATCAAGGGAAGGGAAAAGCGCAGACCTTCCTTACCAAACGCTTCCATATAGAGTTAAATAATGTGATAATTTGTATTTAACGTTGGGAGCATAGATGCTAGAAAGATTAGTTTATGCTCCTTATGCCTTTTGGTGGACTTTTGGCATTTGAACCAAAAGTCTGGCAATAATTTGCCAAGGTTATAGCGCCTTATCTCGCTCACCGAAACTTAGATTAAAAATTTAAATTTACAGAATAATGCATTTAGCTATATAATCTATATATATCTATCTATATATATAAAAATGGATTTCTGTCTGTCTGTCTGTCCGTCTGCCTGTCTGTCTGTCCGACCCTAATAGGCTCGGAGACTACTGAACCGATTGGCGTGAAAATTTGTATGCTGGAGTTTTTGGGGCCGGGGGAGGTTCTTAACATAGTTAGAGACCCCTCCCTTCTCTAGAAAGGGGGGCTCCCATACAAATGAAGTACAAATTTCTGCATAACTCGAGAGCTGATCAAGCAAAAGAACCCAAATTTAGCAGACGTAAGTTTTTATAGGCAAGAAATGTTTCTATGGTAGTTTGAGACCCCTCCCCTCTCTAGAAAGGGAGGCTCCCATACAAATGAAACAGAAGTTTCTGCATATCTCAAGAACTAATCAAGCAAATGGAACCAAATTTGGCATGTGGGGTTTTCTGGAGGCAAATTTTTTTTCTATGGTGGTTTGAGACCCCTCCCCTCTCCTAGAAGGGGTGCTGTCATACAAATGAAACTGAAATTTCTTCATAACTCTAGATCTAATAAAGCAAATGGAACCAAATTTGGCTTGCGGGGATTTTAAAGGCAATACATGTTTCTACGGTGGTTCGAGACCCCTCCTCTCTCTCTGGTAGGGGGAGGGGCGGGGCTCCCATACAAATGAAACACAAGTTTCTGCATAACTCGAGAAATAATCAAGCAAATGGAACCAAATTTGGCAGGTAGAGGTTTTTGAAGACAAGAAATGTTTCTATAGTAACTCAAGACCCCTCCGCCCTCTGTAAGAGGGGGGCTCTCATACTAATGAAACACAAATTTGTAAATAACTCAACAACTAATCAAGCATATGGCACCAAATTTGGCATGCGGAGGTTTTTGGAGGAGAGAAATGTTTCTATGGAAGTTTGAGACTCCTCCGCCATCTGGAAGGGGGAGGGAGGGGAGTTTCCAAACAAATCCAACACAAATTTCTGAATAACTCGAGAACTTATCAAGTTAATGGAACCCAATTTGGCATGTGGAGGTTTTCGAAGGCAAAAAATGATTCTTTTGCGATTTTAGACTCCTCCGCTCACTGAAAGAGGGGTCTCTCATACAAATGAAACGCGAATTTCTGCATAACTCGATAAAAATTAAAGCAAATGGAACCAAATTTGGCATGTGGAGGTTTTTGAGAGAAATAAATGTTTCTAATGTGGTTTGAGACCCCTCCGCCTTCTGGAAAGGGAGACTCCCATAAAAATGAAACATAATTTTTAGCATAACTCGAGAGCCAATGAAGCAAATGATACCAAATTTGGCATTTGGCATGTTGAGGTTTTTGGAGGCAAGAAATGTTTCTGTGCCAGTTCAATACCCCTCCCCATTTTGAAGGGGGGGGGGGGGCTCCCATACCAATGAAAAGCAAATTTCTGCATAACTCGAGAACTAATCAAGTAAATGAAACCCTTTTTAGCATATGGGGGTTTTTGGAGGCTAGATTTCTATATACATAAAAATGAATTTCTGTCTGTCTGTCTGTCAGACCCTTATAGACTCGGAAAGTTATGAACCGACCAACGTGACATTTTATATGAAAGAGTTTTTGGGGCTGAGAAAGGTTCTTATGATTGTTTGAGACCCCTTCTCTCTCAGGAAGGAGCGCTCTCATACAAATGAGACACAAATTTCATCATAACCCGAGAACTAATCAAGCAAATTGAATCAAATTTGGCATGTGGGGGGTTTTGAAGGCAAAAATGTTTCTATGGTAGTTCAAGACACCTCCCCTCTCTGAAGAAAGGGGGGGGGGCTTCAAACAAATGAAACTCCAATTTTTATTATAATCGATGAGCCCAATGTGATGGTTCGAGAACTAATCAAGCAAATGGAACCAAATTTGGCATGTGGGGGGTTTTGAAGGCAATGATTGTATGGTGGTTTGAGAAACCACCCCCCTCTGGAAGGGAAGGCTCCCATACAAATGAAACACAAATTTCTACCAAAAATGAGAATTGTCCAGGTTACTTAAACACAAAACGTGTATTTCTCGGGTAAGAAGCATGTTTTGATAGAAGTTTGAACCCCTGCTTATTCAAGAAAAAAAAATTCATTTCGAAAAAAAAAACCATAAACGTGCCAGTTATATTAAATTTTCTTTCATTTAGTTGCAAGCGTAGCAGCGCACGCACCGGGTTCAGCTAGTATAATAAAAAGATCAGTTTTGTTTTTTTACTTAATAGTAATGGTTGCGGGAGTCGATTGTTCATGTACCTAGATCAATTTCTGGTCGATTTATCATTAAATTTTGCGAACATTGTTTTATTAGGTGATTTCAATACAGATCTAAGGAATAATTGCTCGAAAACGTCTCGTTTTTGTAATGCCTTGGACAATTTCGGATTATTTTGCGTCAACAGCGAGCCCACTCATTTTTATAACGGTGGTAGCTCGTTGATTGATTTTTTGTTAACTAATAATGATAATTTCATTCGTAACTTTAATCAAGTAGCAGCCCCAGGTTTCTCTTACCACGACATTATTTTTTCATCGCTCTTAGCACTGTGCGTGGACATTATTTAGAGACTATAATCGAATAGATTATTCTCTACTCTAAAACAACGTGGAACATCTTGTTTGGATATTATTATATTGTTTCTGTGGTGGTGTTTGGCTCTTTTTTTTTTTAATTATTTTTTTTTTTATTTATTTATTTCTGGTCTTCGAATTTAAATTATCGCACAGACAGTTCTTACTATGTACTTATTCTAATTTTGAAAATAGTCTTTGACACATTAAAATCGAATTGCACAGTCACTTCATTAAAACGACGGCAGCAAATTTCAAATGGGTTGTTTTGTCCGAAAACGGTGCGATGCAATGGAAGTCGAAGAAAATCTGCACGCCGAGTTGATCTAGGAGGAACGTTGATTTGAATTTTGCTCAGCAGCACAGGACAGTCTACATTGTTGTTCAAGACGTCAAACACGAAAAGACGTTGCAGTAACACTCTCCTGTTTGCCAAAGAAGGCAATCTTATTAGGGCGCATCGTTGTTCGTAAGGTGGCAGACGGACAGAGTCGTTCCATGGTAGCATTCGCAAAGCGTATCGCAAAAAGTTCTTTTGGATTCGCTCGATCTGACTGCTCTGGACAGCATGGTAAGGTGCCCACACAAGCACACCATACTCAAGTACACTGCGTACAAGTGAACAGTAGAGCGTTTTCAAACAGTATACGTCCTCAAACTGCTGGGTGTTTCGTTTTATAAAGCCAAGCACCGCATATGCTTTACCAGTAGTTGTAGCGACGTGTTGACTGAAATTCAACTTACTGTCTAGTAGAATGCCCAAATCTTTGACAGTGTCAACCCTACGGATGCTGGCTGTAGTCATTTTGTAGTCAAACACGGTAGTGTTTCTTGTACGGCAGAATGAGATGACACTACATTTCCGTACATTCACATCCATTCCGTTGAGTAAGCACCAATTTAACAGTAGGTCGATATCCGCTTGGATGGCACAGCAATCAACCAATGAGGTTATTACTCGAAAGAATTTCAGGTCGTCAGCAAACATAAACTTTTGGGACTTAACAGTACTGCATATATCGTTGGCGAATAGAACAAATAGTAACGGGCCCAAATGACTTCCTTGGGGTACGCCCGATGTGACTATGAAAGGGTCCGAAGTCACTCCATTAATGCGTACGAATGCACTGCGCTCAGTGAGATAAGAAAGTATCCACCGTGTCAACCACTCCGGGAATCCCATTTTTTCTAATTTTGCAACTGCCAGAAAATGCGGCACCCTGTCGAAAGCTTTGGCGAAATCAACGTAAATGGCATCAACCTGCTGACGCTTCTCGAGTGCGGTGTTAAGCGAGGAAACGTAAGCCATCAGGTTAGTTGTTGTAGAACGTTTCCTTACAAATCCGTGCTGGTGTTCGGAGATGACGTGTTGCACTTTTGGATAGAGAGAATCGTGAAGGAGACTCTCAAAAACCTTTGGTACACAATTTAAAATTGCGATAGCACGATAGTTCTCTACGTCATGAATACTCCCCGCTTTGTGAATAGGAGTAATTGCAGCTTTCTTCCATAAACTCGGGAAAGTTCCTTCCACCATGGATCGATTAAAAATTATACTTGCGGGAACTGCAAGTGACTCGGCGCATTTCTTGACAAAGAGTGGTGGAAGGCGATCCGGTCCGGCACCTTTTGAAGCGTCTATCGATTGGAACTTATCGAAAACATCCCTCGGAGAAAAATTGAAAGGTGCAAGGTTCAGGTCGTACCGCGGCAGACTGTTCAGGTACATTTCAGACGAAGGTGGTTGGTTTTCACTTAACACACTTCGAAAGAAAGACGAAAACAAGTGTGCCGCATCAAGTGGGGCTTCAGCTGTAGACTCCTTGTAATACACACGTTGAGGAATTCCATTCATCTGTTTTCGATTTTTTACGTACGCCCAAAACGATTTAGGATCCTGTTTAATACTTTCCTCCGTTCGATGAATATAGCAGCGGAAGCATTGCGCGTGCAAAGAGTTGTGTTTGCTCTCTATGTCGCTCAGCTCAGCTTTGTGCTCTTCATCTCTCGAACGAAAATAACGCTTCCTAGCCTTACGTTAACGGTTGCGAAGATGCTGCAGCTCATTATTCCACCAGGGTTGCTTCCTGCCTCGTGTACGACGTTTACGTTTCAACGGGACGACATCTCGTAGGATCCTATACAATACGTCATAGAAACACGACACTGCTTCATCAATACTGCAACTATGAAGAAATTCGTCCCAGCTCACATCATGAATTAGTGCATTGAGAGAAACAAAATCGCACTGGCTAAAATCGAAATTAAAAGGGTCCACAGCATTCGAAACATGCCTCCCATAAATTACTTCAAATTTCAATACAAACGGTCTGTGGTGTTGGTCGATTCGTAGTAGAGGTAACGGTGGTTCCAATAACTCCGCGGAATTGCTGTTATTGAGGAATGCTAAATCGAGAAGCCTTCCATTCACATTCGTTAAATCATTTATTTGACAAAGTCCGTTTGCCACAAACGACTCGATTATAGCTATCTCTTGCTCAGACGAAACATTTGCAGGTGTCAATGAATTCAAATCTTCATCTAGAATCCAACACAAGTGTGGTAGATTGTAATCGCCAACAACCAACACTACGCTGCGATCATCGGTCATATCGAGAAGTTGTTGTATACATGCAGCGTGCTGTTTGTAAAGGCCAAGCTCACTGTTGGGAGGTAAATATATCGAGCAAACTATCATATCGAAATTCGGCAGGGAAACCTGCACAACAACCTGCTTCAATTGTTCATTACCGGCAACACAAACCGACACGCTTTGCAGTCCGTTCCTAACACCAATCAAAACTCCACCGCCACGATGATAACGACTGGTTTGTGCGTTTCTATCACAACGATATATTGTGTAGTTGTGTGTGAGCTCAGAGTTCAGAATGTCGTTCTTGAGCCATGTTTCTGTGAGAGAAATGACGTCATAATCGCATTGAGATAAGGCCAAAAACAAATTGTTTGTTTTTGTACGGAGCCCGCGTACGTTTTGATAGTAAAACTTGCATATAGAGGAGTTTTCGTTACGGTTATTGCAGAGTATTGAGCCTATCGGCTCGGCGTTACTGTGTGGTATTGTCAGCTGATGTGGCTCGAAAGTGAAACATAGGTCGAGTGGAAGCGGGTTGTTCGAAATCGAATTGGTGGAAAATAATTCCTTTTTGCCATGTTGAACCAGATAAGGCGATGTCCTTCAAATGCAAGCCAATACCAACTTTGAAAGAAACAAACGTTAATTGCTCCAGAGTTTTCCCTTTCGGAACAAGTTCAACGACTTCGATATCCTCATCGGTATTCACGTTTTTTTTTACCAGTTTTTCTATCTGCTGCATTTTTGCCTGAGGATCGAACCCAGACAAATAAGGAGTGTATCGAAAATAAGCTATCCACAAACTTTCTTTCAAATTTTGTTGAAAACCGATATTTTATTCATACAAAAAAATGATCCTTTATTGTACGAGGTTAAACTTGAACATAATGAAGACCGGATGAAATTTAAGTTATTCCTTCACGAATTTTCGAACTTTGGATCGAATGCTCTTCATCACGTTCCGGACAAGTGTTGCATCGCATTTTTTGGACGCTTGAGCCAAATTTTTTTGAACTCCTGCATGTTTCCAGCTGCCTTACCAGTCTTCTTGAAGACCCTCTTCACGATTGCCCAGTAACGTTCGATGGGTCGAAGCTGAGGGCAATTTGGTGGATTGATATTTTTCTCAACGAAATCTATACCCTTTTCCGCAAGCCAATTGAGAGTGGTTTTGGCATAGTGAGCCGACGCTAAATCCGGCCAAAACAGTGGAGGTGTACTATGCTTCTTATATAAAGGCAACAATCTCTTCTGGAGACACTCAGATCGATAGATTTCAGCATTTATAGTTCCGGTAGTGTAAAAAATGGTTGACTTCAAACCACAGGAATATATTGCTTGCCATACCAGTACCTTTCGATCGAATTTCTCCACTTGAATCGACCTGTCCGCATCGCTCACATCCTCCCCAACGACGGCAGTAAAGTATTGTGGACCTGGAAGGGTTTTTGAGTCCTCCTTTACCTAGGTCTCATCGTCCATCAAAACGCATGCATCCGGACGCTGCAAAAGACGCGAATACAATTTCCGGGCCCTTGTTGCTGCTCGCTTCTTCTGTTCTGCACTTTGTTTCGAGATTTTCTGCTTCTTGTAGGTCTTCAGGTGGTTTCGCCTCTTGATACGCTGGATCATTCCGACACTCGTTCCTGCTTTTTTGGCCAAATCACGTATTGACATTGATTCGTTCTTCATGATTAGAGATACCACTTTCTGCTCCAGTTTCGGGTTGGAAGAACCGGGTTTTCTGCCTCTTCCTGGTAGCTCATCCAAAGAATAGTGTTCCCCAAACTTATTAATGATGGTTTTAACACTCGCATGATGAATTCCAAACCGCTTCGCCAATTTTCGCATAGTAATACCCTTCTCACTTAGCCATGTGTCCAGAACCTTAATTTTCACTTCCTTTTCAATAGGCGACATTTTGAAAACGCAGAATTTGAACCGCACAAACAAGTAAACAAAAGAAAGCTGACAGTCAAACTCACAGCATGCAGTGTTCAGAGCATAAAAAACCATCACAAATACATGCGTACAACGCAAATGTATGTGGATAGCTTATATTCGATACACTCCTTACAACCAAAATTGGTTTGCCCTTTGTGCTGTGGCCAGCGGGATTGCGTCACCCGGATCGATGTCTTTAGTTCCTTCGGTTGCATTCGTTTGTTGCATTGGTTCATCAGGGAGTTGAAGCCGTGGTCGTTTTCTCGAAATTGTTAATTCTTGATTCCTACGAACCCGTGGGGTTGTTTGAGCCGGCGTTCTTTGTAGGATTGTGTTGATCTTAGTAGTGTTGAGTGCGATTTCCTTCCTTATTTCATCAAGGGCCTTGCTTTGTTCTAACAGCTGAGAGCAGGAAGCAATTGTATTACGGGTGGCCGACGACTGATGAGCGCATTTCAGATGAAAGGATGCTTTGCAGAAACCGTTACAGATGATCTCATTTGATTTCTCCAGGGCCCGAGCACAAGAAAAACATACAGACTCCATTACTACCCAAGTAACACCAAAAACATCTTTTTGGTCAGTTATCTTGAAATTTTGTTATACAAGAGTATTTAGAATGAAATGAAAAACATATTTTGTCATATACAAGCTAAGAGGATTTTGCCGCAAAACGTTTGCATAAGTCACTCATGTATTTTTCTAGAACATATGACTTAATTTTCGACTAAAATGTGACCAAAACAGCGTAATTAACCGATCTTTTTATAACATCTTTTAGGTAGCATAAGAAGTTTTAAAGATGCACTGCATAACATGCTTTTGACATGATGATGTCTTATATAGGTAGTTTATAGCATTACAATAACTAATAGGTTTTAATCAAGTTATAAAAAAGTGAAACTAAATGCAGAAATGCATGAACACAACAGTTCAATCCAACAAGTGTCAAATTAGCAGATGTAAACACAGATCGAATTTGACAGTAATGTTTGTTATGAATATGATGAATTTGTTTATGAATACCCATTACTTTTTTTTATAAATTTTTCATATCGATTAAAAAGCAGAACTAGCCCATTTGCATGATATATTCTTAAAAAACGGTTACAAAATTGGTCTAACTACAAGAGATAAAAAACAAATATATTTTTCAGAACTATAGCATGAAATAAAAATCAACATCAGCAGTTGGTTCATCGTGATGGTTCACAAGAAACGTCATTTTTTTCCTAAAATTTCTATAGCCAAATGACATTTCACTAAGAAGATGCTCTAATATGGTTATTATGATGTTATTATAACTAACTGACATAATTTGCAATGGACCATCATAAGCATGTTATTAGACTGCTCTCAAGATGTATTTTGGACTCAATTTCAACTTCACACCATAGATATGGACAAAATTACAGCGCCGGTTGAAACTATGATTACAATTATCACTAAAAATTTCGAAAATGACTGTCTACTCTTGGTGCCTCATGGTGCCTCGATAATCTAGACATTTTTTTTTATGTTTTAAAAATACTTTCAATCGACAGTGTAGACCATGTGTCTAATCCACCATGACAATTTTTGATGATTCCAACAGAGATGCTATAAAATTGTAAAATATAAGAAAATTTTCTGTTGATTTTTTTTAATCTTTAGAACGGCGCATCAATTATGCAAGAGTAATACCAAAAGTTGCACCATAAAGGCTGCCTGGCATATGATATTTTGTTAAACGTTCTGCGCATTTACAATCTTTAGATTTCTTATATTTATGAAACAATCGATTTGGACAAAAAAGATTGTCATTTTTTTACTATGAGTTGTGCATATTCTCCTCATAAACAAACATAATTTTCACAATCACAACCATCTTAACAATCGTTGTTAACTTCTGTTCGTTTGACATTTATCAAACTAGCATGTCATGTTCAAGTATTTCTGCAATTGTTTTTACTTTGGAATTACTTGATTATAACCTATTTGTTATTATGATGCTAGAAACTACCAAGATAAGACATCATCATGTTGAAAGCATGCTATTCAAAGTATTTTGAAAGCGTATTATTAGTCCTAAATCTGTATCTAAAAACTTCTTTTGTGACCTTAAAGATGTTTCAAATTGATCGATTTATTGCGCTGTTTTGGTCATATAACATACCAAAAATAAGTTATGTGTACTAGAAAAATACATGAGATCATGTTTTAAAGATGAATTTTTGAACATTACATAACAAGTTGTGTTACTTGGGTACTTTTGTATTCGGTGCGTTTTGTGAAGGTACAACAGATTTTAAGGAAAAAAAAAGCTCAGGATAGCTCCAAAATAGTTTGATTTTATAAACTACCGGTGGGGGGGGGGGAGATGCGTCCAATTTTGTTGAAAAAAAAATAAAAGAAAACGGGAGAGGAAAAAAAAAAAAAAAATTAGTCTGGGAAAAAAAAAAAAAAAATAAAAATTTTTCCTTTACAAAAAGTTATCCTAAAAAAAAAAACCAATTGAACTTTATGAAAACTTTGTCCCAATGATATTTTAAATGTTATGATTGCAAGGAATGTAGCATATCGCCAATGGACTTGCACTAAAAGTGAGCTTGATCGAAACCAGTATAATAGGCTTCGGAATCGAGTTACTGGTTTGATTAATAAAATAAAATCCGATTACCTCTCCACTAATCTGATATCAGCGTCCTCTAACAAGGAAATGTGGAAAAGACTAAATGTTCGCAACAGCGAATAAATTTCGAATCTCGTGCCACTCCTAGTCACCCTACACCTGCAGATTACCGAACGTCGCATCAGTCGCAACGGCAATCGGCTTCTCCTCCCTTACTAACCAATCAGAAAATAGTTTGTTTTTATTTGCGTTGCGCAGTGATAGCCAATCAGAAGCGGCTGACGCAATATTTCAAATATAAAAGTAGAACACAACACAAAATTTGTATCAGTATAATTTTGACCGTGAGATAATAAATATCAAAAGTAAAGTGAAGTAGTGGTTTTAATCACAAGAAGAAATCCAATCCAATTTCGTCCGTCTGGATCATAGTGTTGCTAGTTTGCTGCGTTATGAAAGAGTTGAAATGATAGTTCTTTTCAGAACTCGGAACGCAGAACTGCAAACCATTCCGCTGCTAGAACATTCGTCTGTTCCATCACTTGTTATTGGCAGTGGGCCAAAGCAAGTCTTTTCGTGCGTCGGTGATGTGGCAAACGGATTGATAGTCCACTTCATCGATTGATGTTGGCAGCGGTCAACTGAGAACATTCTGTATGTTGGCTGCATCCAACACTAAAGAAGCTCAATATTACTGCTTAAAACGACGATGTTGAATTCCATAGAACTGGTGATGAAATTTATACTTATTTTGGCAATAACTTGACACGGGATTCATGCCTCCAGCCTATACCGCCTCTAAACTCAAGTGGTTTCAGTTTTTCACTTTGTACTGAGTTAGAAAATTCTTCAGCAATCCTTTCTATTCAGTCAAATGCAGTTGGTTAGGATGATGTAGATTTAAAGTTTATTATGATTATCCTGCCCTTCATAATTGTTCCTATTAATTATATGTTTAACCTGTTTATATCCACCAGTACGTTTCCTCGTGCTTGGAAAACTGCCAAGGTTATTCTAATACGCAAAAGACCGCAGAAGATTATGTGCAACAATTTGACCTTCTTGGGCTTCAAATGGTGAGTTGACAACTTCGAAGGAGGGTGCAACCGACCTCTGGTCCTCACAAGTTCCTACCTCACCCCTCCACGAGTCATATGACCACAAAAGACTGCCAACTGAAACATGGAGACGCTGGTTGGCGTAGCCTGGGCAATGTTGTCATTTTGACAATAGCGAAGTGAGGGGGTGCGACCTGTAAATCATATCATATAATGTTCCATTAAGGATATTAGGGATAGGGATGGGAGAATCCTGACGGACGATCGTGAGGTGACCGAAAGGTGGAAGCAGCACTTCGATGAACATCTGAATGGAGTACAGGAAGAGGACCAAGACAGCGATGGAAGAGACGTAGTCGATGCAGTAAGTGACGGACATGTGCAGCCCCCGACGATAGGTGAAGTTAAGGATGCCATCAAGCAGCTGAAGAACAACAAATTGGTTGGAAGGGGTGGAATCGGAGCAGAACTTATCAAGATGGGCCCGGACAAGTTGGAAATTTGCCTGCATCGACTGATAGTCAGGATTTGGGATACCAAACAGCTACCGGAGGAATGGAAGGATGGGGTTATCAGCCCTATCTATAAGAAAAGCGACAAGTTGGACTGTGAAAACTATCGTGCGATCACTGTCCTTAATGCCGCCTATAAAGTATTATCCCAAATCATCTTCCAGCGACTGTCGCCACTAGCAAATAGATTTGTGGGAAGTTATCAGGCCGGCTTCATCGAAGGACGGTCTACAACGGACCAAATCTTCACTTTGCGGAAGATCCTCCAAAAGTGCCGTGAATATAGAGTCCCAACGCATCATCTATTCATCGACTTCAAAGCCGCATATGATACAATTAACCGAAATGAGCTATGGAAGATCATGGACGAGAACAGCTTTCCGGAGAAGCTGACCCGACTTATCAAAGCTACGATAAATGGAACCCAGTGCTGTGTGAGGATATCCGGTGGATATCCTTTCATTCGAGGGGGGGTTCATTCGAATCCCGCAGGGGGCTTCGTCAAGGTGATGGTCTCTCTTGCCTCCTGTTCAACATTGCTCTTGAAGGTGTTATGCGACGAGCGGCGTTTAACATGCGAGGCAAGGTTTTCAAAAGATCCGGTCAATTAATCTGCTCTGCCGATGACGTGGATATTGTCGGCAGAACATTTGAGGCGGTGGCAGAGCAGTACCAGACTAAAGCGCGAAGCAGAGAAGATTGGGTTGAAGATAAATACGTCCAAAACGAAGTACATGCTGGCAGGCGGAACCGAGCACGACAGGACCCGACTGGGCAGCAGTGTAACGATCGACGGCGATGAGTTCGAGGTAGTCGATGAATTTGTCTATCTCGCGAGATCCGGAGGCGGATTATCAGTGGAAGTCGTGCCTACTATGGGCTCCACAAGCAACTACGGTCAAACAGACTTAGCTCCCGTACGAAGTGCATCCTGTACAAAACGCTAATAAGACCGGTTGTTCTCTACGGGCATGAGACGTGGACAATGCTTGAAGAGGACCTGCGAGCACTCGGAGTTTTTGAGCGACGGGTGTTAAGAATCATCTTTGGTGGAGTACAGGAGGACGGACTATGGAGGCGAAGGATGAATCATAAGCTCGCGCAACTCGCCCGCGAACCCAGTATTCATAAGGTGGCAAAAGCTGGAAGGATACGCTGGGCAGAACACGTTGCGAGAATGCCGGGCAACTATCCTGCAAAAATGGTGTTCGACGGGAATCCGGTTGGTACAAGACGACGTGGGGTGCAACGAGCAAGATGGTCAGACCAGGTGGAGCAAGACCTAGGGGGTACAAGGTGCCCAAGGGATTGGAGAGGAGCAGCCACGAATCGGGATTAAGGGGGGGTTTTGTGTTTTAGGGTTTTTTTTATTATTGTGACGTCATACAAAAAAAAAATAAAAAAAATAATTATCCATTCTCAAATCAACAAATGATTTCAGCAGGCTTTGGAATCATCTTTGCATTCCAAAACCATTTATCTCAGGAGGCTGGAGCAACATGACATGGATAAAAGGCTGAATTTGTTTTTCAGCATTTCAGCATAACATTTACTTTGAATTTGCACTTCTGAACATTAACTACTATATTCTTAAAAGACTGGCATGCGCTTATAAGCAGTATAGGATTATATTTTAATATTGTGTTTAGTGGTATTATAATTAGATAAGCCATTTATTTCAGAAACCATCACACTGGGCTCTTCGATCGCTCCAATTGCTATCATAGAAATGTAACTAGAACAGTATAAAGACATGTTTTAACAACATGTCTTATAAAATAATATCTTTCATTGAAATTATATTTTTGATATTTGGAATGATATTTTCTGTTTTCAGCTTTTCCAGGACTAGTAGGATATTAATACATATCTAATTATATTTTTTCAGTAACAATCCAGTGGATGTCAGATATGTTTTGTACATACGCATATTATGTTCTCGTATTGACTTACTGTAGCCGCTTTTTATATGGTCAAGTAATTTAATTGTGTCTTAAAATGCCATGTACATCATTCAAGTTGGAAATTTGTATTAATAGCATTTTTGTCTTCTATGATATTTTAATTTTTTATGTGAGGAAAGTAAGACCTTGTAAAGAACGAGCAAAGTATATATATTTCAGTTTTGATTCCTTTCATATCAGATCAGTTTATAAAAGCATAGGAGTCCTATACGTACAAGCAGTGAAAGATGCGTTTGAAAGTTTTATTCCTTGAATATATGATACAATATAGAGACTGGTATGCTTTTATGGTAAGTTATTTAAATTTTGAACAACTATTTCATTAGGAACAGTAGAAATTTGCAATATCTCAGTACATTCACTAGTACAAATGAAAATTAATTGTAGCCGTGAAATTTCGTACAATTTGTATCTTAATTTTTTTATAAATCATCATTTATGCTAAAAATTTCCACTGTTCCTATAACAACTATATAACTGGGATTGGGGGGGTAGCCTAAGGCAGTCGAAGGATTTGTTGACTGGACAAGGGTTCGTGGAGTCGCCAGTCCCTTGTCATGTGAAGACACGTGGCCTTCCTGCCGTGGTCTTCCGAAGGTCCTCATTGAGATCGACTGGCCCTGCTACAACAAGCCATCACGTAGGCTATTCTCTCGGGGCAACCTGCTGAGGATAGTCCTGCAGACATAGGTAATCCTTGCACTGATGGTGGGTTCTTATCACATCACATCACATCATGTGCAACAATTTGACCTTCTTAGCCCGCACTAGTGTGGTTTTAGATTAGGACAGCACAACTTCTTTTTTTTTTTGGTTAATAAAGGAAAAGAGGGAAAGTAAATCAGCTTTATGAAAATTGAAAATCTTCTATTACAGCAATATTTAAGCCGCATTAAGGTCTTTTTTTACACGGTTTTTCTTGACACGGTTTGTTTTCAGCGATAACTTCCAGAACGGTTATCGTCCTAATTCGAACCACATTTTTCGTTTTGGGCAAAAAGTAATCAAATGGCAGTTTTTCAAAAAAAAATCACAATATTTGGTATAAATACTCAAAATTTGAAAAACTGTATATTGACCATTGCATGAAAAGGTAACACATGCAAACAAAATCGAAGAAATTAAAAATGTTTATTCATGTGAATTGATCAACTCTATTTAGTCTTTTTATACGCGGTTTCATAGTAAAAGTGGAACGTATCCTCCGTGTAGAAAAAAACCTTAGTGCATAAAGAAACAGACATGTTAATAAATTTGAGTAGTAGCGTAGTCAAGGATCGATTTAGCTGTAGTTGAAATTAAAAAAAAATTAAATCCAAAATTGGAATAATTCCGGCATAATTTATGGATCATACATATTATTTTAAGTTCACAAAATTAATTTGCTGTGGACCATATTTAGAAGTTAAAGGTTCATTTTCAAACCTATTATGGATCATTGGCGATTTATTTCTAAAATATTTTCAATAATTTGTTGATCATGTGCATATATTTTAGTTCACAAACGTTACATTCTAAAATCAATTTTACAAGTTTAAGGAATGATATTGAACATTTTATGGATTATATTGATTTTTTATGGATAATCCGTACAATTTTATCGATCATACCCTAGATGTATAATTGTACATTTTTGACTCTTTATTGTTAAATCTGACATAAAGCATGGATCACATTGCTGTATTTTATGGATCATTTTCGTTTATTTTTATAGATTTTCATCAATGGCTTATGGGTCATAAATACGTTTTTTATGGAACGAATTTCAATTTTTAATGGATCATTTCTCAGTTTAAAGGTGCAAACTTAGGGCTGCCCTTTCAAACTGTGAAGGCTATCAGCGAATTGAAACACGGCCTCACTACCCTGCTTCAATAATGTAAGCAGAAGAACCCGACATGTGGTAACTGTGGTCAGTTGCACCCTACGATGGAAGGTGAACCGTGCGGAAATTCACCCAGTCGGAGGTAAAAAATGCCAATCTACCAATCTAAAGACGCCATGCAGCATATCAGGATCGACAAATGGATTGCACTACTATACGAAGCTAGACAAAAGCACCTAGCAAACACTGGAACCCCTTGCGTATGCTGGCATTTCTACACTCAGCATAAATTGAGGACTTGCAGACACAAATCGTTGCTCTCTCTGGTCAAGTGGCCGAGCTAAATGCAGCAATAAAGGGACCAATGTCAAACATCTGCCGCCACACTATAGTTTAGTTTTACTAAGTCTGATTTGATTAGTCTGAATGAACTTATAAATTCAATTACATTAATTAACTTGACTCGGTCTTAACACTTTTCTTAAAACAAATCTTACAATTCAACATCAAACTATTTTCAACCGTTGTCTCGCTTCTTAGATGCACTCCCAGTCACTTATCAGAAATTTTATTCAATTCAAAAATGGAACACAGCTCATTTTATAATTGGAATGTATTTCTCAAAATTTGCTGACAGTAATTTGACCCGACAATATATAAGTATTCTGACGACTACATTACAGCATCTGTTCACGTTATGACTCCCTAGAGATTCGCATGGTTTGCACAGAAAGAAACTGTATGTGAACTTCACCTTCCCCGGGTGGATGTACATAATGACCGTTGCCGTATCCTGCTAACCTTCTAACCGCCATTACCTGTAGTCAGCATCTTTCTACCCGCCAGGTACGTTTTCGATGCCACGTGCGTTGAAGAGTCTGGCGATGACGGGACTCGATTTAAACTTACCATGATTCCCACGTGCGTCGTTGTAAATCAAACAGATTACTCACCCCAGACATACATAGTAGAGACTGTTCCGATAATAATAAATACACTAATGATTCAAAACGCGTGCAGTATTCAACCAGTAGTTATTAGCTGCGTCTTGTTGTTTACATTCAAATTAAACTGATGTTGTCATTTTTTTAAAAATTTTCGCACGGAAATTTGAAAATGCGTGGTCTTTCTCCCGAGCAAAGAAATCGGATTGTGCACAAACGGTGCACCGTCAGTGGTCTTTCGATCAGAAAACTGGCTAAGGAAGAAGGTGTGGGCGTCGGAGCAGCACAAAGCGCATTACGGAAGTATCAACGACAGTGCTCTTTGGTAGATTCCCCGAGACGTGGTACAAAACCCGGGTCAAGCTGACCCTACATTCGACAGAAAGGTAAGGGGCTATTTCAAGCGCCATTCTTCAGCACCAGCCTGAGATGTGGCGAAAAAGCTAAGTACTTCGGCGAAGATTCAGTGCGAGTTATCTAAATAACCATGGATAATACGGTGGCAAGCAAAACTATTCCTTTGCAGATCCGAAAATGTGTTATTCGTGACATCGAGTGACATCGGTGAATCGCATCGCAAGATTGGTGAAAAGTATGGATACAGCAAAGCAGCGGCTACCAAATTTTTCGCAAAGTACAAAACCTATGGTTCAGTAGCTGATCGCCCAGGAAGGGGAAGGAAACGTAGAACAGATTTCCGAACAGATGCGAGAATCATTCGAGAAATTACGAAAAATCCGAAGGCTACCCTCAGGGAGATCAAGGAAGTGATTCAACAACCGATCTCGGACAGTACTCTACGCAGGTTTTGTAAGAAGTTGCCTTTTATTAGCAAAGTCAACAAAGCGAAACGACTTAAATTTGCTCGGGAACATGCTGATAAACCTTTAGAATATTGGAAGACTGTTTTATGGACTGATGAGTCAAAATTCGAGTTGTTCAACGCAAAAAGTCGTAGACCTGGAGAGGCGCTTCATGATCGACATATCCAGGGCACAGTTAAGCATAGTGGAGGGAACGTGAGGGTGTAGGGGTATTTTTCTTGGACAGGTGTTGGTACTTTGGTAAAAATCTATGGTATTATGACAGCAGATTCCTACATCGACATTTTGCGTGAGAATTTGGAGGTTTCGTTGGTTAAAACTGGGCTGGAAAACAAATTTGTGTCCCAGCAAGATAATGACCCAAAACATACCGCGAAGAAGTCAAAGGCATTCTTCCGTTCCTGCCGTATTAAACCTATGGAATGGCCCCCACAGAGTCCAGATCTGAACCCAATAGAGAATCTGTGGGCCATCTTGGATTCACGAGTTGATAAGACAGGAGTTACCATCAAACATAACTATTTTCAAGCTCTTGAGAACGCCTGTGAAGATCTTGACCCACAAAACCTAAGAAACTGGTGGAGAGTGTGCCGAAACGTTTGCAAAAACTGTTGAAGGCCAGGGGAGGACACATCAACTACTGATCACTCAACAGACTGGATCTACAACTTGTTTTTTTTTAAAGAAAATAAGAAGTGGGCACTTTATTTTGACATGCATAATTTCTACTATAGTTCGATCTTTCTTGAAGAAAAAAAATGAGTTTGCAGGACAAGTGTTTTTTATGTACCAGACAAGAAAAGAACATAATAAATATGCCATCAAAACAACAAAACTTAGAATCTTTCACTAATTTTACAGTTTGCTGCACAAAAAGGAGAAACAGGGGTAGGTGGGCACTTTTTTCTGGCGGTGACTGTATCCTAAATGGCTAAAACTCACATGTTAAGATGATTTTGGTATCCTGAATCCATTTCTGATATTTTGGTTTTACTATATTGGGGTGGTCCTAAATTATGAAAATCTGCTGATTTTGGGTTAAGTAAAGAGTAATCAATAATAAGCTATCACGATGTGTTAGTTGAATACAGATTTTGATGAAAAGGGTAATTTAGGGGGTTTTGAAATCATTATTGATATTGAAATTAACATTACTTGTGTGTTTTTTGCTCTTAGGGTGGTCCAAAAAGCTATAAAATCATATCAATCATCTAAAAAGTTCCATTACCTGCGGTTTTCTTTCAATGGATCGATTAGCTAAACACACATGTTAACTGACAAGACTGATTGGTATTCTTAGGCGCCGTCCATAAACCACGTGACGTTTTTTTAAAGGTGGGAACTCGGAGCTAAGTTAATGCTGAAGTTGATGTTATATATAAGGTTTCATTTATTTTACGATTTACAATGGGATCAGATAATCTCAAATAGTGAACTACGTGAAATGTGGACTGCCCTTTACCAATACCAATCTTATTTCAACGCTTTCATACATGCTCCTGTGAGTGTGGGCTCTAATATACATTGAGAAGTTTACTTAAAAAAAGACGTATTGGAGGGTGCTCTGAACTGTTGCGATGTGCGTGTAGAGCAGAAACGCAAAGTTGTCGACGAATATGTGTCGCTACATGTTGGATGTGTGATAGAAGCTAGTGATGAGATCGTTTCTGAGCTTTTTAAGGAATTTCAACGAAGATGGCAGAGTGCGAATCGAAAAAAAAGATCAGTTTTTGAAGACCAATGAGGAATGGTTTGTAGTTATTGTTAAATTTTTTTTTTTCGGTTGATTATGTTTTAATTTTATTTAATTCATTAGGTTAGAAGAGTTCGTCGTTTTTGGTGAAGCAAACATCATCTTTAACAAAGCGGAATGTAGGTGGTCGACCTTCGAAAGATTTTGAAGACGTTGCGTAAATCATTTACTGCTCAAGAGCTGAAATTTGCTGCAGGATTGGCTTTGCAAGCGGAAGGAAATGTGGAATTGGCTTCGTTACTAAATAAAGGCACCTGCACGACAAGCATTCCGGTTGAGCAAGCTTTGGCAATATATGTCGATGCAAAACTTTCGAAAAGAAGATACAATATCATTCGCGCACCCGTTAAACACTTTTATCCATCTTATGAAAAAATATCTTCTTCGAGTGAGTGAGTGCTTTACTTGATCACTTGAGCACTTTGAAATCACGGAGACTTTCAACTACAATTCATTTACATTCAATTACAAGCATTGCTCAATCAGACTTGCTTTCGGTTGAGCGTACTTGTTAAAGATAAATTTGAAAATCTAGTTCGTGAAGGTTTCAACGATTTCAGCCTTTTATTAAAATGGGGCTGCGATGGAAGTTCTGGTTTTAACAAATACAAGCAAAAATTTATGGATCCTAGGTGCTCCGACGCTCACATTTTTTTAGCATCGGTGGTACCATTAAGATTAATACCGACCGGAAAGTAGTTTGGGACAACTTTTGATCGTCCTCTACGCGATACTGTCGCCCTGTTTCATAGAAATTTGCGAAAGAAACTGTCGAGCTTACAAAACAAGAATTTGAACGCATGACTGACGAAATTTCTTATTTAGAACCATTTGAAATAGAAATTGTAGGCATCAAGGTGTTAATCACATTTGATCTTATGTTAACTATGATTGATGGAAAGACTGTTATCGCCATCACCAATACAAAATCGTCTCAGAGGTGCTACCTTTGCTATTCTACGAGTTCCAATTTCAACGACATTTAAAAAATGTTCAACAGAGCATGGGGGTGTCATCTCGGACAATCTGGAGTACGGGATGTGTAGCTAACACTGCTGAATCAGAACAGTTGAGTGGCTGCTGGATAAAGCACACCGCCTTAGCCTCCGGAAAAGAGAAAAACAGCACACATAGAGGAGAACAACAAAGCGTAAGCGCGCAAACAAAAAAGTTCCTGCCACAAGCTGGGACACGCCGAGGCGCCGCGCCAAGTTAGAAATAGCAACGGCGGGAAAAGGAAAACGTTGGATACGACTGACTTTCTTTGATTTGCACGCTAGGTTTCTTCAATATTAATACCATCATTCTTATTATTTACAGGTAACACCGCAAGACATTTCTTAAAAAATGCGGAGATTTCGTCTCAAATCACTGGAATCGATCTTGATCTTATCATTCGATTGAGAACGATTTTGCAAGCCATTTCATCTGGAGAATCCGTTGACCCAGAGAAATTCCACCAATATGCAAAAGAGACAGCTAATCGCTATGCTTCTTTATACGGTTGGTATCATTTGCCAACAACGCTGCATAAGTTGCTTATCCATGGGTATCTAATAATAAATAACGCATTGCTTCCCATTGTCGTATGTCCGAAGAAGCCCAGGAAGCAATCAATAAAGAAATTAGGCAGCTAAGAGAACATCACGCGTAAGCAAACAATGAAAGATATATGTTGTGGATTGCTTGTTGCATCCGATCCCATTGTTTCAAGTTATCGCCATGGGCAAACGGTAGTTGCAGATGAATTGCCTAAAGAGGTGCAAGATTTGTTGACAGTTGAAGATTGTGATGAATAAATGTTAGTTTGTTTAATAAATGTTTGTTTGTAGAAATAAAAGTTAAATTTTAACAATTTTTTGGCGTCCCAAATTACGTAACTGACTGTTTAAACGCTACTCAAACTGCTTTTCAAAGCTCTTAAATCACTTTTTTCTGTTATGAAACCCCTCCAAGAATAAATGTCTAAACAAATAAAGGCTAAATCATTCTTAGTCATCACTCTCCTCCTCTCCACCTCCCTGTTTTTTTTATCTGATTTGTAACACCCACCTCCTTGTGGTCTTTTGTCTATAAAAAAAATCAAAAATTTGTTAGGGCCGTGGTCATGAGGCCCTCCCCCCTCCCCCTATGACCACGTGGTTTATTGACGGCCTCTGGCTTACCAGAATAAGGGTTACACTAAGTAGTCAGTATTCAGATGACAATTTTAATTATGTTAACATAAAACATAAGCTTTAAACTATTTCGCTTCCTCGACAACCATGCGTCTCCATGGTGACTTGATAAAAAAAAAATTTCGCGCTCAGCGCAAAAATGCGCAAACAGTGGCCTATATTCCAAAAAAAACTGGACAAAATTTCGCGTCAGATCCGGGATACGGCGTCATTTTCTGATAAAAAGTACTGGCTCTCCTAAATACGGAGTTTTTCTCCAAAATTTCATAAAAATCAATATTTTTGCATGCTGTAAAAACATTATAATTGTGTGATTGGATTCCAAACAAACCCTGAAATGTAATGGTTATTTATGCCCAAAAACACCTACAATATTGTCAGATTATCCAAATCTTCCTAAGTTTTACAACGAGCTCATGAAGAAAGCTCATAAAATAACGATAATAAAAAATAATAAACTATCACACACAACCTCAACTTTGAAAGAAACCCCAAGACTCAATTTTTGAGCAAATTACCTGAAAATTTGGGTTTTTCTCAGTTGAAGTATTTATAATGAGAGAAAAATATATGAAAAAACAATTAGTTTAGTGTGGAGGGGAAAGTCTAAGATGGGGGTTAAAAGGTAAGGTGTTTATTTGATAGTGTGTGGAATGGTGTTCCAGGGTGGGTAATTTTAGGAGGGTGGTGGGGGTGGGGAAGGGGGGAGGGGGGTGGGCGGGGGGGTGGGGCTGTGTGGTTGTGGTTTTTTTTTTTTTTTTTTTTTTTTCTTTTTGCGTGGTTTGGCGGGGTGGGTGGGGAGTTTTTTAAGTGTTGATTTTTCTTGGTTTTGGGCGAGAGCCATGCAAGTGAAAGTTGACAAATATGTGTTTACCCACCGGAGTGCCTTCGTACCAGAATCAAGGAACCCATTTGGAGCGACCGTTGGTTTGGATTTATTTCGGCCATTCATTACAAACTTTGGCTATCATCGCATTATTCATGACGATGATGGGTGCTTAGAAAATTTCACTTTTGAGAGTTTCATCCCTTGGGAGTGTTAATCTCACAAATTACAATTGTTCAAAAATTGATGCCATTCCGGGGAAATGAACCGAGCCGTGAAAACAAGCCGAGCGATGTGTAATTATATTAAGCAAGTGTTACAACAGGGCCTTGATGAATTAAATTACTGGAACTACACCTCACAACATGCAATTAGCGTTGTTCCACAGCTGTTGCGCTCTGTTTTTGTTTACAGTAGAATCGTTTTGTAGAATACAGCTATATTTTACATTGTTAATTTCATTTGTTTTTGTCGAACATGCCATCCATGCTTTGCAAAATTACCTCAAATGATTCCATAAATTCAAAAACAATGGTTTCTACAATAAAGATCTATCATTAAACAGCAATCTGAGCGAGATGCAGGAACTGCAATCACATAAAGTGCTTAGTGTAATAATCCTCTTCCGTGGCCTCTGCTGCTTGAAGGATGTATAGTTTACTCTGCAATGGGAATCAAATAGCACGGGTATGGAAAATTATTCAAGCGCATTGCACTTGATTGTGTAAATAAGCAAAACGAGCAGCACGGAAAAGGCAGATTGATGCAGTTCGCCGGTACTTTTTATGATACCGGGTGGGGTTTTTACTTCGCAACTTAGCGTTTCATTTGAAATGCATCAGATTTTTTTATCGTTCACAGCAGACAGTGGGTGTTTGCTTAAATTTGATGAAAATGAAGCGTTGCCGAGAGGAGCATTTAACGGATTGGAGTTGGAAGTAACAATAAAAATATAGTTAACGTGATTTGCTTCACAAAGTGGTGACCAGTTGTGTAATCAAACATCAAGTGTCTTATCTAGAGGGTGAGTTGATTATTATTGCGACATTTTAGATTAATTGGTAAATCGGCTGAAACCATTTTTTAACAGTAGTTCAGCATATTTATGTATTTCAGCTAACCTACTTCGGTTAAAGTTTAGGATAAGTTTAAGTAGAATGCTTGACATTTGAAATTGACGCCATTCATCAGATCCTGTACAGTACGGTTCGTTTTTTGCAGATGTTTAGCAACTTCCTCATAATCTTCTTTTCTTTGGTATTCAGACTGGCGCATTTTATCAAAAGGTTTCAATCGGACAGAGTTCAGGGCGTTCTGGTAGGTGCATGTCTGCCGTTACAGAATCTAAAGAACTAGCAGCATATTATCCCTGCATGGTTTAGGAGTAGGGGCATGAAGCTACATGAAGCCAAAACAACGATTTTAAATCGTGCCGTCTCAAAACAGCAAAAGTCTATTTTGGAGGCACTCAGCTTTGTAAACTCACTGTTGAAGGAGCCGATTTAACTTCTTCCGTTTGAAACGGTCATCAAAAACAAACTTGCCCTGAGCATAGTCCATTTAGATTCCGGAATAATAAAATCATCTGTATATCGTTAGCGGATTGACGTACAAATGAGTTTAATACATCAAAACAAAGGTAATTTACTGAACTTTAAACTATGAATAAGCATCATTTCTGTTTGTTTCTAATAAAAATTCGCACTTTTTTCTTTATTCCTCCCATCAAACGCTGCACAGCTCCGGAGTCAACTTCCTTGGCACATTTGTTCCACATTTTGGTCATCTGAGTCGCGTCCCGAGCCGTTTTTACACTTTTCTTAAGCTTCCGCTTCATTATTGCCCAAAATCTCTCGATGGGCTGGAACTGCGGGCAGTTGGGTGGATTTTTGTTTATATCGATGAAATCTACGTTATTATGGCTGTAGTGGCAACTCGCCAAATCTGACCAAAACTTCACGGGACCTTCATGGGCTTCAATGAAAGGTAGTACGCGGTTTTTGAGGCTCTTCCTTGTACAGCTTCGAGTCCATCGTCTTATTCGTCACGAACACTTTGGTCTTTGCTCCGCAGCTGCATATCCCTTGCCAAATCATCAGTTTTTGGCAAATTTGTCCATAAAAGTAAACTTAAACTGCGCAGGAACATTCCCTCGTGCCGTCGCCATGTAGAATTTTTAGCCATGAAGCTGTTCGAAATCCATTTTGACGTAGGTTTCATCGTCGATGAGCAGGCATCCTTGGTACTTCGTCAAAACCTGCTGGTACAGTTTCCGAGCTTCAACGTTCTGTTTAGTTGCTTGCTGGCTCGAAAAAAAAAACGATATCCTGCTCGCAAACGAATTCTTCGAACGGTACTGCGAGCAGCAGCGTATTTTTGTGCGATTTCATTATCTGATAGTCCAGGGTTTGATCTGACCGTGCTCAAAACCTTCTGGTTCAGCTTGCGGTCATATGTTCCACTACGACGCTTACCTTGAGGCACTCGATCCACGCTCTTTCGCTCCCTTAAACGGTTGAGCACATCATACACGATTGATTTGGCGATTCAACGTTTTTGCAGACCACGTTGGATTATCAACGTGGGTGGGCAGAATTTTTTCTTTCCTCTCGACTTCCATCTGGAATAACTCACTGCACGAACCACCGTGAAATTTATACCACAGAAAGTGGGCGCCTAGGTCAACAAACCGCTGTAAAAGAATTTTTGCAGCGGTCACTTTCCGTGCCGCTGCATCACAATAAGTGATTCCAGATTCTTATTGGATAGAACTTCAGTGTTGCTGCACGTTTGATGAATGTGGGTATCGAACTGAAAAAAAATTATACGTAAAAACAACGAATTTTGTTGAACCCCATTCAAAAAATAAAATGTTCTAACAAAATCCGCGTTTCTAGTGTTATATCTGCCAATATCACTTCCTCTTTCAATTCGACTATGCAAGTATCGAGGCAGCAAACCGTTGATTACTTTGAAAATGAACACCAATGTCAAATACACAACTCTCTTCTTCACCGATAGCCACTGTAGGGCATCTTACAAAAAACAGTAGCAAGTGAACCTTTTGCATCTCAAAATCAAACGCATAATCTAATTTAGCAAATGCTGTTATCGTGATATTTTTCAAAGCTAAAAACAAAATGGAAGGGCGAAATTCAATGTGAGGAGAGATGATAGATTTGTACAATTGTATTTTACTAGCAATAGTTGAATCGTTTTTCAATCGGGCGAGAATACCGTACTTCTTGGCTATTTACTTGATGACATCGTCAATGTGAGGGTCAAATTTTAATCTATCATCAATAATCACGCCAAGATATTTAATCTCACGAACGCGATCAATTGTCTCATCATCAATTTTAACAGAGACGTCTTCAATAACTCGATTCCGCGAAATTACCATGAATTTAGTTTTACTTATGTTCAATTTCAACTGTTTGTATTTCAACCATCTACTAAGAGAACTAAATCTGCATTCAAATGTGAAAATGCCTCATCAAGGCGTTAAGCTACAATAAACAACACGGCAGCAAACAGATTAATATCAAAAATCGCAAGACTCGTCGCATGTCATGAATATATAGAATGAATAAAATGGGCCCTAATACACCCCCTTGTAATACGCCAAGGCTGTTCTACACAGAGCTCGAAACAGAATCATTAAAAGCAGTCCGTTGTGTTCTGTCAGAAAAAATAGCTTTCGAACCATCTATATTCAGAACCCAAAAATCCAAAGCGCTTGATTGTTTCTAACAACAAGCACCGAGAAATCGTTTCAAAAGCGCGTTTCAGATAAAAAAAAACAGCAACAGCCGTATCTCTACGCTCTACTTTTTTTTTCATTTTGCTAACACTTAATTTAACGCAGTTTCACAATAATGACCTTCGCGATATCCCGAGGAAGTGACTGTAAAGAATGCACAACAAATGCGTTTAAAGTGGAATAAGTTCGCCGGTACAGTGTCGCCAGCGACTGTGCAGATCATAATGGCATCGATCACAAGTAAAGTGCGATAGTTCGTTCGAAACGGTGAAATGTAATAACTTGTTATAAGTCGTTTGAAATCGAATAAATATTCTTTTGTTTGACGTTTTGGCCTACCGTGTATGTTATTTAATTGTTGAGTTATGATCACTTGAATGCGTTCAAATTGACTTTGAATCGGGCTTTCCTGGGGGGGTGTTCGTCCTTGGGGTGGCAATCGAAGTCTACTTTACCAGGAAGACTGGCAGCTCTTCGCGTTTCCCATACAAATGTCAACCGTCATTGCGTACAGCTCCTCTACCTGGTAAAGGTAGAAGCTCAGTATACATGTGTTAGTAATTCTCTTCGAACAAAAAGTGGTATGCGTGGACTTCGTGTCAGTAAAACATAACAACAATAACAAAAAAAAATCATCTCCCATCAAAATGTATCGCTGTGTGTTAATCTTTTTTGATTGGAAAAAGTAAATAAAAGCATTATATTGTTTATTTTGGAAAGAGGAAATCGTGAAAATATATCGTACTACTTCGCATCGCAGCAACATGGTAAATTATAATAATGTCGCAGTAAGCCAACGAATCGTAATAGCTGTCACAGATGGTCAACAACCCAGCCTGAATCAAGCATCAAATCGCTCAGAAGAACAGAATAAACCGTCAGCTCCGTGCTTTGGATGCATCCCGCTACGATTGTGTTTACAACAGCCCTGTGTCTAGAAAAATCAACTTGCTGAAACCGTTAAGTGGATGTGGAACTTTGCCCCGCCACAGGAAATTTTGTGGACAGGATTGATAAGGAACAAAGGACAATTTTAAATCGATGAAGTGGAGGCTGAAAGAAAAGATTCGATCTATTAATCTTATTCGACAAAAAATTTTCATTAAAGCCTAACTGACAAACATAAACAATGGCTTCTTTCGTAAATTTCTCGTGGCACAAGGGCTTCCCATGTATGCCTCCAATTCTATCGGATAGGTGAGCTCTTCCTCTTCGAAATGACCGTGGTGGATTGATTAGGCGAGTTTTCAATGACGAGAAGTTCACTGAAAAAGCCATTGTTTACGTTTGTTAGTTATGCCCTAATGAAAAATCTTTGTCGAATTGATTTATGATTTCTTTTATCTTCCCCCACTTTTAATGTTTATGTTGAGAAATCTGAATGGAAAATATGATCCTCACAAATATGTGAATGATCCAGTAGGTTTTCATTGCCGCACAAACGTTTCCAAATCTTTAAGTCTCCGAAATTTGGTATGTAGTTATACAGGTAAACAAATCCAATAGTATCCATTATGTTTGTAACCTATTTTTTACCGAAACGATTAAAAACGATTTTTTCGAATCTGTTTGAAGCCCATCTCGAATGTTTTATTTCAATATTTTATCAATCAATTTCTATCAAATGCGAAATCGAATTACAAGTTGGCGCACAATTGAAAAGTGAAAAAAATATTGACAACTGCTGTATCTCTTTGTGTGCGTGTACTGATGAACTGACACGCACACATTCGTACCGTGGTTCTACCTTTTCTCGGAGATGGCGTAACAGTTACTGTCGCCTGGATTTTGGGAAAGTTCCCAGTCTTCTTGATAAAGTAGTCTTCGCAAAAATGCAAGCAAATGGAACATATGACCTCCAATTGCGGCAATAAGGCTCGCTACGTAAAAAGCGGCCACAGATAACAACCCAAGTAGCACACTACGACCATAATTAGTAATAACTTGATTATGACTTAGCAAGTCATATTTATGTTATCTCAACCGAATGGCAACAAGTGTGCTATTAGAGAAGAAACATTAAATTTTAAGCGCTTTCTAATGCACACAAAAGGAATGCTAGATATGGCAGAAAATAATGGGATATTTTATGTAAATTTAAGCCAGATATCGCCTGATTCTAGTCTGTTGGAAAAAAAATACCCCCTTTTTGTTTGGCGGGATAAAAAATTCAAAAATTTTTTTTTTTTTGGAAGGGAAATTTTTCCCCACTTTTTAAATTTTTTTTTTTTTTTCTTTGGGAGAGAACCATGTGGATGAATATGTGAAAGAAAAAACACCAAAATGTGCTTTCTGCAAGGGAACTACTCCTCAGGCTCTCTCGTCGTTCCCGGTGTACAAACAACGAGGGGAAAAATTAGGACGCTTGCTAAGACAACGTTCCAAGCAATCTTTCGCAGAAATTGTATAAAAAAAACCCTCCTCACCAATACAAATCCCTTTATTCCTCTGTTACATGACGAGTCTGACTTTGATTTGACTAAAGAGGGAACATCAGTTAGTTTTCCAGAAGGTGCTTAACGAAAGCGAAGACGCATCCGCCCATGGAAAAATGCTGAGCAGGAGCCCCAAATCAGCCTGCCCATTTCAAGTAAAGGTGAAAAAATGGACTTTTCCGGGGACATACAGAACACTGATGCCCTGATTTTAGGAACAGAAGCACCTCCTTCATCTGGGCTGTTCTCATTTGATGACATTGTCGAAGGTATCTTCAAGTACCTCGATATATCTGACCCTCTCAAAAGCATTGTTCTGGCATTCCCACTGTGAAGCCTTTTTTGAAGCAACTGAAATCAAAGTGGCCCCTCTTTGCAGTAATCATTTCTTTCGATGGATAGTTTTACAAATGAGGTCGTGGATTTTATCACTGTTCTGCAGTGGAAAAGTCGTTTAGTCTTATTCCTAAATTGGAAGTTTTCAAATTTTTAGCTCACAATACCGGTTGTTATGCATTCGCTCTTTGTGAAACATTGCTCTCGCTTGAAATCTGATCGCGAGGAATGACGTGGAGGAGCAATATATCTTTGAGGATCAAAAAGTGCTACTCCTTCTATTGAGTGAATTTTCCTCAAATTCCAGGTATTGAATTTATCGCATGTCAGGCAGTTATTGAAAATATAAGCCTTTGCATTGCTTCGCTGTATATTCCTCCTAGAGCCTCAATTAACCGAAAACAACTTTCAGATATTTGTTTGGGGTATTTTAACTCTCATGGTTCAGGCTGGGGAGAACTGTACGATGACAACTGGTCTTCCTTGAAACATGACCTCTGTGACAACTTCAATATAACAGTACTTAACAATGGAGAAGTAACACGTTTGGCTGGTCCATCCTCAGTTGGCAGTAGATTAGACCTCACACTTTGTTCGAATTCATTATCGATGGATTGCACATGGAATGTGATACAGAATCCCCAAGGTATTGATCACTTGCCAATAAAAATTTCGATTACCACCAGGTTCAATCCGTCGTAATCCATCAACGTCGCGTATGATCTTACCCGTACCACGATTGGACAAAGTTGAAGACAGCAGTAGATGAAACCGTAACGATGGTAGAAGGGCTTCCACCGCTGTAAGTATATAACTTCCTCTCCAATCTGATCTTAGACAGCGCGCTTCAAGCTCAAACTCGACCAGTTCCAGGAACGTCATTGCACAGGAAACCTCCTTCTCCATGGTGGGATCAGCAATGCACCGAGGTTTACCGTAAAAAGTCCGACCCGTCTAAAGTTTTCCGTAGATTCTTGTGCTGGTTCTTGTCAGTCACGAAGTAGCAACTTTAAAACTTGATATCTGAGCCCAAATTGAAGCTGGTTGTATCAACAATTTAAATTATTTCTTATTTAGTAGTTTTAGTACAAAAACAGAAAAACTGTGTCAACATATTTTAGTAATCGGGGATTTTAACGCACAACTTGGGACAAAGGACAGGCTACAAGAGGATGAGAAATGGATAGGGAATTTGTTAGGACATGAAAAGTGTAATGAGAATGGAGAAATCTTCAAAATGTTTTTGCACACAGCACGACTGAAAAATGTATCGTCAAAAATAGGAAAAGACACACTAACTACTTGGAGAAGTGGTAATAGACAAAGACAGATAGATCATATACTAACACCAACATTAACAGACTTTAAAATTAAGTTCATAAAAGGCTACTGGACTCACGCCAACTCAGATCATAAGATTTTAGTAGTAGGTTTAAAACTTATAAGGTGTCAGAAAAGGAACCATCAAAAATCAACATTGAACTTCTGAAAATACCTAAGATTAAGAAAAAATTCCAAGAACAGATGAACCTAGTGCAGATTAAGACTGATACGGAAACAAATATGATTGAAAACTGTTACACTGAGCTAGTTAAAAGAATTAAAAGAGCAGCAAATAAGACTATTAGAATAGCTACAACACCTTCTTCACCTAAAAGAAAAAAGGCTTTTGATCGCTTAAAAATAGCAATGACAATAGTTAAAAAACATCCTGACATGCAAAAATACAAATATGAATTAGGAAACAGGAGACAGGAATTCAACCAAGCTATCAAGGAGCACAAAGAAAAAGAGATCAAACATTTTTCCACAACTTGAACGATTTTGATTTATGCTTTGAAATAGGTCAACGCATAAGAAAGACGCATGTCTACTTAAAAGGATTCTTTAAGAGCAAAAATAGGATAAAAACTAACATTAGTTCACGAGTTTGGGAACAAATACTCCAAGACAGTGAGGGACAACAGCTAGAATTTTGGGAAAAAATAGATTTTTTTCCTCTACCAAACCCCCCAGAAGCAGATGAAATATTAAATATTATAAGAAACTCATGTAACGGCAAGTCATCAGGGCCAGACGGCATATTTATGGAGTACCTGAAAAATGCAGATGGCGAGACATTAGATGCTCTTATTAAAATAATTCAGAAAGGTTACATTGACAATATACTCCCAAGTGACTGGCTAAAAACAACTCAGATTCCAATACCAAAAAAAAACAAATGCTTCAGAAGCAGATCATTTTAGGCGTATTTCTATGTGCAGTGTGGTGTACAAAATTTATGCAAAATGGATAGCCAGACAAATTACGAAATACACAGGAGAACCAGATTTGTACCAAGCAGCATTTACAAAAAATAGATCTACGGATGATCATATTTTTGTAACCAAAAGAATATTAGAAGAATATTGGAATGCTGGAAAAGATGTTTATGTATTAGCGTTAGATATGAAAAAAAAAGCCTTTGAAACTGCCTTATTAGATCTTAATGTTCCATCGGGACTAGTGGATAGGGTTAAAGCTTGCATGAAGGATGAAATAACTAGAATTATATGGAATAATCAACTGTCACGTGAATTTAATAGAGGTAAAGGTATTAAACAGGGATGCCCTTTGTCGCCGATGTTATTCAATTTAATTATGCAAGATGTAATACGTAAAGTCGCAGGAAAAATTACAAAACTTGAGCTTATGGACCTAGGTTGCCTTAAATTACCACTGTTACTAGCTTTTGCAGATGATTTATTAATTATTGCGACATCTAAGGAGGAGATGGAATGTATTCTTAAGGAAGTGATAGAACAATTAGCAGATGTTGGCTTAGAATTAAATTATGACAAATGTCAAGTACTATTAAGATATCCAAATAATAAAGCACAGCATCCCACAGAACTTGTCTTAAACGGAAAATGTTTCAAGGTTCATGATAGTATAAAATATCTTGGAGTTTGTATTACCTCAACATTAGATAGAAAATCTACAAACAGGTTAAGATGCAGAAATACATTTAAGACAAGTAGAACAGTGGTTAGTTTTTGTAAACAATTTAAACCTTCGTGGCCACTAGGAAAACTTATCTACAAAACAGTGCTAGCACCTGCCATTTTATATGGAACAAAAGTAGGTGTACTTACCAAAAAAAGCAGAGTGTCAATGGCAAATTATGAGAAACTAATTTTAAAAACCATTTTTATTCACTGTAAGAAACCTGAAAATTTAAAATTTAATACTAGAAAACTACTAGAAGGAAAAACTATAAATAGAAGAGCTAGAGTAGGAAGAATTAGCTATTACGGCCATATTCTAAGAAGAGAAAATAGGCATCCTATAAAGTTGGCATACAAACTTAATTTTAAGAAAAAGAAGGAGGGTAGACCTAGTATGACATGGAAGGACTCATTGCGTCAGGATCTCAATAGATATAATGAAATGAATGAGGAAAATTGGATGCAGTTAGCTAGAGATAAAAATAAACTTAAATTAAAAGCCGAAGAATTATATAGAGAAGAATGGAGCGAAATTTCTGATGGGGAGTCTTCTGAAGATAACAGTAAAGCTACGAAAAAATTCAAATTTGGGAAATATAAACACTAAAAAGCTCTCAAGTAAGGATTAAAAAGAAACCACGGGGGACTTGCTTAAAAGAAAACGCAATTCGACAAAGACCACTTAAATTTTATTTGAAAAAAAAAAATAAAAAAAATATAAGAATGAATTAATGAAACATGAACATTACGATAGTTTATTGAAGCATGTTTATAGAAATAGATTGACAGCACTGAAATTGTATGTTCCTCTTATGTCACGGGCGAGCGTGGTAGTGTGGAATTATTAAGGATATTCCATATGCTTTATAACAAATGTAAGTAGTACCATAATCTTTAGCGTCAGGGTAAGATGATTTCTAAATCAAGGTAAGCAAATCATATTTATTTCTTTGCTATTTGACATATATTATATAACACTATATGTTGGGATAAAGGGAGGGACCATCAGAGCACCCGATTGAAGCGAATTGGATAGGAAGAGTGGGACTGCCAACTTCCTGTTGTTAACATTTCGTGAAAAGAGGGCGGGCTCTTCTCCCCATCTAGTGGGACATTTTACTTGGCGAGGGCTCGGTTTTGGTGTGGTTTCTGCGAACTTGTTTCTGGAAGGAGATTCTCTTTAGACCCCTGTAGCTTTGGGTTACGCGTAAGTGTATCTGCTTACGGGCCCACAATACGTTTTTGGCCCTTCATACAGGAACATGCTGAAACATCTACCACAGTATAACCTTGATCAAATCGTTTAAATAAAATTGTCCAGTGCTATAGGCAGTTGCCTTGCTACACTAGATGGTAGTTCACATCATCATCATCAAAAACAGAAAAACTGTGTGTGTTAGTAGACTGTTCCGGCGCAATCAAATTATTTCTATTTAAATACGTTAACAGCGGGCCTTTTACAACAAGTTCCACATTTTTTTCTAGCCCTGGTTTAGCGTCGGTGCATTACGCCAAAACAACTCCCAATTGGCTCACGGAAAAGGGTATAGATTTTGTTGAGCAAGACATCAATCCGCCAAATCTCCCTCAACTTCGGTCCATCGAACGCTATTGGGCGATTGTGAAGAGGTTCTTCAAAAAGACTGGTAAAGCTGCTGTCGAAACTTTTGGTAAGATAGCTATATTCGATTTCGCAACCCATCATCAAAATTGCTTCGATGAAAAGTGAAACATAAGATTTCATAGCTGCAACCCGATTTTGTCGCTCGTTTTGTTTCTTTTTTGCCAAGGAATCCTCGTTGGATAATTCGATTTGGGCGTACATTTTAGCACAAGCTTGCAAAATATCTCACTCTAGTGTGAAAACCCTGATGTCTGCCATAACGCGCATATGGCTGGCATTGTCTTAAGGATGTCATTGATAAAAATGGAGGACACATAAAGTAAATTTGTTTTAAAAATGATCTAAAAAAGATAACTGAACTAAAAGCTACAAGAAACAGGTCAATGCGGTTGTACGCAAATGTCAGGACTACGTAGTAATGTGTAATGAATGTTATAATCATTTGTGTCAATATTCCGTGACAGTTGCCATTGGTAAAATTTTTATTTGGCATGCTGCTCTTGGCATAAGCTTGCTTTATATTTGCGCTTCGGAATTAAGGTCTGTATCCAAATTAATCCGGACACCATCAAATCATTGAAACTTTTGAAATATTGCACGTAGGAATGAAAAATTTCACTGTGGTATAGCTGAGAGTCTATGATGAAAAAGACTATGATTGATGTTTACATTTCATGTTTAGTATTCAAGATGGCGACGAAAGAAAAACAAGTGTGCGAGCGAATTTTGTACGGGCGTACGGCAAATCCTGACTTGTCAATACGGGACCTTGCAAAAACATTGGATTTGCCTAAATCCACTGTTCACGATGTGCTAAAATCATTTTCGGAACGTTTGACGGTGGAGAGGAAACCGAGAAGTGACAAAAACATTGGACGTGCTGATCCTGTCATGGACCGAAAAGTGAAAAGGATATTAACGAAAAACCCAAATCTCTCCACCATTTGAACGGTGGCTCGTAAAATAGGGATGTCGCCTGGTTTTGTCCAAAAATCAAAACAACTTTTGGGACTTAACTCGTATAAAGTAAAAACAGTTCCAAATCGCAATGACAAACAGAACTTGGCAGCAAAATCACGGCTTAGATGCTCAGGATGGCCAGGAAAAGGAGTTCAAACCGACAGTCTTCGTTAAATTTCGGACACCAAAATAATAGCAGCAAAAAAAATAACACATAATTCAACAAACCTGATTGTTAATTTCACAATAAAAGAGTTATATCTACATTAGAAACTGTTGATTAAAATGTTAATCCTTCTTTCTGTATAATTTTAGAACTTTCTGTGGTACACCCGCCATCAGGTTTCGTACGGTATCCTCAGATACGCCCACCGTGACGATTGTCCATTTTTTCTTGAAATCATCGGTACCATTTGCATTCTTCTTAGTTTCGAAGAGTTTCCGCTGAACTAGAGCCCAGTACTTCTCTATTGGACGAGGTTCTGGACAGTTTGGTGGATTGGCTGTTTTTGGCTCGTATTGGACCTTTTGTATCTTACACGATTCCAGGACAGATTTCGCATAGTGACAAGAGACCAAATCAGGCCAAAGCAGAGCTACGGGGTCGTGGTTTCTGATAAACGTTAGCAACCGCTTTGGCAGACATTCTTCTCGTACATATCCTTATTGATAGTGCCGGTAGAGACGACACTTTTAGATTTTCGACCACAACTACATATGGCCTGCCAAATTAAATACTTCTTCGAGGATTTGGACACCTTCTTTGTCCGGCGTTTCTTCGCATTGCGGTATAAAAAGCCAGACCTGGAAGCTGTATAAAGTCGTCGAGTATGTATGTTTCGTCGTTCATTATGATTCAAAAAAATGTTCGAAAAAATTTGGTGTAAAGCTCCTTAGCACGACTTTTTGTAATGAAATTTTGCTTGTCATCATGGTTGGGCACCTTTTTTACTTTGTACGCCTTCAGTCCTTGCCTCTGCTTTACTTTTTGTACTTTTTGATTGGGATTTTTCTCAATAATGGCTACCACCTTCTAGTTCATTCGTCGGGAGCATACTTTTCGATTTGTTCCACATCCAACCTTCCTACTTTTCGGTTGTTTTAGTTTCTTGGCAAGATCGCGTACCGATAAGGTCGGATTTTACTGCCGTTCGTACAAAACGCGTTTGCGCACTTCCACTTGATTCGACGCCATTTTACTGAATGTAACAAGAATATAACTATGTTTTATCACGAAATAAAGTGGAGAGTTTCAACTGTCATATAAGTGAAACGTTTCAGCGATCCGTGAAATAATTCAAAATCTACACAGAAAGAAAAGTTTCCAAAATTTAACGTGGAAAGGCTTTAAAGAGCGATACGGTCAAAATTTGGTCAATATCAACTTGACGTATTTCTTTCAATTTTGCATTTAAAAAACCTGAATACCCCTCATTTTGAAGGTGTGTGTGTGTAGAATGTTGCTCCTATTTTGATTTTGGAATTCACTCTTCAGTTGTCAAAATGCCGTCCAAGCAAGAAGAGCAGCGTATCAAAATTTTGCTCGCGCATCGCGAAAATCCGAGCTACTCGCACGCAAAGTTGGCAAAATCGCTAAAAGTTGCCAAATCAACCGTTACAAATGTAATTAAAGTGTTTGGGGAACGTTTGTCGACAGCCAGGAAGTCTGGATCGGGGGGAAATCGAAAACCGGAAGCCGCTGAGACGACAAAGAGAGTTGCCGGTAGTTTCAAGCGAAACCCTAACCTATCTCTCCGAGATGCCGCAAATAAGCTGGGTGTATCGTCTACAACCGTGCATCGAGCCAAAAAACGAGCCGGACTATCGACTTACAAGAAGGTAGTGACTCCAAATCGCGATGATAAACAAAATACGACGGCCAAAGCGCGATCCCGGAGGCTGTACACGACGATGCTGACGAAGTTTGACTGCGTGGTAATGGACGACGAAACCTACGTCAAAGCCGACTACAAGCAGCTTCCGGGACAGGAGTTTTATACGGCAAAAGGAAGGGGAAAGGTAGCAGATATTTTCAAGCACACGAAACTGTCAAAGTTCGCAAAGAAATATCTGGTTTGGCAAGCCATTTGTACCTGTGGCTTGAAAAGCAGCATTTTCATAGCTTCCGGGACTGTCAACCAAGAAATTTACGTGAAAGAGTGTTTGAATAAACGTCTGCTGCCTTTCCTGAAGAAACACGGTTTGTTCCGTACTGTTTTGGCCGGATTTGGCATCTTGCCATTACGGTAAAAAGGCCATGGAGTGGTACGCCGCCAACAACGTGCAGGTGGTTCCCAAGGACAAGAACCCTCCCAACACGCCAGAGCTCCGCCCAATTGAGAAATACTGGGCTATTGTCAAGCGGAACCTAAAGAAGACCAAAAAAACTGCTAAGGACGAGCAGCAGTTCAAGGCAAACTGGCTTTCTGCGGCGAAGAAGGTGGACAAGGTGGCTGTACAAAATCTGATGGCAGGGGTCAAGCGTAAGGCCCGGCAATTCGGATTTGGAAAAGCGGAAGCCTAACTGAATATTTTTCCTGAATTTTATACTAATTGAACTTGAAAAAGAAATTTAATTTGATTTTTTAAATAAACGATTTCACCGATTTACACGCGTTTTCCCTTGGCCAAATTTTGACCGTATCACCCTCTAATGGCTACCACCTTCTAGTTCATTCGTCGGGAGCATACTTTTCGATTTGTTCCACATCCAACCTTCCTACTTTTCGGTTGTTTTAGTTTCTTACCGATAAGGTCGGATTTTACTGCCGTTCGTACAAAATGCGTTTGCGCACTTCCACTTGGTTCGACGTCATTTTACTGAATGTAACAAGAATGTAATTATGTTTTATCACGAAATAAAGTGGAGAGTTTCAGCTGTCATATAAGTGAAATGTTTAAGCGATCCGTGAAATAATTCAAAATCTACACAGAAAGAAAAGTGTCCAAAATTTAACGTGGACAGGCTTTAGTATGCACGTGAGAAAAAAGAAAAACACTGCAACGAAACGTTCTGCACAGCAAGTAAACCTAAATGATTGATTTTGAGTCCCACCAAGCGCGGAATAATATTCCAACGTATGTGTTCTGCTAGGGTATTTTTATGGTTATGGAAAGTATGAAAAAATGACACGGCGGAAGAGGTCTTCAATAATGGGAAAGGTAGAGGTTGAGGTGGACGTTTCAATTCAATTCAGTTTTCCGAGTGCCTGCTTGATGCTGGAGAAGAGCGAAATAGTAGGGTTCCCATTCGTGTTGCTTCCAGAGACACGGAGAAGAGTGTGTAATAAAACTCCTGAACATTTATTGACGATTGAAAATGTGAGTATTTTGCATATGAATAACGCCACGTGCCACTATGAACCGGTCGGTATTGAGCGAAGGAAAAGAGCTTAAAATGTGAATGTATGCACATTGCTGATTCTACGAAAAACTTGCGCGAAGAAATTCGTTCAATGGTACAAATGGAATCAAGTACTTGTCGGATATAACCGGTGCGACCTGTTGTGCATTTGTATATGTGACCGAGGACATCTTCCTTCATATTGATGTGCGCCAAAGTATAGTATGCTGAATCACCAGAGACGATATTTTCCACCGAGAAATTGAAATAATCGGAAGTTTGATTGCATTTTGTGAATGGCGTGTTAAAACGGAATCCACAATCGGTTAGCAGACACGGAATGATGATTAACTGATAATTTTTATATTTTAAAATGAAGTGGCCGTATCCCGTTCGTAGCATTGAAATGTGGCAAACCAAACGTTACTCAACGCTTAATACAAGTGAAAATATTCTCTATCTGGAACGACTGATCGTTAAATGAATAATTTTCCCGAAACAAAGTGCGGAACCCATGGCTCCTTAGTACCAAAGTCCGCAGTACGCGCAGTACCATCACGGATGGAAATGAAGAGGTTTTTTATATTTTCCTTCCATCATCAACTTGACAACCAAATGGGAATTTAAATGACAACGGCACGAGTTCCTACGTCCTCCTATTAAATCAGTATTTTGAGTGGTGTTATTCTCCCTGCAGCAGAAATTTACGATTTATTATGCATACATGACACCGAGGAAGTCCCAGAACGCTGCTCCGTTTATTGATACTCAAGCAAAAGGATGATAAATTTGCCTCTTAAGTTGCTCTCATGATGCCGCGGAAAGCGTTGTTGAGGAGTCGTTAAAATGATGCTTGACTGTGACATTTGGAAATGACGTGGTTGGGTTCCATTTTAGAATGAAGAAATGTGTTGTCTGGATTCAAGTGATAAAATAAGACGAAAGGGAAACTGACCATTTAACGACTACATTGTGTTGAGTGCTGTGTAGTCAACAAGCTGATTTAATAGTATGCATAAAGAACAATGCAAGCACTTGAATGATGATGATTGATCGATTTTATATTTAGTTGATCTATTTACTGTTTGAGGTATGCGGACCACAACATCAAGCCAAAGACAAACTCCCAGTACAACGTTACATCCATTTGCTAACCAATCCGAAAAAAAACCTCATAAGCAGAAGCGTTTCGTCTGCATGTCAAACCTGTTCATGGTACAGGTAACCAATTTACTCGAATCAAATGAATAAATATGCTTATATACCCACTAAATCGTAAATAAATATTTTTTTATGTTTTTGCAGACGCTTGTTCCCGTTTGCGGCTTAATGAACAATGTTAAACATTATAGTATGTAATCTTTTTTTTTAATTTCTGATGTAATAATTCCTCTGGAGGTCGTCATATCGATCGAATAAGAAAGATGAACCACTTTAAATCTGTTAGGGGCCCATATTAGAATTACTTTGAATACTCATACAACTTCGAATTATGCGAATATATAATAAAAAAACATCCTATTAAGATTTTCTAGACATGAGTATTACCTGTTGAATATCTGTTGCAACGAATTTATTTAATGAGTTTCAATAAAAAAAAAAGGAGATCGACCGTAGGCTGAGTCATAGGACACATGCACTACTCGCATAGAAAGCACTCGTTGGAGTTCCTGAAGCAAAATAGGGAGGAGAAAAAGAAGCATAAGTGTTCTAGAAGCGTGCAATGACCAATTCCGAACGGATGGAGCAGTGGAGGCTGCGCAAGAAATTTGTACAGGAGACTTCTAAGGATGACTATCCCATGCCATTTACGGATGTTATTTCGGAGTCAATTTTGAGTACAAGAACAGATTTTTAACCCCAACCTACTTTAATTATTTATCCTTTTTCTGAATTACTTTGCACCTAAAACTTTTGAACACATTAAAACATTACAGTTGAATGCGCGTACTCTGACAAATATCCTTTCTTTTTTTTTCGATTATTTCCGTCAGCCTAATTCCTCACGTGGTGACAATCATTGACGCTGGAAGACGACTCCACCACCTGGACTCCATGTATCGTATGAACACATGAGTCGGGACCAACGGCTTTACTTTTCTTCCGAAGAAAGACGTGACCAGATTTTTTCGCCTCAGAAAAACCACCGACCTCAACGGGGATTGAACTCAGACTCACTTGGGTGCCAAGTAGCAGTCACGCCAACCACAACACCACCGGCGTACTTGACCATTGATCACCATCTCAGAATTCTAATTTGCATCGATATAAACTACTAGAGGATTTTCAGAAGCACTTTTAATCTGCATTACCACTGATCTGGTAACACTAGTGTGCTTCTTTCTAAAATGGTAAAGAATCAGTCCAGCCTTGGGACATGGTAGATGAAGTTAAAATACCTCAAGGTTTTGCCAGTGCCCAGGGACTTTCTGCCATTGCAATAAACTAAAAAAAATATTAATTTACCTCGATTGTAGCTTACTAAATCCATTACGGTCCGATTCTTCTCGATGACCTCTAACGACTGCGGTGGGTATTTTCGTGTTTATGGACATTCGCCAGCATAATAATCCCTTTCTAATGGCATTCGGCTCAATGGCATCCACCATGTGGCCTTACGATATGCCATATGATACAACGAAGACTTCACTACATGCACTGATTCATATCCTCAGATCGATTAAATTCAACTTCGGCTATCGATCATGTCCCAAGTAACAATTTTAGTTTTATTCCAGCAATATGGCACTCCTCCCAGCTTTGTTGATAAAACTACATTCAAAACTGTTTTGTCTACCAACACCTCCTCTATGCATCATTAATGCCAAAATTTGGACAAAGTGGCCCACTCTATAGGCGGTTGTGAAAACAAGTTAATAAAACCTTTATAAGACCATTAAACTATTTGAAAATGTTCTAGTGATAGATATGACCACTTGAGAACTTTCATAAAACCTATTGGCTGCCATGAAAGCCAGCATACGCCCAAATGGCCACAGCTGTCAAAATTCACTGTGATATCGTGGTTGGTTTTTGTTGTTCTGCTTTGTTCGATTCTCTGTTCTTCTGATTCGTTTAGCAGTCAATAATATCTAAGAACAAAGTTCTAGTATTGCGGGATATGTTGTTTGATAGCAAAATATCCAAAACAAATTGAGTTGTTTACAGCGTATCATGCTCCAAATCATATGCGCATTTAATTTTCTGGTGAATATTATCACGATAAGAGACGAAAATTAATGGGCCTCGGAAATTATGCGAGTTAACAAAAACAAAAACAAAATTAAAGCCGCGATATTTGATAAATTAATCATGAATCTCCGGAAAAGTGACGGAATTCAATAAGGTTATCTAAAAGAAAGCCAAAATTGGTCTCGAATCTACAGTTCATTTGCATAACATTTAAAATTTGGTGCATTTATTTTTCCACATGGTGATTGAAAAAAATCACAGTTTTGCCAAAAAGCCAATTTATCTACTGACTACTGTACAACTATTTGGTCATGTTTTTTTGCCTTTTAATAACCACATTGAACCTTACATAACTTTTTATTTGTTTCCCACAGATGGCGTTTCGTTAAGAGCATCTGAGGGAAACAAGTACAATCCATGATTCCAACTCTGAAAACTAAGGCTTGCTTCATTTAGAATTACAATCCATGATTCCAACTTTGAAAACTAGATGGCAGGTTTCAGACAATTTGGCCAACGTAACCTCCCTAGACGAAGAGAATCACCGTACCGAGGTAGTACTTAACCCAGCATTTTTGTACAGATCACGAGGGTTTCTAGGACTCCTCTAAACGTGAAATTATTAAGAAACGCCTACTTAAGTAGGCCACCATAAGGTGACTATAAAGGTGACTCTGCTCAATGCCAATTTACCGTTTCATGCATTTACTGAAGGCAAAATGTTTTTAAAATGCTTTTCAACTGACCATAATAAGATAATATGAATGAGTCCCAAAACGGCATTTCAAAACAGCATTTTACGAGTTCATAAAGTCGTTTTTATTTCGACTTTTTTATAGGAGTAAAAGGAATTTGAGAAAACAAGGTGTTAAGATCGCTTTAAACAAGCTGTGTATGTTTCTACAAACCTAACTAAAATATAAAACCTATTGGCACCTTTTAAGGCCATAATAAAACCAAATTGATTTCTAGTGGCTTTTATAAAACTTTAATAAAACTTAATAAAGCTGGATGGTTTGGCAGCTGGATGGTTTTGTGCGGAAGGTGCCGGTATGTTGACAGCCCAAATTGTTATTTTCTGCTGAGCCTGTCAACCAGCCAACGCCTATTGGCAAGGTTGCTGGTTTCCTATTTCCATAAGCTCAACTGTCAAAAGTGTTCCTCAGTGTGCCACATATGTGATAAGGATTGAAAATTGATGTTCCGTAGTTATGAAACATATTCTTCTAGTGTGTAAGAAATCGTGGCTGGTACACTGTTCTAAGCGACTTTCTTTTGGGTTTACCGCTTTATTTATGCAATTTTAAATCTCTGATAATCCGCAGTTTGTAAATGGTCATCAGCATTCGATTCGGTCATATCGGTAGCCAAGTATAAAACAATCATCTCTTCGCTTAATCATGAAAAAAAAAAACATTTTGCGATACATCACCTATAAAATTAAAGAAAATATAACATCAAGAAACGACAGCCTCAGTATAAAATACTCCCATTTGTTGCCAGAGCCTACTCCGAATAAAAAAATAGTATGCTATAAAAAAAAGTACACAAAGACAAGGACAAAGATGTCGAAAATAGCAAAAAAAAAACTTTTACATATTTTCTACAATTTAACTTAAAAAATGTGTCAAGCTTCAAGTCATTTAATTATTCGACGCACTGTTTACTCTACTGCAACACACTTAATAGTCAGATTTGGAATTTTTGGACATCAAATTATTTTGAATTGTTTTCTCTTTCAGTGCTGAAACGTTCGTCAAGATTAATGTTGTCTCAAAGAAATTATGCTTGATGGAAGCCGCTATCCAAACATTTATTTTGGACATCCACTTCGAAAATATGACAACGTTCAAGTTGTTGACATTGGCTAAATCGATGTGCTGCGTTCTCTAACATTTCCGTGAGTGGCATACTATTGATAGGCAGGATCGATAAATTCGCAAAAAAGCTTATGATCTGGTATGGTATTTGCAGCTGCGAACAAAAAACCCACATTTTCGTGACAAACAAGACTATGGAAATTTGAAAATGTACAAGCAGGAGTGCCTGGAAAAACGTATTTTTCCGTACATTGAAGCTCACAATGGACCTGTAAGCTTTTGGCTTGATTTGGCAAGCTGCCTCCACATCGGCTACGACATCGAGACAACGGGGTGGATTTCTTCGAAAAGGACATCAATTCACCCAACTGCCCTCAATTCCGCCCCATTGACAAATATTGGGCAATTTTCAAACATCATTTGCAGAAGAGTGGAAAGGTGACTCGGGATGCAACAGAGATGGTGGAACAAAATGGCTGCTTATGTTAGCCAATAGGGTTGTGACATGTGCGTTTTACATGTCATAGATTTCAAACAGAAATTATCGACATGAATCATATTCAAAAGACCACACTTGTGGCACCCCGTGTACATCCATACATTTTTCATGCCATCAAACTGCTTATGCAACGAGTGCTTATGAGTGCATCAAGTGGTTCGATGACTTTAAACAATTCTCAAAAATTCTGACCCGACACCAAAGAGTGTCATATTTCCTATTTTACTGTCGCCAAGGCACACATGGGGCAATGTTCACAAGACGCGTTCAGCGTGCTTTGCCTTCTCCGTTATGTTTGTCTCTATCATCTTTACCAAATTTGAACATCGATCGCTGATTGGTGATTGAATACAAAAAGATTAAATAAATGAATTAGCTTCAAGTGTCTACATCAGGAGCTATGAATAATGAATGAATAAATGAATAAATGATTATAGTTTCAACCGTCATAGAGTGTGGTTCTTCCAAACAAACGTCCCTATGGGCTTAAATCTAAATTTCCACTACAGGGTGTCCAAAATATGATGAGTGGTATTCGAAGAAACGTTCTAGATTTCATCAAAACCACTATATTTCATTTTAAGTGCAATAAATAATATTCATTTCAGTATTAAATGACTCAAGCATAAGTTCACAATCCGTCTTATAAATGGATCTTACTTTTGATTTAATTCAACAATGTATGTTTTTAAAAGATTATGTCCTACAACTTTCTCAGAATTTTAAAATTCTTCCCAATAGACGGTTTTCGCCCCAAATCGTATTCGGAGTTGGCAGCACTCTCTCAGATTACAACGAAACTCTCTGGGTGTGTAGACCATGACTAGATAAGCCACTTTGCATACTTAGTTTATTCAATTTTTGTCTAGACTGTCTTTTGAAAAGGGCTTAACTTTTTTTAATCGATTTTTTTCAAATGTGTTTAATTAAAAAAAATGACTACTCCTACAAAAAAGTGTTGCATCGGTGATTATCACAAAATAAGTCAAGTTTTAAGAAAAAAAATATTGAAAACAATCCAAAATGAGCCCTACACTAAAAAAAATCATTTTTAATAATTCAAAGTTTATTTAAAAAAAAACACCATTTTGATTTCACTGAAATTTTGTCTCAAGATAGGTAATTATGTTCATTACCAACCGTTCACACATCACAAGATGGGCACTTTCAAGGAAACAAAGTTTTTCTTACAAAAACTATTTCATGTACCATTGATTTTTTTTTCAGTGTATTTTGTTATCAAAAACTAAACCAGTGAAGGTCATAACCATCCCAGAGTCCCATTAAATTCAATTTGTTAGGAGATTTTGTCTTATTTATTCAATCATTTGGAAGGATTTTAATGTTTGATGGCAATATGTATTGAATTTCACTTTTATATAATCATTTATTTATAATGTCTCATATATACATATTATAATATTTATCTTAGAGCTATTTTTAAACATGCTCTTTTCTATTCTTTTACAGATCATGGTAAATATGTTTGGTTTATCTCCTGAATTAGAATACCTTTTTGCCTCTACTTTGTCACCAGTAATAGGAAAAAAAAATGGGGGAGTTGGGGGGGGGGTGGTGGTTGGTGTTTTTTTTTTTTTTGGGGGGTTTGTGTTTTGGGGTGGGGGGAGAATAAATTATTGGGGTTTTTGGTGGGGGGAAGACTTGTTCTCTTTGCCATTCGCTTGAGAGTGCCACCAAAGGCATCACAGGGACCTTTTCCATGGGACGTTGCAAAAAAATGACATTCTGCTCTTAATGCATGCTTTGACTGGAATCTACTTAGACTAGCAAAGTTCTTCTTATTTTTGTATTGTGATGCTGCCCCATCAGACATAAAATAAATTTTAGAAAAGTTCGTTAATTTTTTCATACAATCTATCATTATTGAGATGAACAACTGAACTACAACTGTATCGTGAGCCATTACTTCCGATGTGATAATGAACCTTACATTTGCAAGTTTATTATCTTTCTTATAGTCAAAATCAAATGGGTGTATTGTTGCTTGCGAGTTTTTCCAATGGGCAAAGTTTTGAATTATAAGTGAATAATTTTCAGAGAAATCACAAATCGCAAGAATTTCATCATCCTTTAATGAATCTCTTTTATTTCTGAGAAATGATAATTGTTGTTTGTGAATAAAGTCATGAGTTATAAAATTGTCAATTTTATCAGTGAGATACGGAACAAATTCATTAACAGGTTTAATAATCGTTTCTATTAGGTGTGCAACTAAGTTCCCGCTGTTTAGCAATAGATGGCGCCAGTAGTAAGTGCTGGTCGAATGTTGTTCATCTCAAGCGTCATAAACCAAGCTCAGACATATGATAAACAAACCGCTTTTCCAAATCAGTGATTTTGGTTTAGTGTTATATATATTTTGGTTGTTTGAAGATGTCTAATTTCGTGCCAAATAATCTTAATTTGCGGGAAGTGTTGATTTTCTTCTTTCATTCGAAGAAAACGGCGGCTGAAGCACATCGAGAGCTCCAAAAAGTTTACGGTGATGCTGCTCTGAGTAAAACAACGTGTCGTGATTGGTTTCGTCGCTTCAAAAACGGTGATTTCAGTGTTGATGATCGTCCGCGTGAAGGAAGGCCAAAAACTTCGAAGACTCTGAATTGGAGGCATTGCTCGATGAGGATCCGTGTCAAACGCAAGAAGAGCTTGGTTCAGGATTAGGAGTTTCGAGCCAAGCCGTTTCTAAGCGATTGCATGCGTTGGGAATGATTCAAAAGCAAGGAACTTGGGTTCCTTACGATTTGAAGCCAAGAGATGTTGAGCGTCGTTTTTTCGTCTGTGAAGAACTGCTCCAGCGGCAAAAAAGGAAGAGTTTCATCATTGTGACGAGTGACGAAAAATGGATTCATCACAGTAACCCAAAACGGAAATATTCATGGGGACTGCGGGCATGCTTCAACATCGTCGCCTAGGCCGAATATTCACGCTGCGAAGGTTATGTGTGTATTTGGTGGGACCAAGTTGGAGTTATTTATTATGAGCTGTTGAAACCAAACGAAACCATTACGGGGAACGGTATCGAATCTGATGCGATTGAGCCGAGCACTGCACAAGCCCGACACAGACGTGATTTCACCCACCTCACGTTGCGAAACCCGTGAAAACCTGCTTGGAAACGCTCAAATGGGAAGTCCTACCCCACCCGCCATATTCTCCTGATATTGCACCGTCCGATTATTACTTGTTCCGTTCGATGGCACATGGTCTCACTGGTCAGCAATTCCACTCATATGATGACATCTCAAAATGGCTTGATTCTTGGATAGCATCAAAAGACGAACAGTTCTATCGAAATGGTAGTTACGTTCTACCAGAAAGATGGGAAAAAGTCGTAGCTAGTGATGGGCAATACTTTGAATAATTCGTTTGTAACCTTTGTTTTCAAAATAAAGTTCCATTTTCACCAAAAAACAGCGAGAGCTTAGTTGCTTACCTAATAGACACTGCACAGCCTATGGTTTCCTAGAATCTGAAAATGTGGCGGAATGGCGGGGGAAGCAAGCCATTTCTGCCTTGTATTATCTTTCTTTGGAAACCGGAAGAAACCCACAGAATTCACTTCACATCGCGTGTTATTGCCACATTTTCGCTCCAAACATTTTTTTTTTTACCTTTTCTTTTTATGAATATCTTCAAACGGAATCAAAACAAACTACCAACATCGAAACCGAATCTTCTTTTTAGCCTATTGCGCTGTTTACTTCAAGTTTGTACAAATACAAGTGGTGCCAGATCAATTGCTCAAATTTATGACATTTTTCAGGGTTGGCTGATTGTATGATTTTGCGTTTTCCGGTCTATATACAGTGTCTATAGTCGTATAACCTTCACTGGTTTAGTTTTTGATAACAAAATACACTGAAAAAAAAATCAATGGGACATGAAAACGTTTTTGTTAGAAAAACTTTGTTTCCTTAAAAGTTCCCATCTTGTGATGTGTTAACGGTTGGAAGGGAACATAATTACCTATCTTGAGACAAAATTTCATCAAAATAAAATAGTGTGTTTTTTTTAAATCGACATTGAATTTTTTTAAATGATTTTTTTCAGTGCAGGGCTCATTTTGATTTTTTTCAATTTTTTTCTTCTTTAAACTTAACTTATTTTGTGATAATCACCCATACAAAACTTTTTTGTAGGAGTAGTCATTTTTTTTTATTAAATTTTAAAAAAAAAAAAAAAAAAAAAAAAGTTAAGCCCTTTTACAGTCTAGAAAAAAAAAATGAAGAAACTAAGTATGCAAAGTGGCTTATCTAGTCATGGTCTACACACCCAGAAAGTTTCGTTGTAATCTGAGAAGGTGCTGCCAGCATTTGTTCGAGTTGGCGCGAAAACCGTCTATAGACGATAAGAGCTCTACATGTGAGTACCTTCTCTACCGACCTTTTATCACCATTCTTTAGCAACTTGGACAACACCATAGGCATGCCCACATACTTCAATATCTGAATAGAAGTATAAAAACTGCATTGTTTCGTTGAAAAAAAAAATGATGCACAAAAAACCAAGTCATACTACAATAAAAAACATAACATTTCTTCTTCACTGACAAACGAAAAGCAACGGCCCACCAACCAGCATCCGAACTTTCTGACGCTTGGTGGCGTAAAAATAAATCGAAGAAAAGCTAGCAGAACTTTGCGCCGGAGGAGTCAAAATAAATTCGGTAGCCGAAAGTAAGTAGTGGAAGAAAACGGAAGACCTACTCCATCAAAATGTCTTGCAGTCCTCCGCTCCGAACGGGAAGATCTGGAGCGGGAATTTGAAATGAATATTTAATACCCGTCGATAGCCGGGAGCTTCCTTTTCCTGCGACATACAATCTTCCGACAAAGCTAGCGTTCACCGACCTGACGAATGGAGAATGCATGAATATTTCGGCTGGCGCTGGTTTAGAAATGTCTCGAGGATCTTTCTCTTCGGAGATGGGAAAAAGTTTTCTTTCCACTTTTGGCACTTTTCTAGGCCAGCATAGTAGATGCGTGTTGAGGAATGTTTGCTTATCTGTTAACTTCGCGATAAGATTAAATATTGCTCCTGCTGAATAACGACCCTTCTGGCTGGTTTCTGTGTACGATGTAGTTACTGTCGTCTTCAGCTACGGAAGACTGTTTGCCTAGGAGGGATTATGAATTTGTACACACTCTATCGGTCTCACATTCTGACGGATTTTCATGTCGGTAGACAATGGGGTGGTAAATTACTGACTTTATGGGCCATGTTGCTGCTGTTTATTTGCTTACGTTGCGGGTGGTTGATCTGGGAAAATATGACGGTGGGAAAGAATTGGCTTCCCAGGGAGATGTGCTAGAATGATTCCACTCTAGTAGAATAATATTTTGTGGAAAATTATTCCACCAGCAGTTAATGTATATTCATCACCTATTCAAGGCAAATTCTATGTTTGATTAGTTGAATAACTTATCCTGTTTTTAATTTACCCAGGGTGGAATAGCCAATGATGTTCAAATATCGAACTAACTTGAAATTGAAGATGATTTTTTCGATTGAAAGTAAACATTCCGTGTCTGTTACTATTCTAGAGAAAATGCAAGCAACACCTACAATGACATCATTTACCCTACCAGTTGCATGTTAGAATAATCCCACATGCAGGCAACTGCATACGACTATTCAAGCGCTCATCAATTTTTAATGAGAACCTATTGTGAGGGTCATCCGAAATGCACGCGTGTAATTACGTGCTGAGTAGCCAAAACTTTTCCATCACAGCTTTTGAACCTCGCAATTAAACTCATTTACAGCACCAGCAGCGCTCCATTATCAGAAAAGGTCAGTGCGTTGAATGAGGCTGGGTGGATACGGAATTTTAACACCCACTTTCATCCACCATCACCGTCCAAACCGCCCGCTGGGGCAGGCTGTTATCTGCTACAGGCGTGAGTGTGATTTACGGTGTGAACGTGAAAACATTTTTCATTCATTATTCATACAACTATTATGCATGGACTTTGAATTCGGTATTAAATTCAAGCTTCTGAGAGCGCACAGCCATGTTTTTGGAATGTTTTATGAATTTCAAAAATGGAATGCATTGATTATGCATTGGATAATTGGATTGGTTCCTCATTAGAACTGATTATTACAGAATGCTCTTGTTAGAAAATAATTGCCATTCGGAAGAAAAATCAGTGAGATTGTGAATAACACACGACCTGTTGACGCAGACTACGTTGAACCCTTAACCGAGTTTCGCAAAGACACATTTAAATACAGGTGCTGTTCTGATGGGACGTTGGATCAGCATAAGTAAGTATGTTAGAAAAGTCTATTGTTTACCCTTTAGAAATAATGTGGTGGCCCTAAAAAGGTCGTTTGGTTTGAATGTTGGTATATTGAAAGCGCATAGGTTGTGTTGGGTGTTGGATCTGTTGATATGATCAACCAGCTTATGACCCTTTATAGATGTTTAAAAATCAGTTTGTGAATTCAAATTCAGCAATTAGTGTCAATGTTTATAATTTGACTGATAGTCGCAAAAATTACCAACTGATTGATGTAAGAATCTCGAGAATTTATCGAGAAAAGATTGTTTGATGATGATATGTATGCTTTGGAATACTGATCAAATAGTTCCCAGAATCACCACCATTTTGCACTATCAGTCACCCGATCTTAATTTTTTTATTTTTTTAGGTTGCCACACCTGTAATTGATATTCTATGGAATTTTGAGCTTGATAGCTTAACATTTGTAGAAGTTACGCCGTAATTAGTACATCTGCGAATGTGTGTATACTTGATTTTGTACAATTTTCAAAATCGCAATCCAATAACGAGTTTGTATAAAATTTTGCGTTTAAAACGATTTCAATGGTACGACGAAATTGCAAATGTAAGAATAGTGTTTCGGCAACGATATTCTGAAAAAAAAAAAAACAGTTGCTTGTAAGCGGCACGAATGTTTCAGAAGTGGCCGTGAGTCCGTGAACGATGATGGACGAAGTGGTAGGTCATCGACATCAAAAACTGACTGGGTGTTGTGTATCATGAATTCTTTCCAGAAGTCCAGACCGCCAACAAGGAGTATTATTTGGGCGTTACTTATGAGACGTTTGCGTGAAGCGATTCGCAATAAAAGGCCGGATTCGTGGGCAAATAACTCGTGGAACTTTCACCACCCAACAAACATCGGTGTTGAATAAGAGCTTGTTCAAGCAAATTTGGAGAAGCTATTCAGCTGTTTCTTCTAGAATAGCTGAATAGCTAATAGCTTCTCCAAATTTGTTTGAACAAGCTGTAATTCAACACCGATGTTTGTTGGGCACGATAACGCACCGTCCGTAAATAATGGATTTGGCTAGATACGAAACAAATACCTTTCAGCAACCACCGAATTCACCTGATTTGGCTTCCGGCGATGTTTCTTGACCAAGATGCAACAACAAAATTTTATCAAGTCTTGTTATTCAGTTACGCTGTTTTTTATAACAGAGGTTGTGAGAATTTAGATCGCGGATGTAGTTAAAATAACAGAAATTGCAATAAAAAATCCTCAAGAGGTAACAAAATTAAAGCAAACTATGATACAGATATAGCATAAACAAAACAGTTTTCTTACGATGTAGCAAAATGATATAAGCAAGTGTTAGATTTTATTTATTCCTTCACACAGATTGTACCTCACCATTATATCTTAATTTGTTATAAGTATGTTTCAGCATTAGCATTAGCATTGGCGTTTGCACATCTCGTGGATGGAGCTACGGTGAGGAATAATTCGTTGGAGACATTGCATGTCACCATGAAACGTATACAGTTACTGATACGTTTCTTCACGCAATAACCTCCACGAGGACACTCCTCGATCGCTCATTTGGCAACGTCCATGCAACCGTTGGAGATAGGGAGGATTTTATATCCACCTTAAGAAGACACGGACGACCCACGCAGCCTTCAGTAGAAATCAAAGTAAAATGGAAATGAATGGTCGGAGAGAATAGTTAATCAGAAATTCTGTTTTGTGTACAGAACAAAAGTTTATATAAAATGGTCGTTGGGAGCATCTAGTCTAAGAAGGTTAAGTGATGCTCCATTTCTCTTCAAATGGTTGGGACCTAAGCATTAACTATAGTCCTAGCCCAATATGGCTTATGGTTATAGCGCCATTACGCACTCTCTTAAAAAAGAAGAATGTCTCAGAATAGTAGTATAGTACGGCGGTGAATGATACTTGCCAGAGGATTTGCGCTCATAATAGCATCACAACACAAAAACATGGCACCACAAGGTGGTGGTGCCATAGACAGTACTTGCAGAAGTACTGGCGCGCAGAGGAAACTGCAGAACATGTGTTATTCGCATGTTCTCACTTCGACAGCACAAGAAACGGCACGATGGCCGTGAGGATGTGTCAAGATCGCAACATCTGGGACGCTGTAAGCACAGCGGTCTTCCTGATCGTCCTACAGCTCCAACATAGGCAGCGCAATCACCAGCGGCAGGTCAGAAGGGACTAGCTAGCTACCGAAGTCCGAAGTTCTAGGTACAGCGGGTGCTCAAATCACAATAGAACAAAAAGTACTACCAACAGGTGGTTCCAAGTTGCATCAAGGTGCTAACTGTACGGGAGGGTTTTGAGTCGGTCAAGGGGTTGTCACCCTCATATGCACACCTTGAGTTCTTCAGGAGTCTGGTTGCACATTATCTTTCCCTCATAAAAAAGCCGGAAAGAATGCGGGTACTTCCCAAGAACTTGAGAGACTTCTTTCTCGTCACCTGGGTCATTTCCAATTGTTCCATTTCGTATTAACATTGTGTGTTTCCTGTCATTATAATTTTGACAGCTGGCATGTAGGGCGTGCATCAACCCTTGCCAGTGTCTTGCCAGAGGACTATCACTGCACTGGACAGCACTGCTTAGAGTCCCACACTGGCACGACGACGATGATCAGCCTCCTCTAACAAGGAGAACAGACGCTCAGATAGGCTGCACCCCACTTCAAATGGGGTCAGTATACGACAAAGGTACCACCGGGATTGGTTACCCGATCTTTCCTGTTGTTACTCGTACCAAAGTCGGGATGAAGGTATAAGAATTACTGGACATGAGGCAAAGGAGTACTAAGTGGGGTCTATTTAAAACCTGGAGGCACGGGACGTACCAATGGTACGCAATGTCCAGTCATTTACCAACCGATTCGTAATTTTTACAAATAATGAGTTACAATTTTACGAACACGAAAGTCCAATAAGCGGTCAAGACAATGACGCGTATGAGACCGGAAGCGTAGTATTGAGGTCTACACCAATAACTTCCTAATTGGTTGAGGTAGAACTGACACTTTCCATAATGTTTACGAGGACTTTGTAACAAAGACTATTAGACTAAATCTCGATTTACTTAAAATCTACACGCAATGCTTATTTTCTTTGCATCGCTCCTAGTCTTCGGTTCTTAAATGATTTGACAGAAGATTTTTTGAAAAGCTCTCCTATTTTAGTGGTAAAAGGTATGGTATGATTCATTGAGATTTTAGTAAACACTGTCAGATGAAAGCCGAAATGAGAGATTTAAGTTTTTACATCCTCGTTGAAAATCTAGCTTCGTCAGATTCAAACATTGCAGAATCGTGGAATTTTGCTAGCCCTACCGTGTGCTATGCTTATAATATTGTTCGAAAGGGTCACAATAAGCATCGAAGCAAAACATATGTTCGGCAACTGCATTGGAAGTTATCGAGAACAATTAGAATAAACCCAGGTCACTTGGATGGCGACGCTACCATAAAATACAATTCCAACAAAAACACCGTACGGAGGATTTGTCTACGCAAAAAGCTATCTTTCTTATCGTGCTACTAAACAGCCAGCTACTAAATTAGGAAATCCTGTCAGATTCAGCATTCACGGCAGCGAGCCAAATTTACAGCGGATTAGGAAACAGAGAAAGAGATAGATTAAGGGTAACGTTCACGGTTCAGGGGAAAGTAGGATTTTCGTTGCTACTAGATTGAATACATTCACAAAGTGTTATGGTACCGGCCTCCAGTTAAGAATTAACTGTACATCATTGTAAAATCAATAATAAATAGAGCACATTCCATATCCATATTCAGTAGAGATCTATAAAGCTATGTCCTTTTAGAATCCGGAATAATAAAGTCATATGTATCTCGGAATCGGATTGACGAACAAATAAGTTTTGTGGGGTTGTGTCACCAAGTCTTTATAGCAAACAGCCGTTTGTGGTGGTGTTAATGAAAGTTCACAATAAATTCTTAGATTTACTTACAATTTTAGTGTAGGAATAAGTATATGGGAGGAATCTTTTCTTCCATCCACGTTATCTAAGGTTATCTGTAAGGCGAAGTTTGTAAGTTAGCGTTTAATTTCACAATATTTTCTAATAAATTTACTTACGATAGCAAGTATATATTCTCACTTATTTTTAAGAAAATTAACTAGTTTTAAGGAATCTTACTGATCGAAAATATGCAAATAAATTTCGTCTCCGCACAACAATGTGTTTTTGTTATACATTAATTGTTCAATGCTTCCGTTTGACGTTCCTTTTCATGGCATGTCATTCCTGACATGTTCGGTGTATGCGGTCTGCTGTGAACGCGTTGACCTACATCGACGGCGTCGCTGCAACGAGGGGTGTTGTCGTCACAAGTTTAATACATCAAAACAAAGGTAATTAACTGTTTTAAAGGTAAAAATATCAATATAAATCATTTCTCTTCGTTTCTAATGAAAATTCGCGAAATTCTTTATTCCTCCCATCAAACGCTGCCCACCTCCGGAGTTAACTTCCTTGGCACATTTGTTCCACATTTTGGTCATCTGAGTCGCGTCCCGAGCCGTTTTTCCACTATTCTTAAGCTTCCGCTTCATTATTGCCCAAAATCTCTCGATGGGCCGGAACTGCGTGCAGTTGGGTGGATTTATGTTTTTATCGATGAAATCTACGTTATTATCGCGGTACCACTGGATGACTTTCCGGCTGTACTGTCAACTCACCAAATCTGGCCAAAACTTCACGGGACCCTTATGAGCTTTAATGAAAGGTAGTACGCGGTTTTTGAGGCATCCTTCCTTATACAGCTTCGAGTCCATCGTCTTATTCGTCACGAACACTTTGGTCTTTGCTCCGCAGCTGCATATCCCTTGCCAAATCATCAGTTTTTTTTTTGCAAATTTGTCCATAAAAGCAAACTTAAAGTTCGCAGGAACCGTCGTCGTGTAGAATTTTTGGCCAGGAAGCTGTCCGAAATCCATTTTGACGTAGGTTTCATCGTCGATGAGCAAGCATCCTTGGTACTTCGGCAAAACCTGCTGGTACAATTTTCGAGCTCGAGTTTTGGTGACGAAACTTTGCTTCAACGTTCTGTTTGGTTGCTTGCTGGCTCGATAAAGAACGATATCCTGCTCGCAAACGAATTCTTCGAACGGTACTGCGAGCAACAGCGTATTTTTGTGCGATTTCATTATCTGATAGTCCAGGGTTTGATCTGACGGTGCTCAAAACCTTCTGGTTCAGCTTGCGGTCATATGTTCCACTACGACGCTTACCTTGAGGCACTCGATCCACGCTTTTTCGCTCCCTGGAACGTTTGAGCATATCAAACACGGTTGATTTGGCGATTTTCAACGTTTTTGCGATTTTAATTGTGGACCACGTTGGATTATCAACGTGGGTGTACAGAATTTTTTCTCTCCTCTCGGCTTCCATCTGGAATAACTTTTGACTCACTGCACGAAACAACGTGAAATTTATACCACAGAAAGTGGGCGCCTAATAGCTGTAAAAGAATTCTTGCAGCGGTCACTTTCCGTGCCGCTGCATCACAATAAGTGATTCCGGATTCTTACTGGACAGAGCTTTAGCTTATTTGTTTTGGTATAATGAATTTATTCACACACATACATGCACACGTACACATGTTTATGGTTTGCAAATAGCTTTAAATTGAACTAAACGGTCAAAACATGTATGTGCGATTAAAGGAATTTTCTCCACTGCACAACATCCGCTACCGGAGCTAAAACTATTCTGGTAACATAATTTGTTATAAGTATGTTAGACAATTATCCAAAGGAAAACGTCTTTAAAAAATATTTATCATAATCAGCCAGTCGTAACAAGGTTTGTTATAATTTTTTAAATTTTTATGTTATGCCCTTCTTGTCGGGTTTCCTGTTCCGGACTCAAGAAACTGCTCCGCTGAAACGCGTTCCGCCCGAGATTAGATTATTAAAAAATCGAAGATGGCTCTGATGGCCATATCGCAAGCGAATATGATAAATGTTTCGAAGATTGGATCAAGCGCTGGCATTAGTGCGCACTGTTGCAGTCGATGGGGAGTACTTTAAAGGGGACAATATCGATTTTGGTGTATTATCTTGTATATGTTTAATTGCCTGAATAAATCCCGGGAATTTTTTGATCTAGGTAATAAAACACGGTTTTCAATAGATTCGGATACACATTCAATATATTTCCAGAAAAAAAAAAGAGAATATCATATGTAATTTTTTGGACACATTTTATTTAGAGCAATGTGTGTTTGCCCCTTCCATCATTCCGTTCGACTCCTTCACCTGCAGTCATTCAGCTTCAATCGTTTTTCGAACGCGTCATAAGCGGCACGCACGGACTTTATGGGGATTTCGTACCTTGTTGCTGCTCGCTTCTTCTGTTCTGCACTTTGTTTCGAGATTTTCTGCTTCTTGTAGGTCTTCAGGTGGTTTCGCCTCTTGATACGCTGGATCATTTCGACACTCGTTCCTGCTTTTTTGGCCAAATCACGTATTGGCATTGATTTGTTCTTCATGATTAGAGATACCACTTTCTGCTCCAGTTTCGGGTTGGAAGAACCGGGTTTTCTGCCTCTTCCTGGTAGCTCATCCAAAGAATAGTGTTCCCCAAACTTATTAATGATGGTTTTAACACTCGCATGATGAATTCCAAACCGCTTCGCCAATTTTCGCATAGTAATACCCTTCTCACTAAGCCATGTGTCCAGAACCTTAATTTTCACTTCCTTTTCAATACGCGACATTTTGAAAACGCAGAATTTGAACCGCACAAGCAAGTAAACAAAAGAAAGCTGACAGTCAAACGCACAGCATGCAGTGTTCAGAGCATAAAAAAACCATCACAAATACATGCGTACAACGCGAATGTATGTGGATAGCTTATATTCGATACACTCCTTATGAGCTGAAAAATACAGGTACAGCCGAATAATTGACACCAGATTAAAAAGGCAAACATTGATTAAGGTAGTTTTGGTTAGCTGGTTTATTTGGGACTGTATTATGAAATTAAAGATACTATATTTACGGCACAAAGCACTGGAATAAAAAAAATACAACATCAAAATTCTAACTGAGCACAAAACAAATAAGTTATGAAATCACAAATAATTAAAATAGATAAATACCAAACTCATATAATAAGTAAGATATAACTCTTTTAACAAATGCTTTAGAAAAATAATAATTATAAAAAAATCAGATATCAACACAAGAGATATTTTTTAAATAATAGAACCCTTACTATATCCCTAATAAAAAAAATATAAATATATAACAACATTAAGGTTTGATATTAATCGGTTAATCATTGAAAAGGAATAAAGTAACTCCACATGAATGAGTTCATCACAAATTTTAATATTCTCGTTTAAGGTTGAACGGAATGAACGAAATAGATGTAAGCATATATTAAAAGTACACACTTTTCTAAGCTTTATTACAACGCGGTTCGACTTACTTCATACCACGCCTAAAACATATGATTAAAATTGAGGAACAAAACGAGAAAAAAAAGCAATCAGAAAACATGTCATACAAAAATAGAGAGTAACTAACAATCGAAAACGATGTAGTTAAACGGTACGCAAAACGAAAATGAAATATAAAAATTGTTCATTAAATGGATCATTCTCCCCAACGTAAAAGCGGGATTAAAGGGCTGCGATATAGTGGCGGCTCCGTACGTACTCGGCATCGTAACTGTAGAGACTTAGCCTGAGATCCCACCCGTCAGCTCGAGTCAGAGCTCTCTTCGAGTTCTCGCGGAATCTATTGAGGATGACTCCCTGTGCGTCCATCCTTAGTGTAAAATGACGACCAAGTAAGAAGAACGAAAAATGTTCGACTGCCCAAACTGCTCCCAAGGCTTCGGGCTGGTTTTGAGCGTACTTCGTTTCCATAGCTGTCAAGGCATTCGACGCGAAGTTGATGATCTGTGGCATGCGATCTGCACCTTCATGCACGAGGGCCGTGCCAAGTGCATTCCGGGAGGCGTCGGTGTATAAGATCGTTTTATCCTTTTCGGAAAATAATCCGAGTATGGTGGTGCAATGAATTATCCGTTGCTTTACCTCTTCGAATGTCCTCTGTTGGTCGGTACCTCACGTCCATGTCTTACTAGAAGCTTCTGACCAAAGTGGACTCGAGATGTCGGCGAAGTTCTGTATGTAAGGACTGATAAAAGAAGCAAGGCCGTAAAAACTCCGTCCCAAGTAGCACAATACGATCATAATTGGCTGTAGTAACTTGATTATGACTTAGCAAGTCGTATATATGTAATCTCAACCGAATGGCAACAAGTGTGCTACTAGGGGTAACTCGGAATAGGTGGATGGATGCCGCAATTTTCGGATGTCGTTTACTTTGGCTTCATCATCATCATGTAGTTCGTAACTAAGGAACTTAAGGCGAGTCTTGTCCAGTTCGCATTTGGCCATGTTCATAGTCAGATTGTTTTTACGGAGGATCTGAAGAACCTAAGCGGTAGCACAGAGAACAGACGTTCATCTTCGTTCTGCTACTTGTGTAAAACTTTAAACCGACATTTCAAATGTATGTCGTTATGCTCCTGGTAGGCGGCGCTGCAGTTTTGTGATAACTGTCAGGTAAACGTTTATCAATAAAAAGCCTAGCACATAACCTAACATTTTTTGTTTGTTTTTCTCTGCACTTGCTTTGTAAAGTGGCTGCTCATATAAACTTTTACACACGTTTTTCCAGAAAAGGTATATGGACATCAATGTCTGTTCTCTGTGGCGGTAGTATTTCGTTGCTTCTCTAAGCTCTTAGCAAAAATGAGTACGTCGTCTATGTATATGATTACATGCTTTAGTCCCTACAGGAGCTGAAAGATTGAAAGATTTCGGGCGCGCAATTGACGCCGAACATGAATCTCGTAAATCTAAACATACCGGCCTCAGTCAGCAAGGTTGTGAGATACCGTGATTCCTTGTAAAGATCTAGATGATAAAAAGCGTTACTCAAGTCCAGCTTTAAAAAGTATTTAGATCCGTGTAGCTTTAACCTCATGTCGTCCACTAGAGGGAGCCGAAAATACTCCCCCTTGATTGCTTTATTGGGCACACGCATATTAACAACCAAGCGCAAGTCGTTCTTTCCCTTGGCCACTGCAGACATGCCGCTTATCCCGTTTGGTGCGGTTTCAGCTCTCTCTATGATCCCAAGGGCCCCCATGTCCACCAGGCGGGTTCTTACAGCCTCTCGGTAAGGAGCGGATACATTGAAGTATGCGTTCCGCTCTGAAGGGACGGTCTCATCGATGCTAAACTTCACCTTAACCCCAGGCATCTTTGGGAAAGGTTCCACAGTATCTGAAATCTTACAGTTTTTGACAGCCGACCCAACTTTTAGTAGTCCAATTTTACTTGCCGTTGATTTTCCAAGTAAGGACCTGCGACCTTGGTCAATGACAACGAACTCTGCGGTCACGACTGACTTGGTTAGCACAACATCACTCGACACCGTCACTTGTCCTTTTTCTCATCCCAACTGTTACCGCGAACGGACGTGTGATTATCCGTGTTTCACACTGCCTGTAATTTGTTGAGATTTTTGGCTTTGAAAATTTGAATTAGGGACTTAAGTCAACCATTGTGACGACCATTAATTTACTCTGAAAAGTTTCATTTTTATTTTTAATGTTAAAAATTTAAGCAATTTAAATTTTGAGTGGCTAACAAAGCCCCGTATGACATTAAAAGCCAAGTAGAAGAAGAAGGCAAAATTTAACAAAACATCCTGTCCAGTAATTGTCAGCAAACTTGATTTTAAAATGATGCATCACCAGAATATAGCATGACTCTTCAACGGTAAACTGACTGGTTTGTTCTCCTGGCTGCTGCCAACAAGAAATCATTTTAATTGGAAAACATATTGCCATATTTATTCGGCTTTGGATGGAAACAATCACAATGGCACACTCGCTATAGCATGACATAACATATGGAAAAACCATCCGATGATGTTTGATGTTTCGTTTCACATTTTAGATCAAATTATGTGATATGTGATCCAATTTGGCAGAATTGATTTTTTTGTGCTCCCGATTCAAAATAGCGACGGAAACAAAATGCGTCCCGATACCATTCATTCCTGCATATTCATAGCAACAGTTTTCGCTGTCTATCTGCTTAGCGGGGAATGTGTGGTATCCAGGGAAGAAAATGGAAATGTTATCTGTATGGTGTCATGATCGAGCCTCAACGTGTGGCAAAAGTTTTTATTACTCGGATTGGTGTTGTTTATCAAAAAACCAATGGCAACGGAGATATTACTATTCAAAACATGTTTTATGCTGACGCGACGAAAGCAGTTTGAATCATTGAGGATTGCTTTTATGCAGTTCGGGATGCAACAAATTCGCTTAATTAAAACAAATTTTCTCCGACCACTTAAGCTAATTGAACCAATAAAACCAATCTTGTGGGGTCCGGAAAAGGCACGTTCCGCCAGACGAACCATCGTTCAAAGTGGCATTAATAAATTACATTAGCCGTACACCATGTTCGCAAGGCTATCCTTATTGTATAAATTGAATCTGCTTCTCGCTCGTTGTAGCTACGAAATCGTGGAAGCATAAGTAAGCGATGTGCGATGTGAGCTGTAAGAAACGATGGAGACGCATAACGAACCACATTTCCGCTCTTCTCAGGAGTGGTTGCACCTACCAACAACGTCACATTGGAATGCCGAGCGCCACAATTTACCTGTCGCAAAGGATTCAGTTCCCGTGGCTCGGAATTTATGTGTCGGTGACGTCGTCGTCGTCACTGGAATAGGGTCACATTCTTGTCACGTTTATGAGATTCGATCTTTGCGTGGTAAAAGTGGCAGCCTGAGAAACTTGTTACCATGGAGGCGTTGTGAATCAAGTACCTACGTGCAGTTATGATTGCGTAAGGCGGGTCTTGCGTGTAGGCGGAAAGAGCGCAAAAAGTTGATGGCAACATCAGGGTAGGATTACTGAGCGATGGTGGCACTACTGTTCAGAATAAATGCAAAAGGTCAGTTTATTATGCGAAGAATATGTCTGACATATAACAGTTGTAGCTCAAAGAAATACGCTTGCTTGGGAGTTTTGCAAATCGAATAGTTTCATATGAAAGACAACCGCTAGACGCTACACAGACTCCAGAAGAGATTTCCAGCGCAAAGACAGATAGTTTTGGTGCTATAGTCTTCTCCTTCTAGTTTTTGTTATGCGAATTCATATTCACTGCACTGAACCAAAGAACCCGTGAATACCATGTAGTGTGAATGGATTATTAGTCATTTGGGACACTCTTACCAAAGAGGCTGGTTTTATTCATCTCCAATTGCATACGGTTTCTAATAGGCCTATGTGTGAACAACCTTGCCAAATGTGCAAATGTCGAAATATTACGGCTTCGGCACACACGAGAGATATTTTTCGCAATCGACCACCCCGAAACCCAGCCCCCAGCACTCCCAAAGACATGTCAACTTTCTTTTCCAGTTGTTTTGGTGGCCTTGAAAAGGACCATTTTGGGTTCAAGGGAACAGCTAATGCCACCACCTCATTTCGTCGTGAAGCTGGTTTACTTGACCACGGCTTCGGTTCGCTCGGAAACCGCGTGTTTGGCTAGTTCTACCGGCAGCAGGATCGATCGGCGGTTTGAATTTCCAGAGACGTCAGGGCCATCCGCCAATTGATTTATGTCAGTTGGGAAGCTAAGCTGAAAATTTAAAACAGCGCAAGAGACAAATTCAACCAAACAAACTCTTTAGCTGACAAACTGATTTGGTCGTCCTGAAAAGGACGGGTTTGACGGGGTAGAGACTTGGTCTTCTTGGTTCAGCCTCTCGTCGTTGCGGGTGGCCATCTTCAGGTGACGTGGAATGATTCTTGTCTCATTGTCACAGGAGACTTTTTCTCGCCAACTCGTAGGCTTCAGCAGCCATGTTTCTCGCAGCAAGGTTGAACTACGTGAAATGCGTCCCTACATCAGAGCTTGCTCTTCACAGCTCCACGAATGCCGAAAAACTTAATCAAAATGCTACTATTTACTACTACTAAAATGTGTTTTATTTTTCTTGTTTTAAGTTTAGATCTGATTATTTTACTCTAATTGATTAGCCAGAGGGGCTTTACATCTTTGTTTTATTTTAATACATTTGATTTGTGGTGTGATTCGTTAATTTAATATTCTAGTGTACATTTCTTTCCTGATGGGTAAGCTTGTTCTTCAGGAACAATGTAGAGTTTCTGTTTAGAAAGGGGTACATAAGCTTTAACAGAACGTTACATTTTGTGACAGTCTTATCTACCTGTGCCCTGATGTTTGTCTTGCTATCTAGTGTCACGCCACAATAGATGGCTGAATTGTTCCATTCCACCGTTGTACCGTTTAGACAGATTTTAACATCCTCAGCCGGAACAAGTTTGGGAGATTTTGAGTGAGGGAAAAGGATGACCTGGGTCTTCGCTGCATTGATGCAGATCTTCCAGTCTGTGAGATAAAGTTCTGTCCTGTTAGAATCCGGAATCACTTATTGTATTGCAGCGACACGAATAGTAATAGCTGCAAAAATTCTTTTACAGCGGTTTGTTTACTTGGGCGTCCACTTTCTGTGGTATAAATTTCACGGTGTTTCGTGCAGTGAGTGAAAAGTTATTCCAGATGGAAGCCGAGAGGAAAAACAAAAATTCTGCACACCCACGTTGATAATCCAACGTGGACCGCAATAAAAATCGTAAAATCGATGAACATCGCCAAATCAACCATGTATGATGTGTTCAAACGTTTCAGGGAGCGAAAGAGCGTGGATCGAGTGCTTCAAGGTAAGCGTCGTAGTGGAACATATGACCGCAAGCTGAACCAGAAGGTGTTGAGAACCGTCAGAGCAAACCCAGGGATATAAGATAAAGAAAACGCAAAAAAAATCGTGCCTGCGGGGACAGAAAAAAAACAAAAAAAAAAGTGAAACACAAAATCCGCAACAAAACCTGGGCAAGGAAAATGACAGGGGTTTTTTTTTTTAAATATTCATTTATTTGTACAGGCTCAATCGAATCAACTTTACAGAGCCAAGTTTTCATGTTTATATACATCAGTTATCTTAGAACTAAGGTTAAGGGGGTGGAACCGATTACTCGCGGCCGTCTCCAGGTTAATAGGAATTACAATTTTATGGATGGGAAAATTGCGGTGGAAATTTTAAACAAAGCATAAGGAACAATGGTTTTCTTATATCTAGAATTTCAAATTACAATTTTATAATTGAACGTTTTCAATTTAAAAAAAAAAAAAATCCCTAACTCACACACACACACACACACACACACACACACACACACACAACACTCACACACACAACACACAATCACACACCGATGCACACAATCCTCAAAAATTTAACCTAAACAAGTAAGTTGATCAAACTACAATCTAAGGCTAATGTTAGTCAAAAACACATAAATGAGTTTCATAAACTCCAGATCGCGTGCAGCCAAAATGTCTCGAATCGGTACATTGGGTTGTCTACCTCGAGCCCGAAGGGAATCATAAAGCTCAGATCTGACTCCACGGTGCTCAGCACAAAACCAAATAACGTGATCTGCGTCCTGGTAACCTTGTCCGCATTCACAGAGATTGCTGTCTCCCAGCCCAACACGGAACAAATGAGCGTTTAAAGAATAATGATTGGACATGAGGCGAGACATCACACGAATGAAGTCTCGACCCACATCCAATCCCCTGAACCAACATTTCTTAGACACCTTAGGAGTGATAGAATGTAGCCATCGCCCCAGATCTCCTTTACTCCATTTATACTGCCAGCTATCGAGTGATAACTGACGATAAATATAGAAAAATTCGTTGAAGGCGATTTGTCGGTCATAAATATCGCCTTCCATAGCGCCCACCCTTGCAAGCGAGTCCGCTTTTTCATTGTCAGGAATCGAACAATGAGAAGGGACCCATACAAAGGTGATAATAAAAGAACGTGAAGATAAAGCACTTAGAAGACCTCGTATTTTCATAAGAAAATAAGAGGTGTGCTTTACCGGCCTCAAGGAGCGAATAGCCTATATAGAACTGAGACTATCCGTGAAGATGAAGTATTCATCCGGTGTTAGTGAGGCAACAATTTCTAAAGAAAAATGAATTGCTGCCAATTCCGCGACAAAAACAGAACAAGGTGCTTGAAGTTTACGAGCGACGCTATAATTTTCATTGTATACACCAAAGCCAGCGGAGTCCACTATCAAAGAAAAACGTTTTGGTGGAATCAACTAGGCCAAACTTTGCAGCAAATATCACAGGAGCAATCATAGGACGATGATGCTCTGGGATTCCACGAAGCTCCTGTTTCTTGGATAAATCAAAATGAACCGAATTTCCGAAGTCGAAGAAGCAAACACGATTGGGAATATTCAGCGAAGGGCTGACATCCTGAGTTATGTACAAATGGTACAAAGTCACGAAGCGAGTTTGAGGATTCAACTCAAGGAGCTTCTCAAAATTTTCGATCACCTGGGGGTTCATAACTTCACACCTGGTAAGGAGCCGGAGAGATAATTCTGAAATCCGATCCGAGAGTGGCAACATGCCAGCCAGCACTTCCAGACTCATGGTATGAGTCGAGTGCATACAACCTAACGCGATACGAAGACACCGATACTGAATACGTTCCAGTTTGATGATGTGTGACCGAGCCGCTGACTGAAAACAAAAACTACCGTATTCTATAACCGACAAAATCGTTGTCCGGTGCAACGTTAGAAGATCTTGCGGATGCGCTCCACACCAGGTCCCGGTAATTGTGCAGAGAAAGTTGATCCTTTGTTGGCACTTTCGCTTCAGATACTCAATGTGGGATCTCCAGGTGCACTTTGAATCGAACCAGACCCCAAGATATTTAAATGACATAGAATGAGTTATCGGTGTACCCAAAATTTGAAGCTTCGGTTGTGCAGGGTTATGCTTCTTAGAAAAAACTACCAACTCAGTTTTCTCCGTAGAGAATTCGATACCTAGCTCGAGAGCCCAAGTAGACAAATTGTCCAAGGTATCCTGTAAGGGTCCTTGCAGATCGACCCCATTGGGTCCCATGACAGACACTACACCGTCATCTGCAAGTTGTCTTAACGTACAATTCTCACTCAGACAACCGTCAATGTCTTTGACATAAAAATTATACAAAAGGGGGCTTAAACATGATCCCTGGGGGAGACCCATGTAGCTAAATCGAGAAGCTGTAGAGGTTCCATGAGAAAAGCTCATATGTTTCTCTGACAGCAAATTGTGCAACAAATTGTTCATTAATGGTGAAAAACCACAAGCGTGGAGTTTATCTGAGAGAACTTCAACAGATACTGAATCAAAAGCCCCCTTGATATCCAAGAAAACAGAAGCCATTTGCTCTTTTTTAGCAAAAGCTAACTGAATCTCTGTGGAAAGCAACGCGAGGCAGTCGTTCGTTCCTTTACCCCTACGGAAACCATAAACCAGCAGGTTTTGACGAAGTACAAAGGATGCATGCTCATCGACGATGAAAATTACGTCAAAATGGATTTCGGACAGCTTCTTGGCCAAACATTCTACACGGCGACGGCACGAGGAGCTGTTCTTGCAAAGTTTAAGTTTGCTTTTATGGACAAACAGCCATATACAGCTGCGGAGCAAAGACCAAAGTGTTCGTGACGAATAAGACGATGGACTCGAAGCTGTACAAGGAAGAATGCCTCGAAAACCGCGTACTACCTTTCATTAATGCCCATAAAGGTCCCGTGAAGTTTTGGCCAGATTTGGCGAGTTGCCACTAGAGCCGGGAAGTCATCCAGTGGTACCGCGATAATAACGTAGATTTCATCGATAAAAACATAAATCCACCCAACTGCCCGCAGTTCTGGCCCATCGGGAGATTTTGGGCAATAATGAAGCGGAAGCTTAAGAAAAGTGGAAAAGCGACTCAGATGACCAAAATGTGGAACAAATGTGCCAAGGAAGTTGACTCCGGAGGTGTGCAGCGTTTGAAGGGAGGAATAGAGAAGAAAGTGCGAATTTTCATCAGAAACGAAAAGTAATAATTTGTATTGATATTTTTTCCTTAAATGACAGTGAATTACCTTTGTTTTGATGGACTTAATTGTACTTCAATCCGTTACCGAGATCCAGATGATTTGATTATTCCGGATTCTAAAAAGACATAGCTTTACTTCAACAGAACATTCAGGCTTCGCTGCTGTTTCGATGCGATCGCTCTTACTACCCTACCGTTGTGGACGACTGCGGTATCATCGGCGAACAGCTACAGAGATCCGTTTTCAGGAAGGGTTGGGGGAGGGGTATGCCCGAGGTGAACAGATTAAAAAGAAGTGGACCTAATATGCTTTCCTGCGAAACACCGGCAGAAACCTCCTGCGCATCGGACACTGCACCATGCTACGAAACACAGAAGGTTATGTTTGATGAGTAAAGACTGTATTCGATGAAATTTGGACACACGTAGTTGTTCGTAACTTTTTAGCGTGTGGGTAAAAATTATGGAAATTTTAACTGAATTTTTCATTGTGTAATGAGTTTCGTGAAAATCGGTGGTGATCTCACTGATGGCTTCGAATGAAGAATAGTGCCCAATTGTGGGCACTCACTTCGAAAACCCAAACGCTTCTCATCCGTGGATCGGAAAACAGCTCGGAATCGCACATTCAACCGTATCTCATGTGATCAAAACGTTCAAGAACCGTAAGACAACCAAGCGGAAAAATGGTAGTGGCAAAAAACGTGGCACATCAAATCCGGAGAAGGCCAGGATGGTATTGAACCAATTTAAGCGTTTTCCCAACATTTCGATGTTGCGAAAAAGGCGAAAGTTTTAGTTTGTTTTGTGCAGAAAACAATTAAACGTTCTGGATTACATGTGTACAAGGTCCAGAAGCCACCGAACCGGAGCGATAAACAGAACTCGGTGGCTAAAACTCGTGCAAGAAAACTGTACAGGGAGCTCACAAAACCGTTCTGCATTGTGATGGACGATGAGACCTACATTAAAGCCGACACCAAACAAATGCCAGGACAGGAACACTACGTCGCCACCTCTAAGTTGGCCGTTCCGGAGAGTGTTCGGAAGAAGAAACTGTGGAAATTCGCCAAAAAATTCCTTGTCTGGCAAGCGATCTGCGGATGTGGCAAAATGAGTCAGCCCTTCATCAGCTCTGGGACCGTCAACGGACAAATCTACAAGGACGAATGCCTCCAAAAACGACTTCTGCCCTTCTTGAGATCTCACGATGGCCCGACACTGTTTTGGCCGGATTTGGCATCTTGCCACTATGCCCGGCCCGTCTTAGACTGGTACAAAGATAATAATGTAGTTTTTGTACCAAAGGACGTCAACCCTCCAAACACTCCGGAGCTTGGCCCAATTGAAAAATGTTGGGCAATCATGAAAGCAAAGCTCGTTAAAACTCCAAAACTGATAGAAAATGAACTTGAACTAAAGAAAGTGTGGTTAAAAGTAAGTAAGCAAGTCGGTCCTATCATTGCCCAGAATTTGATGAAAGGGGTCAAGGCAAAGGTGCGGGCATTTGGGTTGGGAGAAAAGGTTCAATAAACCAATGATGTCAAAAATTAACCATTAAGTAGTACTATATTTCCAGAAAGTTTGAAAAGAATCGGGCTAAAGGAAATTTTTTGGTGACCTATTTTGTGTGTCCAAATTTCATCGAATACAGTCTTTATTTCTTCACCATCTTCACCAGATAGACTGAAAGATTGTACCGATACAGTTAGTACACCAGGCCATCATGCCAGACGTTGTCAAACGCCTTTTCCACGTCAAGATGGGCCATGGCAGATGTTTTTGAAACAGGCTTGTTTCGCCTGAGGATGTTAGTGACTCGGTTCAGTTGATGTACTGTTGATCGACCGCGTCGAAAACCAAACTGTACATCAAGCAGGATGTTAAATTGCTTTCTCAACTAGTTTGGATACTCCCGAGAGAAGGCTGATGGGTCGATAGCTCTTGAAATAGGAAAGATCTTTCTCAGGCTTCTGGATGGGTATGACCTTAGCAGACTTCCAACACGAAGGGAAGTAGCTAAGTTGAAGGCATTTCTTGAATATCAATGCTAAATGTTCATAGAATTCAGAAACTCAAGAGCTTGAGTTCCAAATTCAGGATTTTGACGAAACCTGGGGCCTTCATGTTCTTCGACATTTTGATATAGGTCAACAGTTCGTCAGCTGTGATTTAAAAATCCTCTGAAAAGTCATTGGGACATAGATGGATGTTATTTGCATGCTCGTTAGCGGCACCGTCGTGAGGGTTGATGATGTTCTGACCAAAATTGTGCGAGCTGACAAAACGTCGACCTACCTCAGCAGCCTTCTCAGCGGGAGTAATCAAACGATCCTTAGAGTCATTGTTGTCTAGTGGGATCAACGGTGGAATGGGCCTAGGCTTGGTTTTTTACTTTTTGCACAACCTGGGAGAGTGCGGATTTTGTTGGCAAAATTGTTGTTTCTGAGATCCACCATTCGGCCTTGATTATTTTATTCAAACGATTGCAGTCTTCTTTTAAGGCAGGCAGACCAGTACGTTGATACTGTCTGCGAGTGGTGTTGCGTCGACGGATCAGATTTTTAGTGAGACTATCAATAGTTAAAGAGTTGCTCACCTGAGTTGCATCTGGGATGTGGTGCTTCCGGGCCTGGGAGATCGCCTGCTCGATCGACTGCAGTTGCCGACCGATGTCGTCGGTTGATTCGGGGTGTCTATCGTAATCGACGGTGTTGTCGAGCTGATGACGGAACTGGACCCAGTTGGCGCGATGGTAGTTGCGCCTGGTTACCGGATGCCAATTGACGCAGGACCCAACTTCAGCCAGTGGTTTGGTCTGAGTTCTTGGTACACGATCGGCTGGGCGATGTTGTTTCCCATGTTAGTGACAAATATGTCTATTGTTGAGAGAACCCCGGATCTCCTCAACCTGGTGGGAGTATCCGGGCCCAGGATGGTGAAGTGGGCCTCTTCCATGTCCTTCTGTAGGATGGAGCCATTCTTGTTTCGTCGTGCGTTTCCCCAGGTTTCATGTTTTGCATTCAGGTCATCAGCGATGATGAACTGACCATGCCTCCGAGTAAACTTGAAGATATCGTTTCGCAAAGTCGTATCCGTCCCGTTGTTTGTGCTTGCTTGTTTGGACAATAGGCTGCGATGATAGTGATAGGACCGACGGTGGATTCGACCTTGACTCCGTTGGCTTCGATGAATTTCAGCTGAAAGCTTGTATGCATCTGGCGACTCCCCCTCCGGCAGAACTGGTTCGATCAAGTCTGATCAGCCGGAAATCTGGGAGGAAATCTGGGAGGAACAGGCTTGAGATGCGTCTCGGTGATGATTGCGGTGTCAATGGCTCTTTCGTTGAGAAAATTAATGGGCTCGTTCCTTGTTCTTCGGGGGGGAGGGGTTTCGGTTGGGATTTGGGTGTTTGTGGGTTTTGGGAAAACAATAATGGGGTGTTTTTTTGGGGGGGGGCTGGGGGGCGGGATTTTTTTGGAAAAAACCCGAGCAGAAGCGAATAAAACTTAATAACTGGCCTTGGTATTTATGAGCTCAGATTAAGAGGTAAAATACCTGAGGATAATACCATCAAATTGTTCCCACAATGTCATGCGAATACCGAATTGAGGTAAGACAATACCAAAATAATACCTCTAAGGCGACCAGATACTTACCCAGGTATCCGGAATATCAAGTTTAGTTATTCTAGAGACATTTTGCTTGCAATTCTTAGGTATTTTGCTTAGGTATTTTACCTCTTAATCTGAGCTCTTTAATACCAAGGCCAATTATCAAGATCAAAAATAGGTATTCATATGTTGTTGTCTCCTGCTCGGGAACCCGAGCAGAAGCGAATAACTTGATAACTGGCCTTGGTATTTATGAGCTCAGATTAAGAGGTAAAATACCTGAGGATAATACCATCAAATTGTTCCCACAATGTCATGCGAATACCGAATTGAGGTAAGACAATACCAAAACAATACCTCTCAGGTGACCAGATACTTACCCAGGTATCCGGAATATCAAGTTTAGTTATTCTAGAGACATTTTGCTTGCAATTCTTAGGTATTTTGCTTAGGTATTTTACCTCTTAATCTGAGCTCTTTAATACCAAGGCCAGTTATCAAGATCAAAATTAGGTATTCATATGCTTTTGTGTTTTGCTCGGGAAGGACTTCCTCAGTTATTAGTAACGTATCGTCGATCGCGCCGGATGCTGCACCAGTGTACGACGGTCCTGGAGGAGAATTCTCGGATGGCTGGGTTGCTGCAGCTGCAAACCGATGCTGAACAGAAGGCCGACTGGGGACTGAACGGGTTTCGGGCACTTGGCATGTTGAGAGAGTGGGAAAGTTCTCTGTCGTGAGGGCCGTAGGCGGACCAGATCGTCGTCGACGGCCGGGTTGATTGTTGGCTAACGATTTTTTTTTTCGAATTTCAATAAATTCGGCCCGCTTCGGGCATTCTCTGCTGGATCAGCATCCTCCATCCGCTCACAGGCATCTAATCCGTGATGTTTGCCGCAATCGATGCAGCGTTTCGCCATGTGGCAATTTTTTGGTGCCATGCCCAAACATCAGGCAGTTCTGGCTCTGAGTGACATCACCGTGGATCGGTTGGTAGCGGTCCCACTTGACGACGATGTGGAACAAGGCCCGGATGTTTTGCAGGTCATTCATGCACGTCGAGTTCTTCTCGAAGTGGACCTGGTTCAGCGGATCCCGATAGCTTCGAGAGATGCCGTGCCGCCGCATTTTGTCAATTTGGACCGGTTTGAGCCCATTGGCTCTTAATTCATCGGCCAGTTCCTCCGTTTTCTTCTTTGGAAGGTCACGCAAAACTACCTTGAATGGTTTATTCACTTCAATGTCTTGCGTGAAATACTGCACATTCATCTGTTTCAGGATTTCCTTGACCGCGTTGTAATGGGACAGCGCCGAGACCATCAGCTTGTAACCCTGCGAGCAGAGTTGAATTGTGCACCGCAAGCCCTTGTTGATGTAATAGTACACCTTCTCCAGTAGGCCTTCTGGAAATCTCTTCACGAATAACGGTGGCATTTTCTCCTTCTTTTCAATTTTCGGTGTATCGCGGTTTTCCAGAACGGCGTACCGGTTGTTAGTCAAGATCTTTTTTGACGATAGTATATCGTCGGGTGAGTTTAACCGGGAACGTTTCCCAGTCGAGCGTGTGCCGACATCACTACCGCAGCGGCTTCCCCATACTGGGGTCTGACTGTGTATCACAAAATGCGAGCGAAAAACTTTCAAGAGCGCGAGCGAAAAACACGATCGATCGTGTCGCTTGTTCAAATTGGAATAAAATCAAAATGCGAAGGTTTTCCCGTTATTTATCAGTCATGGCTGCCTAGGAGACGTTCCTTCAATACGAAGTCTGTGCTAGGATAATACTGTGCATTTGGTAAATTTACTCTGAAAAATCAACATTATAAGACACCACCTTGTATGACACCGTTATTTTCAATAGCTTAATGTTGAAAATCAATCAATTTCAATATTAAAACTGATTAAAGCTGAACTGTTATTAACATTCAAAACCTAAGCAAATTTCGTGACGCTCCAAATTTTCGTATTCGCAACGTGTACCCCTGAATTGAAAACAAAGACGTAGGACTAGGTCAAAATTACAGTAGAATCGTGTCTCACTTTGAGCACCGCAATTTTGTTGAATGTGCAATTTCAGAACATTTGAATCAAATCTGCATTAAGTGTTTATAACTAAATAGGCAATCTTATCGGGCAACTATCCAGAAAATTAAGGAATGCCAGCATACATGACTTAAAAATCATTACAGCAATCATAATCGAATCCCCAGAAATAGTATGCTGGATCCTTGTCGATTAGACTTCTCATAGACCCTACGAATGCAGAACGATTTCAATGGATAAAATGCTGCGATGTTATTCTAGAACGCCACATCTGTGGCATGTAGCGTAGGAATTTCCAAGAATTTACATTGCTTTCGAGCACCCACCAGATCCAACCATTCTATATCGACCGGATCTGAATCGGCAACGGGGCTGCTAGTCCCAGATCCAAATGGTAATGCTAATGGCAAGGTTTATTGCCAAAACAGTATCGACCATCAAGGCCGTCGGAAACCAGACGCACCTGGAACAAATGCATCTCATTTGTGTTCCTGCTGAGCCACCGTATAATGTTCACAAGCAAAGCTATTTCTCGATTCCCAAGTCGTCCACATCATTAAGCCGAAGTGCGAGTGCATTGATTCAGATGCAATATGGAAACCGGAAATGGATTGCTTTCGGAACGTTGCATTGCCTTACGATACATGGCTGCAAATTTTTCAATCCATTAGATCCGATAGTCGTACCCGGTGGTTATAGTTTCGCTTCATGCCAAAGCCTTGCAATGGGACGTTAATCGAAAGGGGTTCACTTTTCCGGAAAATAGCCTGATGTAGTTTGGAGCTCCGGGTGTGCATCGTTGCCTAGGAAGAGGGCTGCCGACGAGCTTTGTTGGGCGTGTTACAGCTACTGGTTGATGCTGTTTGTTGTTCTTGGTAGCTGAAAAGCCATTTCTTCCCCACAGTACATAGTCCATTTGTGGTTTGTGTTGATCGCATCGGTGCGTTTACTTACTTGGCCGGTGGCTTGCATGTTTGTCACGGAAATGTGTCCATAGCAGTAATGGAATTCAAACACAAGCCAAACAAGAAATGGAATTCTCAATATATGAACTTCGGCGACAAACTTGCAAGGTCAGCTGCTTGGATGGTAAATGATTCGATTTCCTCCATCTAAATCATGCTTGCACAATCTAACCCAAAGTAATCAACAACTCGCATAAAACCATCCTTACTTTTTAACGCCATTTAGCAACTCATCAAAGAAAACGATACCTCTCCATATCTCACTGAATGGAATGGTGAAAGTCCATTTCAACGAGAAGAAAAGTTTTACCAAGCATCATTTTATTCATAACGTTTCAACAGGCTTTTTGAATCAACGGCACATGATCATAGGTTTCGTCTTTGACGGGAATGAAAAAAAATTCCCGCATTTTGCGATGCTGTGTGTAGCGATGGTATTAATCATCTCCTGTCGGTAAATTGCGCTTCACTCCATTTCCGTTCGAGACCTTAAGTAAAGTCTACGACGAACCGGATCCAACTTGTATAGTGAGCGAATCTGAGCTTTGTTAATTACAAAAGTTTTTCGTCTGAGTGCTTCTGCCAATTTTATCAGAATTTAGCACCGCAACGCATGCGGAGGCAGAGATGGAGAATGAAAAAATAATAACATCCTCCCGCCCTGAGACTGCTGCGGATTCTCAGGTCGTAAATTACTGCGCTGGATGAGCGCACAGGGGCACGCGGCAAAGAAAAGGAAGCACAAATGGCCGTTTCGCATTCATATAAACCTCAGACCAGAGAGATTATCGTTTCTGTGTTCTTCTGGTAGTTTATTCTGCCATCCAGTCTAGTTGAGCAGCGCAACCAGTAGCCCTAACAAGTTGCCAAAGATAGCTACTTTTGCTAAAACGGCGAAAACATGATGATCTTAATGAATGAGTTTTGGGTGAATTTGGTATTAAGGTCATTGCAAGTTGTTGCATCATTAGGCACGCCGGTCTGTGTTTGAAAAGAAAGGTCATCAGGCGTCTCGGGCTCATTATAGAATTTCCTACCCGGGTCTCGGCCTATTAGGCACGACTAGCACTTCGCCCCGACCTAAACATAAAATGATTGTTTTTCCTGATACAGTTGGATAATTTTTTTTTTTATGAGCTTTCTATAGTAAATTTAGATAAACTGTTGAGATTTTGCAAAAAGTTCAACACCCTTTCTTATTGGCGAACTTGGTCCACTGATTTTATTTGGCCGAAAGCACACTGAAACGCAACATTTACCTATCAAATTAAAGAAAAAATGGGATTTGGGGCGAGACCTTATTTTTTGGGTCACAAAACAAGCGGGTTAAACATCCATGAATTTCTGACGTAAGTACCGTACCGAATGCTAAGTTAAATTGCTTTTAGACCTTAGCTGACATTTTTCGGATTACTGTATGAATTGTCTTTCTCTATGAGATAATAATTTCATCCGTTTGGATTTTCCTTAAAGGTCCACTTCGGTGTGTTGAAGATTCCATCATTATCCTGTTCATTCTCAATTCTTTGGCTGTTGACGGATTCCACGCCAAATGACAGATCGACCAAACTTAATGGTCGTTGATTGGAATGAGATCTCGCTCATGCTTTCGGTGTCGGGGACTGATCATTTTCCACTGATAGAAAAAAAAATTGATACTCGAGTAAGTTTTGAAAAGGTCGTAAGTGTTTTTGAATGAGTTTTATTCAAACAATCTTAACTCTCAAACAATTGATTGTATGAGAAAACTGTCTGAGAACGAATTGTAGGGAACTAATAGGGAAAGAATAAAGGGTGTCCCACATCAAATTGCACCACGAAAAAATTTGTAGAAAATTACCCATTGGGTATTTTGACTTGAATGTTTCGGTAGAAAGAGTTAAAAATGTTTTTTTTTTGTATTTTTATCGCTGTCAGTTTTTCGAAAATTGGAAAAAATGGCGTTACCCGAAATGCAACGTCGCGAATTGATTTTGCACAAGCACCTTGAAAATCTTCAACTCTTCCATCGGAACATTGGAAAACAACTCGAAATCGTGCAGTCAACGGTGCGTCGTGTGATTAAACGTTACTACAAAACTCTGAGCATCGAACGGAAAAAGATATGCGATCAGAATGGGTGTTCTATTAGTGATCAGGATCACAAGTGATCGTGAGAGCGTATTGTCCGAATGCTTCGGTCAAGGATGTGGCCGAAAAATGGAATCTGTCCAAGTCTTTCGTTCAGAGAGCCAAGGACCGAGAGGTACTGCATACGTAAAAGATGCAGAAGGCTTCAAATCGTGAGGAACGGCAAAATACGGTGGGAAAGTAAAGGAACGGAAACTGTACACACAGATGCTGACGAAGCCTTATTGTCTCATCATGGATGATGAGACTTACGTCAAGGTGGATTTTCGGCAGCTTTCGGGGCTACTGCTCTTCACCGCCCAGCACAAGTTTGATGTTCCGGAGGAAGTAAGGAAGCAGAAACTTCCAAAGTTTGCCAAGAAATCATGATTTGGATAGCGAGCTGCTCATGTGGCAAACGGAGTGCGCCGTTCGTGACTACCGGGACTGTAAACGGGATCTACCTCAAGGGGTGTGTATAGAAGCGTCTGCTTCCTCTGTTGAAGCAACACGAGGGCTCTACGATCTTCTTGCCAGATCTAACTGCGTGCCACAATTCGAATTTTGTCCTGGAGTGGTACGAAGCCAACAGGGTCACTTTCGTACCCAAAGACATGAACCCCCCCACCACACCGGAACTAAGGCCCATCGAAAAATATTGGGTTATTATGACGCAGGCACTACGGAAGCATTCCAAGGAGGTCAAATCTGAGGAAAACATGAAGAAAAGGTGGATTTCCGTACAGAAAAAGAAGTCAGATGTTGTACAGAACCTAATAAGTGTAGGTAAGCGTAAGGTGCGAGCGTACGGTTGTGGTATTGAAATTGAATGAAATAAATATGTCAAATTTTTTGTAATGGGTTATATCTTATTGTCTGAAAGTTCGAAAAGGATCGGTTAATTAGGTAATTTTCTACAGCGTTTTATCCGTGATGCAATTTGATGAGGGACGCCCTCTATACAAAATAGCGTGTAGATAAATACAGTGGGAAAAATTTCGGGTTCTTAGCATCGGGTCCAAACAAAAAAAATCCTTACTGAGCCCTTGCGGCACGTCAAGCCTGCATGTTCAGCGCAAGGGTCTAACGGAAGCATCCTTTTCCGCAAAAACTCAGTACGGTAAACTTCGGCATTGATCGTACCATTAGTGTAGAAAATCGAGGACTTGAAGCCGCCGGAACAAATTGTCTGCCATACAAAACCCTTCTGGTCAAATTATTTTACCTCGTCGATGACCTTGGTTTAAAATTGCTGTCCTGGAAGCGTTCTGGAGTTCTCTTTCACATATCTTTCGTCTTCGATCAAAACGCAGGCAGACGGTCGTTACGGAGATACCAAATTTTGCCAAATCCCGAATCGACAACGATCTGTTCCGAAGGATGAAGTTGAATACCTACCGATCCAATTTTGGGTCAGTTGGACTTGGTTTTCTTCTTCTTTTTGGCAGTTCAAAAAATTGTATGGAGAAAAGTCTACGAGGGTCTGAGATTTTCAAAAATGAGTCTACGTGGTTTATTAACCGGCCCTATTATGTTCGTCGAGACATCCCTCTCACGAAGCCACGTATCCACCACTTGAATTTCAGCACTGATTTCGATTCGCGGCATCTCGTAAATGATCACTGTTTACCAAAGATTCAGGAGCTGATTTTGTTGATGACAGATGAACGCGTCAAATGTTGGTAGGTTCAGACCGATGTTGAGGCGTATTATAAGCGTTGCCAGTTTATTTTCGATACAATCGTTATTCATGACCCGTAACGCTGGTAGATCGCCTTTTCGAGGTGCGTTACGGGGTATCAGACCAGTCAAAGTAACGTAAGGATTGTATCGAAAATAAGTTATCCACATATTTTTATTTCAAATCATATAAAACAATGATGTTTTTTTTTCAAACAAATGGATGATTCTTTATTGTACGCCACTGAATATTGTGACGACCGCATGAAATTAATATTATTCTCTCACGAATTTGCGAATTTTTGATCGAACACTTTTCATCAAGTTCCGAACAAGTAATTCATCACATTTTTTGGACGTCTGAGACCAATTTTTTTTAACTTCTGCATATTCTCAGCTGCCCGTCTCTTTGAAGACCCTCTTCACAATCGCTCAATAGCATGATGGGCTGAAGTTGAGGGCAATTTGGCGGATTGATGTCTCAACGAAATCTGTTTCCGTGAGCCAATTGAGAGTTGTTTTCATGTAATGCGCCAACGCTGAATCCAGCCAAAACAGTGGAGGGGTACGATGCTTCTGATAAAAAGGCAGCAAACTCTTCTGCAGATGCGATGGATCGATAGATCGATAGATTTTCGCATTGATTGTTCCGGTAGTGTAGACTTGGTAGTACTTCATACCGCAGGAACATATCGCTTTTCGACCAAACTTCTCCACTTATATCGACGGCAGTGTAATATTGTGGACCTGGATGGGTTTTGAGTCCTCTTTTACATAAGTCTCATCGTCCATCAAAATATGCGCATCCGATTACTGCAAAACTCGTGAATTTCTGCTTCTGTAGCTCTTCAGGTTGTTGCGTTTCTTTATGCGTTGAATCATTCCGACCCAGGTTCTCACTTTATTGGCCAAATCACGTATCGACATTGATTTGTTCTTCCGAATTAGACCTACCACTTCCTGATCCAGTTTAGGATTGGAAGATCCGAGTTTTCTGCCTCTTCCCGGCAGTTCATCCAAAGAACAGTACTCTCCAAACTTGGTTATGATAGATTTTACACTCGCGTGATGAATTCCAAAGCCCTTCGCCAATAGTTACACCCTTTTCACGTAGCCATGTGTCCAAAGCCTTTATTTTCACGTCTCTTTCAATGCGCGATATTTTCAAAACGAAGATTTTAAACAAGTGAAAACAAGTTAACAAACAAAATATGACAATCAAACGCACAGCATACTTTGATGAACTAATTAAAAACAACAGAAATACACGCGTACAACGCAAATGTACGTGGTAAGCTTATTGTCGATTCCTGTCTTATTATTTGAGTTCATTACACTTTTTTAGAAGAAGGCTCAACCTCAAAACGACAAGTTGAAATCAATTTTCATGTTCATATTCCAACCATCTTGCAACATCAATGCAAAAGGAAGTATACCTCATAAAGTAGCACAGGCTTTGCAACGATTTATGTTTAAGCTCAAAGGCCGATTTTGATCGATTTATGTCTACAATCCTTTATTATGCTGCTTGATAATTTTACAAAATATGGCGGAGGATATTCATTGACAAGGTTGTTGAAATTCGTTCAAGGGCTGAACACAAAGTGTGGTGGTAGTTTTTTTTTCCTTTTTTATGGAAAGACTAGGTAGTTTTTAGTAATACTAGGGATCTGACCGACTTAGATCAATAGTAAGTATGCAGCTGGGGCCTCCCACAATGTGTGATGAATAATAATGCTTGGTCTGGCAACGTATTATATTTTAAATAACGCTTAAGTGCCGACATTGACCTATCCAAACGACTAGTAAGGACTTCGTTGGGGCCACTCACAAAGTGATTTTAATAGATTTACAAGGTGGGGTGAAAGGTATCCTCATTTAGGCACGCACGCCGAATTTCAGTGCGATACAACAATCAATTTGGTTTAACAGCTGATTGTTGTTGACGTGTTTGGCATCATGTTGAATATGGATAAAAAGGATTTTTGTTCTCTCATAAAACATTATTTGTTGAGAGGCAAAACTGCGAAGGAAACAAATGAAAGGTTGGGTAAGTATTATGGAGCAAATGCTCCGTCAGATTACATAAAAACACTACCGGACGGTGGGCATTAAATTACACACACACACACACACACACACACACACACACACACACACACACACACACACACACACACACACACACACACACACACACACACACACACACACACACACACACACACACACACACACACACACACACACACACACACACACACACACACACACACACCAGTCATAGAGTTAAATCAAAACAAAATTGTTATAATTTCAAACAGTTCCTGAAAAGTTTCCTGAAGGAACTCTACAAAAAAAAAAAAACAACCTGCTCGTTTTCAGATCGCTTTCAAGTTTATCACGGCGATCGACAAGAAAACAAAATCGGAGGAAGGTTTGTTGTGGATGCGAAATTAGTTGAATTATGGGCTTCAAATGGTGAGTTGACAACTTCGAAGGAGGGTGCAACCGACCTCCGGTCCTCACAAGTTCCTACCTCACGCCTCCACGACTGCCACCTGAAACATGGAGAAGCTGGTTGGCGTTGCCTGGGCAATGTTGTCAATCTGACAATAGTGAAGATCGTGTACCTTTAAATCATATTGTATATTTCCCATTCTCATTTTATCAATAATTTCAGCACGCTTTGGAATCATTTTTGCATTCCAAAACCATGTAAGAGCCGGGAGCAACACGACGGGCATCAAAGGCTCAATTTGTTTTTCAGCATTTCAGCATTACATTTAATTTTAAATTCCACTTCATAAAAGACTGGCATGTGCTTATAAGCAAAGAAAGATTATATATTAATATTGTGTTTAGTGGTATTATGGTAAGATAAGCCATTTATTTCAGGAATCATCAAACCGGACTCTTCGTTCACTCCAATTGCTATATTTGAAATGTTACTAGAACAATATGAAGAAAAAATATTACAACATGTCTTTTAAAACAATATCTTTAATTGAAATTTTATCTTTGATATTTGGAATGATCTATTCTGTTTTCAGCTTTTCCTGGACAAGAAGGATATTAATACATATCTAACTTTTACTTATTTTTCAGTAACAATCCATGTACCATTAAAGTTTAAAATTTGAATAAATTGGCATGTTTGTCTGTAATGATATCCTAATATTTTGTGTTCAAAATATACTAAATATTAAATAGCATCTAACGGGGAAAGGGAGAGACCGTCAGGGCACCCAAGTAAAACGATTTGGATAGGGAGAATGGGACTTCCTCCTTCCTATTGTTAACATTTCGCGGAACGGGTGCGGGCTCTTCGACCCCATCTATTGAGTTTATTCTGTCGATCGAAGGCTCGGTTCTAAAATTTGTGAGTGTGAACTTGCTTTTGGAAGGAGGTTCTCTTCCCTATATTCGCGGGTTTCGCGTAAGTGTCTCTGCTTACGGGCCCGCCCAAACGCTTTCGGCCCTTCATACAGGAGCTTGATGATCACAAACAATAATAGGAACCTGATCAAACCGTTTTTCAAATTAGTCCACTGCTATGGAAAGTTACCTTGTTACAATAGATGGTAGTATTACATCATCATCATCATCATCATGAGAAATTAGTTGAATTTTTGAATTCATTCCAGTTTACAGCACCAGCAATTTAGGTTTTCATTAGTGTGTATTTTTTTAATAATTCGATCTTTGTACCAAGAAATATTGTTTTTTTCAGCAAATGGCTACAATGTTTCAGCTCTCAACTACTAAGAAACATTTACCAGATTGAATCAATAAATTTAAAACGTAACGATGACTGTGCTATGCATATATTCCCATTCAATTTGACAAATAATTCTCAATCATTAATTAAGTAAACAGACTGTGAATCTACATCATTTATACATCATTTAAATTAGAACATTTGTTTTCGAATGTAAAATTTGAAAAACAGTAGTATTATTGGAACCATAAAAATATAAAACAAAGTCATAAATTAATCCTAAATTATGTAATGAATTTAATTGCATTCTCATTCCAATGATTTTGAAACCAAAAATCTAATTCAGAATAAAAATTGGATTGACCCCAAGCATATTCAAACCAGCTATTGTTATTCAATTAGTTCCACTATAATCATGGTTGAATTTACTGGCAGTGTAAGTCAACTGTCAAAATATCAACAATATTTTTATCGATATAACCATTGTATAGTTGAATCAACCATATGTTACTGATGGTGATTCAAGCAAACATTAGTTAAATCAACTTGGAATGTATGGTTGTTACAATCATGCACATGGGTTATCGACAAATCAATGGAAAAATAAAGCTGATTGTAGATGAAATATTATTGATTGAATTATACTTTTTTCTCCGTGTTCAATAGACCGTTCTGTTCGAAATTGCTATGTGGCGCTAGTGAGCATGCAAAATTAAAGATTTTCAACTTGTTCTACCTCGTGATGTTCTAGTTTTCGGAAAAGTTGTTCAGAAGGTCAAGGGCATTCGAAAGGTGAACCGTTTCTTTCGGGATTCCACCGCTACGTGGCGCTAGTAATGCGCTATTAGAATGCGCGTCATACAGTCGCGTACGCGTCGCGGTGGATACAGCTGCAACTATTGAGTACTCATAAAAACTGATTAAAATTATTGAGGATGGTGCATATCATGCAGACCAAGTCTTCAACGCCGGTGAAACTGGTCTTTTTTGGAAAAAGATTCCTTGTAGAAGTTACATAGCTTTAACTAAACGTACGGCATCTGGCTTCAAAGCGTTAAAGGATCGCGTCACACTGCTGTTCTGTATATGTGTGTACATATGCGCACATATATACCTATACACATGCATACATGCGAACACACAAAAATTCATACGTATATTCTCACATACACGCATTCACACATACACGAATACACACAAATACATACACACACCTACATAAACATATACACATACATACATGCATACTTATTAAAACATATTACTACATGCACACAAACACACTTGCATATTTACACATACACTCACACAGACACATCTAGAATCATACACACATACACTTACTCGCACGTTCATTTATACGCACCTACACATGAACACATACACGGTTTTAAAACACACGCAGGCACACATACATACACACACCTTTATTCACACATAAATTCTTATCTCCACACAGAACAAGTAGAACAATTTAAAAATGCTGAATTTCGCATGCTTACTACCGCCACGTAGCGGTGGAATCCCGAATGAAACGGTTCACTTTTCGAATGAGTTGAAAATGCTCAATTTTGCATGCTCACTAGCGCCACGTAGCGGGGGAATTCCGAACAGAATAGTCCATCTGTTGAATGCCCGTGACCTGAACAACTTTACCGACGACTAGAACTATTCATCTTATCAGAATCATGAAATAATAGAACAAGTTGAAAATGCTCAATTTTACGCCACGTAGTAACACACACACACACACACACACACACACACACACACACACACACACACACACACACACACACACACACACACACACATACACACACAGAGAGACATGTGCTCAGTTCGTCGAGCTGAGTCGAATGGTATATGACACTCGGCCCTCTTGGCCTGGGATAAAAAGTCGAATTTCAAGCGGTCTTAATACCCTTCTTTTGGTGTAAGAAGGGTAAAAACATAAATTGATTTTAGGAAAATTTTCCAAACGTGGCTATCCGGGAAACTTTAAAAAAAATTCTTTGTCCATGTTGTCCTTACCTTTAAAACAATGACTTTTTTGTTCAAATTTTACCAACCAAATTAAATAAAAATTAAAAATAAGGTACTGTTGGAATTGAAATTTTATGCTTTTATTTTTTTTGTCATGTAAAACAAAACTTATTTCAGTGTATTTTTTTTTCAATTCCTTACCATTTCTTTTCAGACTTTTTATTATGTAAAACGAACGATTTCCGAGTGACTGTCTTCCTAAAACCGTTGCATCAAAAACACATAAGCCGTTCATAAAAGTTACCCTTGAGTCTTAAGAATATTTCATTATTTGGATTTGGCGACGACATATTCCTGCCCTAGGGTAACTGGTGATAGTCGGCCTTAACGTAAGTTTCGTCGTCAATTATGATGCGGATTGGTGAGAAACTGCGTGTAGAGCTTCCGGGAACGGGTTTTAAGGAGTGTATCGAAAATAAGCTATCCACAAACTTTATTTCAAATTATGTTGAAAACCGATATTTTATTCATACAAAAAATTGATCCTTTATTGTACGAGGTTAAACTTGAACATAATGAAGACCGGATGAAATTTAAGTTATTCCTTCATGAATTTTCGAACTTTGGATCGAATGCTCTTCATCAAGTTCCGGAAAAGTGTTGCATCGCATTTTTTGGACGCTTGAGCCCAAATTTTTTTGAACTCCTGCGTGTTCCCAGCTGCCTTACCAGTCTTCTTGAAGACCCTCTTCACGATTGCCCAGTAACGTTCGATGGGTCGAAGCTGAGGGCAATTTGGTGGATTGATATTTTTCTCAACGAAATCTATACCCTTTTCCGCAAGCCAATTGAGAGTGGTTTTGGCATAGTGAGCCGACGCTAAATCCGGCCAAAACAGTGGAGGTGTACTATGCTTCTTATATAAAGGCAACAATCTCTTCTGGAGACACTCAGATCGATAGATTTCCGCATTTATAGTTCCGGTAGTGTAAAAAATGGTTGACTTCAAACCACAGGAACATATTGCTTGTCATACCAGTACCTTTCGACCGAATTTCTCCACTTGAATCGACCTGTCCGCATCGCTCACATCCTCCCCAACGACGGCAGTAAAGTATTGTGGACCTAGAAGGGTTTTTGAGTCCTCCTTTACATAGGTCTCATCGTCCATCAAAACGCATGCATCCGGACGCTGCAAAAGACGCGAATACAATTTCCGGGCCCCTGTTGCTGCTCGCTTCTTCTGTTCTGCACTTTGTTTCGAGATTTTCTGCTTCTTGTAGGTCTTCAGGTGGTTTCGCCTCTTGATACGCTGGATCATTCCGACACTCGTTCCTGCTTTTTTGGCCAAATCACGTATTGACATTGATTTGTTCTTCATGATTAGAAATACCACTGCTCCAGTTTCGGGTTGGAAGAACCAGGTTTTCTGCCTCTTCCTGGTAGCTCCAAAGAATAGTGTTCCCCAAACTTATTAATGATGGTTTTAACACTCGCATGATGAATTCCAAACCGCTTCGCCAATTTTCGCATAGTAATACCCTTCTCACTTAGCCATGTGTCCAGAACCTTAATTTTCACTTCCTTTTCAATACGCGACATTTTGAAAACGCAGAATTTGAGCCGCACAAACAAGTAAACAAAAGAAAGCTGACAGTCAAACGCACAGCATGCAGTGTTCAGAGCATAAAAAACCATCACAAATACATGCGTACAACGCAAATGTATGTGGATAGCTTATATTCGATACACTCCTTAGCAGCGACATTTGGTTTCTCATTCCTGTTTGTGGCCTCCTGAACTATGCGGGCATGTTTCCCAGACCGTTTCATGGGGTTTGGCCAAACAGTTAGACATTTTGGTCGACGCATGAATTCTGCTACGACCTTCTTGGCCATCTTGGCATCAATCGAACCACTTCTAACACCAATTCCTTTCTTCCGTATGGCAGTTAACGCTCCTTAGTGGTTTTAATCACACGGGTCGGGGTGGTATTAGTAACAGCAAGCTTCTTGGTGATCCATCTATGGGATTCATTTGGATTGGCAGTATGAGTGTACGTATTTTTTTCACGGAGGATTTGCTGTTCCAAAGTCATGGCCGTACGTACTTCACGGATTGCTATGAAAATTAACAGACGAAAACAATACACATTCAATCAGTTTTGGTCCAATTTTGGCCTGTCAAGGTGGCGAATTCGTTCGTGCCTTAACCTACCCCGCATTGGGAATGTGAGGCGAAGGAATGGGTCCTTGATTCGAGTACTACTAAATCCAAGCCCTTCGCTCAATTTTCAATAATTCTATTCAATTTTCACAACCTGCCGTACACTGACGGAACTATCAACACTTTCTCATCATATCTTTCATTGCTTAGCAACTTAGCTAACATTACTGTCCACTCTTGAGGCCTCATGGTGATGAGCGAACATTCCCTTCTACATCATAATCGTTACTCCACGTACGGAGAATACCTATATATATAGTATCTAATTTTAACTGTTAAAAAGGTACAGACAAATTTGGGTGTGCCATACTCATCGAAAAAGAGAACAAAAGTCGATTGAAAATTCTTACTGTGATAATTCAGAGCATGCTGGGTAGAATACTATCGTAGTATCGAAGTAATTATTGTGAATCAAGTTTAAAGGGTATATCATAGATGAACATTTATGTATGAAAAAGGTAACAGATTTTCAATTACATAAATTCCAATCAATATTAAAATGCTAACACAGCTGAAGTTTAAATAAATAGAAACAAGAATATTTAATGAATTCAGAGTATAATCATCAAAGTTCTTCTGTTGGCATTCTTAATCTAAAACTCTTTCGAAGTATTTATCTGTATTGAATACAACCTTATTACCCATATCTGATAGATCTGAACGTTGAAAAACTGCAAAACAGGACTTATTGCTATCTTACACATATTATCTCATATGCAAACAATCCCAATCGGTACTAGTGGACGCATGCAAACAATAGAATTAAGCCAGCTTTTTGTTAACACTTCAAATACGCTGATGGATCAATGGATCCCGGATAGAGAAGGAGAGAAACAGGAAATCATCTTTCCCACAAAATCCCATTACCAGCTTTTAGCAGACGAGTGGCAAGCGATGACCAGTGAAGTAGCTCTTAGCTGTCCCTTCTCAGTAGTAGCAAAACGGATCAAATGAAACAAAATAGTCCTAAACCGAAAACTAAACAGATCTGTCGAACCCAATCAATGTCCGGTCTTTTCATGGTCGTCGTTTTCGCATAGCGCCGGGAAATGCTAGCATCTGTGCCAACACTTAGCACCGTTCTGAATCGGTTTCGATGTCGATTAGAAAAGTGGACGACATACGACGTCGTCGGAAAAGGTTATAATGATGATGAGTGACCATTCGACCGAACGACGCTGAAGAGCAACCGTTGTTCGTTGGAGATGAAGAGGAGCAAAGTAAATAATAGGATTTCTCCGGACACTTCATTAACACATGCAACTGAGAAGTTTGTTCTACGCGGAGGATATTCGAAACAGCTTTGTGAAGATTTGTCTAAGGTAAATGTGTAAGTTCTTACTCCAGGAATATTGGTTTCAAGAACAAGCAAATAATGAGGATAAAAGGGAAGTTCTTTGACGTAACGCTGATTAATTGAAATAGCTGGTTGTTGAAATGTTTTATGGTTTGTTAGCTAACTTTAAATTGTCATATCAATTATAACAATCTAAATTATACGTGGAACAACACCGTTAGAATCTTAAAGTAAAAACTGTGTAATGTTTAATAAACTTTAAGTAGAATCACTGCATAATTCATCCAACAATGATCATTTCCCAAAATTAACCTTCATAAATTTAACAGTTTCATTTGCATGCAGATAGTCTGAGGCAATTGATAAAACAACCAATCCCATTCGTGACATGGGCCACCTGATCGGTAATGTCCTTTGTCACTAACGTACCGACTATCCTTCCATAGGATTGAGCTCGTTTGCGGTTCTAAAATAAAAATTGTAATATGAACCCTTTTGTTCCTTTGGTCGCAAAGCTATTTCAAATGTTCCAATTCAACCCTTGCCGGCATAACGGCTCCTAAATCCATTTTTACTATTTCGAATAAAATAAAATAAAATGAAACCCACCAGCGCCCACCTTCTACAGCTTAACTAGGAATTCATGTCTTGATTTAACGGCAATCCCATCTGATAAATTTTTGGCTATAAAAACCATGCAAAAATTACTTGATTCCAAATGGAAAAACGTGTTATTTGGGATATTAGATTTCGGTCCTCACGAGCTTGCATAAATATTCATGCAGCTCCATCCAATTTGAACCAATTCAATCAAAATTATAACATCCTTCAAATTGCGATTGCGCTAAAATGCACCAGCAAATGCAGGTTGGCTCTCAGGTTCGTGTGAATAAAAAATATCTCATAACCTAGAACCAATTTATTTTATTACTTCAACAACCAGTCCTGAGCGTTACGCATGATGGCAAAGTGTTATTGAAACTAATATTTTACTTGAAGCAGCACTAATAGCGATGAGCTCAAACTAGGCCAATCTTCGAACGTCATCCCTGTTTCGATAATATTCTAAGTGTTTGTTTGGAATCGTGTTGATGAGCTCTGATGTTGACCACAAGGCCGCCGTTCATTCTTGATTGGGATTGTATCCGAGGAAGGGCAGCAAAATGCACTGTGCAGCGGCATGATGCAATATTGTTTCAAAGAGTATGGCGTATTTGGTCCTCTCTCTTCAACCTCTTTGGCCATCAACGGTGGGTGAACACCAACACGGAACCATCTGAAGCGCGCTGACACAAAATGCATTTTAAAATTTAGTACTACGTTGCGAAACTGTCACACTGGGAGCAAATAAATTTGTTTAGATATTCCCATGGGACAAACAACGAAAACCAGGTAGCTGTCATAAGGTTTTGTTTGAATCGGAACACTTTTCGTACATGAAGTTGGTTTCAAAATAACTTTCTTATTTATTAGCAATGTTTAGTGTTGTACCAGCTAAAACAAAATATCCAATTTGAACTTCCATTGGTTTATTTTTCCAAAACCACATCTTGCAAGCAGGACAATATTCATGAATAAAATGTTCCCTTATTGACTGCAAGTTTTTTCCAATTTAAATGAAATCATTTTCTCCGCAGTAGCATTCTTTATCCAGAAAATCGAGTTTGGTACTGTTAGTACACTCTTCTCTTTTGAATCGACACCAAGGTCAGCAGCAGTTGGAGATGTCCTTTCCAAGCAACACCACGGATAGATTTATTCAACCGAAAGAAAATTGTTCCTGCAAATAAATCCTAGTGCTTCTTCCGCAGAATATTCTCCTGAGTGTAGTATGCCACGGACAGACTCTGACGCCGATTCTGGACTTCGTGCGAGATTTTCCATTTGTTTTCCGGTTGAGCGATATCCACTGCGATTGATATTCAGAGCCGTTGCCATACCGAGTTCCTCAGTCGTATGATTTTCCGTTAACTCCTTCAAGCGACGCTGTTTGCTTCCTCGGCACAGTTCGGAAAATGGTTTCAGCTTTCGTTTCTTCTCGGTCTTCTTGGTTTTGAGCACAATCTTCCCATTTACCCAGACTGAATTCGTGGTTAAAAAACAATCCTTCGAGCGACAACTTTTCAACCATAATTTTCTGAACGTCAGAGCGAAACATTTTAACCGTTTTTGTGATGTAACACAATCAGTATCAATAATGGGAAACCGTTGACGAAGAAAATTGTTCAAATATTCAATTTTTTCTTTTCTATGAGAAGGTTTGCCAAATCTCGGCGTGACACTTCCATGTTGAAAACTCACTATACAATGATTTTTTTCCCTATGACTTCTTTGATTTTAAAAATTAGCTAATTGAAAAATAAAGTCTATTGAGCCTTTTTCTATGAAAACACGTGGTAGTTGTCATACACTGAACAGAGATAGCCATGATTTATGTGTGTTTTGATTCTATTTCAACTCCTTACGTATGTTTTTATTGAAAACTGTATGTTATAGAAAGTAGCTTTGAAAAAGATAGAAAAATATCATCTCTCCCAAATTCTCCTTAAACGTACTCTAAGGTGTGTTGAATCAAATCATGGTATGCCATATTTTTTCAAGAGCTCCATTTCAAGTTGTGAGTCCTATAGTATGGCGTAAATTTAACTGAAAATTTACTATAATATGAAAACAAGAAGAAATTCAACTATGGTGTATTCAGCAACATTGTAGCAAATGCCAAAACAAACAACTTTGTAGAACATAGCAAGCTGGTAAGATTTAAAAAATGAAGGGCTTTTAGTCGAAAAACGATTTTTTACTAAAATTCGGAATTATCGCAGTAGGCTTTGAAGCTAGAAAAAAATATGTTCTACAAAGTTTTTTATAATAACAATTCCTACAACTTTGCTGAACATACCATCTCACGATATTTGCTCATAAAAAAGTTAGCGTATACGCCACTCTTGCGTTTAATGCAAGAAAAAATTACTTTCAAACAAATTGTAGTACAACAAGTTTGCAACAAGTTCTTAGAAGACACCAAAGCTCTAAAACCACAAATTTCCATTGAAAACCTCATGTCCGCCTAAAGTAGCTTACTGGACCACTGTGCATTGATTGTTACGGGAGTGCCAACCGACCACCATCATACTTTGTGCGTTGCCCCAACGGTGTCCTTGCTACGATTGTGTGTGCCTTGCTCAATGCCCTGCGATGTGGATCAATCGTTTCTATGAAATCTAGCATGTGAAGTTTTACGACAATGTTTCGACGCAATTATCAACTGGACTCAATTCTGTGCTTCTATTTAGTCAGATTATGAAGAAATTGTGCGATTAAACGATACCCGTGTCTTCAGTCTTCAGCTGGAGGTTATGGGCATTGCTCGATGCTAGATGCCTGATCGGGCTTTTTGGATTGGACAGGTAATTAAATGAAATTCAGCTAAGTACTTTTAACTTTTTATATTATCCCGTAACGTTTGTTGTTCAGCGGGGGAAATTCCTTTAATCGTACATAATTTTTTGAACCGTTTGGTTCAATCTAAAGGTATTTACAAACCATGAATATGTGAATGTGTGAGTGTAAGTGTGTGTATGCGTGTGTGTGCATGTGTGTGTGAGAGAGTGTGTGCCTGTATGTGTGTATGAGTGTATGACTCTTTGTCGGTGCGTCCTTCTTCTCTTTTCAGAAAGCGAGTAATGGCGCTGTAACCATATGCCATAAAAGGCTAGGACAAGAGTTGGTGCTATGTCCCAACTGACAGTCAAGCTCTCACGCAAGAAAAGGCGCTACTCCCTTGGATTTGGAGCTTGGATATAAGTAGGAAACGCCTGTGTGGACAACAAAGGAGTGCATTAACTTTCTTAGCTTCGTCACTCCCAACGACCAATATACATATAAATATACATATAGACAAAATGATCGCCAAGGCAAATTTTTGATCAACTTTACAGTGCTCTAACTTCATGAAATATTATCCGATTCCAATTGTCCAACTCGACGGGAAATTCTATGCAATTTTATGTCTGGTAACAAAATTGCCATGGTCACCGGATACCGGAGTTGTTTCGGGTTTCCGAGGGTCATTTTACATGTTGACTTTGCGATGAATTTTCGTACAAGATGACGTTGTCAAACTTTTTTTTCAGTAAACACTCTAAAAAACGAGCGAATGAAAGGTCGCTCACAGGAATCGGCTTTAAATTGACCGAGATATGGCCATTTCCGTGAAACAGGTTCTGATGAAGGGTCCTGGATGCTCAGTTCTTTATTTTACTCAAAACATGCTATGTCACAGCTTTTTTTTTCTTGTTTTTTACCACAAAGCTTATTATAAACGAAAAGTGGATCTTTGGCAATAGCCGAACCACCGGAACGACCCCGGAGGAACCTGTAGTAGGGGCCAATTACGATGGTCGGAAAGCAATGCTATACTATGCATGATATTTCATAAATATGCTAATTGTATACACTATCGAAAAGACATTGGCTACATTAGCCACTTGGACCTCGGAAAGACCCCGGATAGAACCTGTAGCAGGGGCCAATAACGATTTTACTCCAAAATGTGAACTATAAGATTCACTAGCTAGCCTGAACCAGCTTCCTGGTAGCTTCAAGGATCAATTTATTTAGCTTTGGTTCGGATATGAAAATCATAAATTACTATAATAATTTGTGTTGTGTTGGGCCATGTAGCAGTAACCAAACTTACTTAATTTTAAAAGAGGTAAATTCAGGTCTAAGGGGTCATATATGACCCCAAAAGGAAAGTGGCTATGTAAAATCACAGACTGAATGAAAGTGTACACTCTCTTCGGCTTATTTGTTTCACATTAATTCTTCTATCTGTTTAAAGAAAAAATATATGAGTTTAAGGCCTCGTTGACGACCTCGAACTTCCTGAATATGAAGATGGTCAGAGAGAAAAAACTAATGCCTTATTAACAGATTAAAGTGTTATTTTAGAATACTGTACATTTGCATTCGTATTATTAAATTCTCGTTGATAAACGTAAAATATTTTTGTATCTTTCTAGGATTATCCAAAATGTACTTGAATTCAGAATTTCAGATCTACAGTTGAAACAGTAGCTTTTAAAGCTATATAAGGTTACGATATATATTCAAACATACTGAATGAATCTTTGGAAGGTCAACAATCATTATTTGATCATTTTGCGGTGTTCTAGGTCATTCAAACTGTCCTTAAGTTTAGATCATCAGATCTACAGTAGTAACTATAGCTTTATGGGCTATAAAAAGTTACGCAACGTATTTAACCATATTCAGTGATTATTTTTGAACGTAGAAAAACCTTATGAGATATACTGAGATGATCTAGGCCATTCAAAATGTCGATAACTTCAAAACATTACATCAACAGTTGTAACAGTAGTTTTTTGGGCTATATTAGATGACGATTTGTATTCAATCACATTCAATGAATCTTCTGAAAAATCAACAGTCATTATTTTATAACTTTGTGATCCTCTAGATAATGCAAATTGTCCTGGAGTTAATAACTTAAAATCTACGGAAGTGATAGTAGCTTTCAAAGTTACGTCACGTATTCGGGCATATTCAGTGAATATTTTAAGCGTAAAAATACATAAGAAGATAATCTTGGGATGATTAAGGTCATTCAAACTGTCCTGACGTTCAGAACCTGAGATTTACAAATGTCACAGTAATTTCAACAAACAAACGTAATAAAGTAATATCACAAGTTCTAGGTCATCCAAACTGTCCTTGAGTTAAAAATATTAGATCTACATTTATTACAGTAGTTTTTTAGGCTATATAAGATGACAACATGTATTCAAATATATTCAATGAATCTTCTGGAAGGTCAAAAGTTATTATTTTATAACTTTTGGAAACTGTCTTGGAGTTAGGAAATCTATCGTAGTAACAGTACCTTTTTTTTGCTATACAAAGTTACGTCACGTATTCAAGTATACTCAGTGAATAGGGCTGGTTCATAAACCATGTAGACACATTTTTGAAAATCTCAGACCCCCCCTCCCCCCTCGTAGACTTTTCATCATACAATTTTTTGAAATTTTGTATGGAGCGTAGATTTTTGTCAACAAACCCCCCCCCCCTCCCCCCAAAAAAGTCTACGTGGTTTATGCATAGCCCCATAGGGTAACGGGATGGATTGTTAGCCTAGCTCCTTCATGCGGCCTATGTACCAAATATGTTATTAATTCAGCCATAATCAACAAAATCATGTTGCTATCGGGATTACCGATGAATTTCAAAGCAATTGAGACATTATTAATCAATTTATAATGTTTTACATCCGTGCAATGTTCGATTTTTTTTAACTATTAAGACACCATGACTTCGCTGGTTAAGCTGAACAGATTATCTGCATGATCTTCGAATGATCTAAATTTGGCTAATTTGAACCCATTAACCGAGTAATGCAGCCTAGATGTACAAAAAATAGTCACACGTTATGAACTAACTGTTCACATCAATAAAATAACAATAATTAAACAAGAAAACCTTAGACCCAATGTTAGGGACATATTATTTTCTATGTACCCAACCATGGCCTGTTGTATTAATGACGTAGTAAAAATGCTGTTATTGGTAAGATAAAGTTATCCAGGCCCCTTGCTTCCATTGCGGAGTGCATTGAGCTATAGGATGCATTGTCGAATGCTCTCTCAATATCAAGGAAAGCTACCAAAGCTCTTTCTTTGGCTTGAAGCGATTTCTCGATTTATTTATTAACTAGCGATTCTAGCGACGTTATTGTAGATTTTCCAGATTGGTAGGCAAATTGGTTTTTGCTCAAGGGAGACTCTATTAAGCTGGTTGACTTAATAAAGTCGTCCACAATTTTTTTCCATTGTCTTTAATAGAACAGAGGAATGACTGATAGGCGTAAAGGCTTCAGGGGTCGTTTTATCTCTTTTTCCCGCTTTTGGAATGAAGACAACCCGAACCTTTCTCCAAGCTTTTGGTAAATAACTCAGAGTAACACTAGCTCTGAATAATTCAGTCAGCAAGGAAGTAAACAAATCTTTTCAGTGCTGGAGCATTGCTGGGAAAGTTTCATCTCTCCGCGCGGCGTGAAGATTTCACAAGCTTTAAGATAAGCATCTGCTAACCATAAGCGTCCTTCCTCAACTAAGTCCTGTGCTTCAGTAAATACAGATGTTGACTCCGGGAAGTGAGCTCTCATCATTATTTCCAAGGTTTCGGAACAATCGACTGTGTTCTCTTTTTTAAGGTTGCCAAGACCATTTGAATGATCTTTTGAAAGAACTTTGTGCCGCCTTGCAGCTGTTGGATCGTTGTTGATCTCTTCACAAACCCGTCTCAAGTCCTTTCGTTTTGGCATGCCTCAATTCTCTGTTGTATTCAGTAAGAGCCTGTTCGTATTGGTCCCAATCTGAAGTAGATTTTACTCGATTGAACAATTGTCTAGATTTTGTGATGTTACTTGAATCCATGCATTTGTGTCACGCAACACGTAGCAGTATGTGCTTGCTACTATCAACAAGCAAATAAGAACATAGTGAACGAAAAAAAAAAACAATTCGCAAAATCCAGTCTTCTGATCTGGTCAAAAGTGGTTATAAAATGTATCAATATTGCTGAAAGGAGTCACAAAATCTTCTTCTTCTCCTCTGCTTAGAAACCTGAACTCCAATCCATCACAGCAACTCGGTTCGGTGGCGACGCTTGCATTTCCGTTCGACGATGAAAATTGAACTGCTTTCCAGGCAATCTGTGATACCTCCCCATGGTATCCGTAAGTTTACGCACAATTACGGTTGAGTTGTATTCGTTTCCTAATGACTGTTATTTTCCGCAAATAAAGCCCACTAACTGACGTACTCGTGAAAATTGTGCACTCTAATTACCAAATTTCAAATTTGAGCAAGAATACAGCAGCAGAACCAAATGAAGGAAACTATACACTATTGGCCAGAGCCTGCTTCAAACATCTAAAAAGTTCATTAAGAAATATTTCATGGAATAGGTCATCTTATTGAATGGAAAAATAATGTTTGGTAATGCAGCAATGATCTACCTGATTCTAGTAGATGCTGTTGATTGACCCCTTGTTAATTCCGAAAAAAACGCATTGTTACTTTCAATTTTGAGTAAGTCCACTTATAGCATTAATTTTGAATCAAATAAAAAATAAATCATCCAGAGTAAATGGTCGTTCGTCGCTTTTGGCTGTTGATATAAACGAAGGTATGGTGACCAAAAACTATAACCATACTTTCTGAGCAGAAAATTAGGGGGTTAAACCCAAGACTCGCTTGTCCACTTGAAGTGTAAACGATAGCATTTCGATACCCATGCAAAATTCTGGTAACCCTACATCACAGCGTCCCAATAAAGCAGATTTCTACATGCTTTATCCAAGGCCATCTAATCCACTTGTTTTTCCAGCTCCAGAGAGAATCTCATGTGTGAACTTTGTTTTTCTCTACTGATTCTTTTGATAGTATTCCCATCTGCTTCTTGAACTAAAGACAACCGTATCGTACCACAGCATCCATCGTTTGTATTTTGTCTCATCAGAGTAGCGATATACCAACATGAACATGAATGTTCCGAATAGTGCTGTGAGAGGTGCTGTCAGGTTACTGCAATATCGTGACTTTCTTACATCCAGTCAGGTATAATTAAATGCACAATATCCGCTCCAAATGTAAACAATCGAGAAATTGAAGAGGGTTAACGGCCCCACTCATCGCGCTGATTCGAAAATTCCTGTAACGTTCTTCGAACGGCAAACTCAGCTCGATTATTCTTTTGTTTCCACTCCCGAAGCAACCTTACACCTTTTTCTACCCTTTTCCTAGCAGGCTGTACGAATCGAAGAGCATTCCATTGCTCAGCCATTAGAGGATAAATTTTGAAGCAAACCACACCGGAGCTGGTAGAGTTCGTTTTCTGTTGAGGTGTAAAGTCTGTATCCGCAATAATTTAGACACCCAAACTCATTTTATTTCTAGTGCAACCATTTTTCTTCAAAAATTTGGGAATTGTGATGTATTTACAAATTCACACTTTAATGTCGGTAGAGGATTGGTATGAAAATCTTGAACTTCGCGCTTCACTCCAGCCGTGAAAGTTTGTGCAGAGTCCTTAGATACCTTGCTGACAGCGCTGGTCCAGATTTGTTAGAAATGTTGGGCATTTTTAAACTACTGCTTTTCTTTCGTAAAGCGCTCGCTTAATAAGAGCCCAATATCTTTCAATTGGGCGTAACTCAGGGCTGTTGAAAGGGTTGGCAACTTTTGGTACGATTTTAACTTATTGGTTTCATACCACTCCATCAAGGTTTAATCATAGAGACACGATGCGAAATCGGGCCAAAAGAGAGAGTTATCATCGTGAGCTGGTGAAAGGCAGCAATCGTTTTTGCGGGCACTCCTCCGGTTGACTTCTTTCTTCACAAAAATCTGGGTGTTTTCTTATTGCAGATAAAAAATTGAATAATCAGTTGATCCAAAATCAACATTCTCTTGATCTATGTGCCGGTGATGAAAGATTAACTTTTTCTGCCACACGAACAAATTTCTTGACGAACAAGGTAGGATATGTGCCCATTAACTCAGCCTTATGTGCAACAATTAAGTACATTTTTTTATCATAACTCACTAAGTATGATAGCTGTTAGCGATAATCAACTTATTATACACTTGCTTGGATAACTTTAATAAGACACTTGGTAGTATGTATCACAAAAAGTTACACAAAGTTTTATAAAATCAGAAACTTTTGAAGGATATGGATGCGATGTCCGTCTATAAGCACACAATTGGATCGTTATATGGATGCAACACTATCAAATGCAGTCTTCATTCCGATTTTTTCCTATTTTCTTATTTAAGGCATTGCCGCCAACACAAAATTTCACACGAAAAGACTAAAATAAAACTTCTTTGAAACACTTGTGATTTTCACATATGATTTATCGGCTATTCGATAATGAAAACATAAAAATCTACAAACATTCTACATAGATTTTATTCGTTTGGTTTGTGTTGAGATGGCCCCTTTGAAAATATGCAATTGCTAACTCATAAATTTACGTTGAAAATTTCTCCAATGACAACATTTTCACTACGTTATTTATGTAACAGGCCATGGTTGGAAACATAGGAAAAAGTATGTCCCTTACATTGGGTCGATGGTTTTCTTGTTAAATCATTGTTACTTTATTGGTGTGAAAAGTTAGTTAATTACGTGAGACTATTTTCTGTACATGTTTATAGGTTAAATAATACTAAATTAAGATCATTCAAAGAACGTGAAGTTAATCTATTCGGCTTAACCAGAGAAGTCATGGCGGCTGAAAAATTAAGGAAATCAATAATTATTCGGAAGTGAATTACTTTAATTTGATTTATAATGTACCAACTGCTTCGAAGTAAATCAAATATCATGATAGCAACGTGATTTTGTTAATTATCGCTCAATTAATGACATATTTGATACCTAGGCCGAATGAAGGAGCATCACGTTACCCTATTAGAACCTTTTGACAGCTGTTTTGTCCTGAAATATTCAGGTGTTGCATATCGGGCCACAGCAGTATAGAAAAAATGTCTTGAACGTTGTTCAAAATCGTAGATTTCATCGTCCATAATGACAAATGACTATTTAAATATCGCAACTCAGTATTCGAGCAAACAATTTTGCCATTACATTCTGTTAATTATGGAGGCTGGGGGCTTCTTACCCTTGTACGACTTTAATTCGAAACGTTCCTTTTGTCCGAGCCACAGTATAGGGGTTCAGGTTTCTCTCTAGCATTTTCTACATCTTCTTATCCATAGCACGATCAGCACGTCCAATATTTTTGTCACTTCTTGGTTCTCTTTTGATAGTGAAACGTTCAAAAAATGTTTCTATACTGTGGATTTGGGTAATTTTTGTTCGCGAGTTGATGTACAGAAAGGTCAAGGTTTCCATTACGGCTGTATAAGATCCGTTAGCGAACGTTATTTAATTTTTTTCATTCGTTGCTATTTTGAACACGGTTTATGAATTTGATGGCTGAAATATTTCAAAAATTAAAGTATTTTCAATATGTCCAGATTATTTCGGATACAAACCGTAGCAGTTTTTCCAGTTAAAAAAGTTCTCTGCTTTCATGAGTGCTTAAAATGGAAATTTAGAAGAATAAGGCATTCAAAATTTAAGAACATATAATTAAAATGAAAATAATCTGAAACTCTTAGCTGAAAGCCGGCAATAAGGTTTCATTGAGAAGTAAAAAGCTTGAAATGTACTTAAAAAAGCGAATCGATCTGCTCGTGCCTTATAAGTTTGATCAATTTTCTTTAGTGGTATCCATCTGGTCACACCATAATTATAGCTATATTATATATAGCTACATATTATTGTTAAACACATTTTTGGTAAACAAGGATTGAAACGTCAGCTCTCTCACATAATCTTAACCTTATTGGGGGAAACTTGTAATTTCTGACAGTCAAGTTAGATTCCAAAGACGTTTCTGTCTTTGCTTTTGTAAGAATTTGTCCTTATATTCGTCGATTGTTTCTAAAATTCATAGCAGAATACACGTAGGCAATCTATAGAAGGTGGTGATTAATTTACAAGCAGAATGTTCACGATCCTATGATGGCAAATTGGAGACAACGAGCCATTTCGAACCAATGGATACACCAAAGCGAAACGGCCCGAGTTCTCGATTAAGCAGATGAAACAAAATTATTTTTATTGAGGTTGATTGTACAAGACAACACGGTACGCGTGAATGCTTCCCACGGTCTCCTATGAAGGGTTTTTGTTTGGGTGCGTTGTCAAACAGTAATCGAATCTTATGATTCTTATCTTAAAGGGTATTTACGGATGAGCAGCAATAATTGGATTGCTTAAGATTTCGTTTCGATTTCTATCTTTCTATCTACGATTAAATTTGATGTTAATCCTATTTAGTTTTGCCCGTTTTTTCTCTCACGAACTGTTTGTTGCTTAAATCATGTCAGCCATTTAATTCGTTCCCAACCTATAAGGGAAGGTCCATTAATTATGTCACGCAGTAAGGGGAGGGGGGTTTGGGAAAACGTGACTATCCATACAAAAAAATGAAGGTCCATACAAAAAACGTGACAGGGGGAGGGGAGGGGGATTAGAAAAAGTCTTTTTTTGCGTGACATAATTAATGGACGTTCTCTAATAGTAAACAAACGTCTATGGTAATTAATTGAAAGTTTACGAAATTTACATTTGCATTGCATTTGTACGATTGTGAGACGAGTACCATATTCTAAGCATATGAAAATCTAGCAGATTTTCTTAAGCGTTCTGTGTTCTGAGCGTATAACATACACTTGATTTATACTCGGTTGTCAATCAAATACGCAAACTGAGCTTTTTCATGCCATTTGTTTTTCATTACTGACCATGTTAACCAGAAAGGTACATATGTGTCTTACGAAATAATAACAATAAACGTCTTCAGATACAATCCCTCAAATCGTCTCGCACTACTATTCCTTTTCAGCCCTTAGTTTTCAACTCCTTTTCTACAACTTCTCGTCTTCCACTTCTCTAATTCACCTTCTATTCCTCCGATGGTTTGCTTCAACTTTTCACTTTTTCTAGTACTTTGCCGTCTACTCATTGCTCTTTTCTTCTTTGACTTTTATTCTTCCACTTTTCTTTTTCTGCTTGTCTTTTTCCGCGTTTTTACTTCTGTTTCTCTTATTTTACTAGTGCTTAAACTTCTTGTGCTTCTGCTCCTCTGTTTTTCTTCTTCGACTTCTATTCTTCCACTTAATCCGCTTCGCCTTTATTCTTCTTCGACTTTTTTTAAATTTCTTTCCTTCATGATAACTTCTTCTACTTCATATTTTTCGCCTTTTCTGTTGTGCCTTCTGTATAATATACTGCTTGATTTATTAATTTATTTTCTTTGACTTTTCTTCTTGATTTCTTCCCCTCCTCTTAATCCGGTCCGGTTTAAGTCTTCTTATTCCGATGATTTCAATACGCTTCCCTACTTTGGCTACTCTTGTTTTGCTTTTTCTTTTTCTCGTTTCATCATTCGCTTTCTGGATAAGCATCCGAAACCTTTCAACTTTCCTCATTTTCTTCATCAGCCTTTCTTCTTCATCTGATTCTTGATTCCGCTATAGTTGTCTAAAAAGCCTTGTTTTCCACTCAAAATCTTGTATTCTTGTTGTTTGCTCCTTTGTATTTGCCAATCGTTGCGTAGGTTAGTCTCACTGTATTTTGTCTGCCTTTTCATTTACTTGCCTGCTCCTTTTTCAAAAGAAACGTGTGTGATAGTCGTGAGTGACCGATCCTCAAACGTATAAGAACGCGCTGGTCGATCGTACTCTCGCGTTCCATCCACCTGCAGGTATCTGCCTACTACTACTACTACTACTACTAGTACTTAACAGGTTGGCTGATAAGTCCCCGGTCTGACACATAGATGGCGTCGCTAGTATTAAATGCATATTATTTTTATATAGTACCAACCTTCAAATGATTCGTGTCAAAATTTGACGTCTGTAAGTCAATTAGTTTGTGAGATAGAGCGTCTTTTGTGAAGCAACTTTTGTTATTGTGAAAAAAATGGAAAAAAAGGAATTTCGTGTTTTGATAAAATACTGTTTTCTGAAGGGAAAAAATACAGTGGAAGCCAAAAGTTGGCTTGATAATGAGTTTCCGGACTCTGCCCCAGGGAAATCAACAATAATTGATTGGTATGCAAAATTCAAGCGTGGTGAAATGAGCACGGAGGACGGTGAACGCAGTGGACGCCCGAAAGAGGTGGTTACCGACGAAAACATCAAAAAAATCCACAAAATGATTTTGAATGACCGTAAAATGAAGTTGATCGAGATAGCAGAGGCCTTAAAGATATCAAAGGAACGTGTTGGTCATATCATTCATCAATATTTGGATATGCGGAAGCTCTGTGCAAAATGGGTGCCGCGCGAGCTCACATTTGACCAAAAACACCAACGTGTTGATGATTCTGAGCGGTGTTTGCAGCTGTTAACTCGTAATACACCCGAGTTTTTGCGTCGATATGTGACAATGGATGAAACATGGCTCCATCACTACACTCCTGAGTCCAATCGACAGTCGGCTGAGTGGACAGCGACCGGTGAACCGGCTCCGAAGCGTGGAAAGACTCAAAAGTCCGCTGGCAAAGTAATGGCCTCTGTTTTTTGGGATGCGCATGGAATAATTTTTATCGATTATCTTGAGAAGGAAAAACCATCAACAGTGACTATTATATGGCGTTATTGGAGCGTTTGAAGGTCGAAATCGCGGCAAAACGGCCCCATATGAAGAAGAAAAAAGTGTTGTTCCACCAAGACAACGCACCGTGCCACAAGTCATTGAGAACGATGGCAAAAATTCATGAATTGGGCTTCGAATTGCTTCCCCACCCACCGTATTCTCCAGATCTGGCCCCCAGCGACTTTTTCTTGTTCTCAGACCTCAAAAGGATGCTCGCAGGGAAAAAATTTGGCTGCAATGAAGAGGTGATCGCCGAAACTGAGGCCTATTTTGAGGCAAAACCGAAGGAGTACTACCAAAATGGTATCAAAAAATTGGAAGGTCGTTATAATCGTTGTATCGCTCTTGAAGGGAACTATGTTGAATAATAAAAACGAATTTTGACAAAAAAATGTGTTTTTCTTTGTTAGACCGGGGACTTATCAGCCAACCTGTTAGCATTATTATTAAACAGTAGAGAAATATAGAAAACTTTCATTTTTTAATGGTCATATTTTTCTAACGACTATTCGTGATTACGAAAAACAAAAAACACATCATGTTTAGATAAGAAAACACAATTTTCTCAACAAAATGGTCTTCTGGGGCGTATCGGTTCAGGACGTTCTGGTGTTAAAATGTAATAGGTCTACTACAGGTTCCTCCAGGAACATTCATTCACTTGGAAAATTTTACCGCTTTTTGCGTATTTACTAGAGAAAAATATTTCTAAACGGAAACCTCTACAAAATTTAACCAGAAAATCGACATGTGAAACGTCGCCTCCGGAAACCCGGAATATCTCCGTTATCCGGAAACCATGGCAATTTTCGATACTGCATTATAAAAAAAAAATACACCGTCGAATGCTTCTAAGAGAATTAAAATCGGTCAATATTTTGTGAAGTTAGAGCACTCCAAGGTTGACCATATATTTGCCTATCCTAGTTATTTTGTCTACCCCCTGTAACTCTATTATTGTGAAATAGACAATCGGTTTTGTTAAATTATGTGTAATTTTTTTTTTGCTGCTATTAGTAGAAATTTTACGTGAACAGGCTTTATTATATGTTCTCATATTTCTTGCAGTACTGTAAATTCCAGATTATTGCTTGACAATTAACCATAAACTGAACTCAGGATAGTTTTGCTTGGAACCATTGACATCACCGATACAACTAAGGAAGGTCACAAAATAGACCCATACTCGAGGCAATGACAACAAATATTTCGAACTGTTTCATTACATAATGCTTCATAAATTTAAATAAATTATAAATTCATTGCAACATCAACTGATGCCATCCATAACCATCACAGTTACGGTAGGTTGTACTAGACTGAACAAGAAACTAAACAAGAAATAGGAACAACATCGTCGGTATGCTACCGTCTTCACACCAGGGAATCCTATCATCTCACCAAGTAGATAATTGCAGCCACCCACTATGCTCTACACGTTCCATTGACTGCACCCGATTACGAATGTTCAACATGCCTCCAGGATAATTTTCACACTTCTCGCACCCCGGAGATGGCCCAGATTATTTTCAACGGCAAACAGAAAGCCATAACTATCGATAAAGCAACCAACCTTAACACTATCGAAGACAACCATCGGTAATGCAATGGTCCGGCTTCCAGCATGATATCTTGAGATCTAGAATTGTATTCCTCCTAGAGAATGGCTCCCATCGTCTTTCTCAGTAGCATCGAGATGTTTGCTCAAGTATCATCTCAGCTTCTCGGGGGAAATCGACGAACCGTGCCGCTAGTGTAGGAGTACGTGTTACTTCCTGATTGTGAGGGTCAATGAGAAATTATCGACATGGGTTAGCTCCCACGACATGCAATATTATCAAATTCGTGTGTGTATTAGTTCTCAATTAGAATTGAAATTATACTGTTTTATCATGCATTTGAATGCTACAACATATATGTTTTCAGCTTTAAAACGATAAGTGCCAAATGATTTAGTCCCTTGTGATTACTAAAGCTCGCTACAGAGAATAAAACGTTACTTCACCACCAGAACCCTGTATTCGCCCGAGAAGATGGGAAGTTTATTAGCGAGAAGATAATTTCGTCCTCGTCGAAAAACCATACCATATTTAATTGCGGCATCGCGGAAGTACTCTGTATGCCACTGGGATGAAGTAGAAGCGTGGCATCAGCAAAAAATACATGGGAACATGCCATGACAGAAAAAATCTGCTCGGTTTAATGGTGGATAAACTTTTTTGAAACATAATTAATTTTTAAAGTGATTTGTCTGGGAAGTTTTCTTTTCTCTGAATCTGACAACTTTTTTTCCCCTTGTCACGGTGCCAAGTCGCTGTCACGGTTGTCAGGAGGCCAGCTCTCTGCTACAGACAATTGCAAGTAGGCACATAAATTCCCACAGCGCCAATTATGTAGTTAGGAAAATGGATGATTGGTCTATTGTTTTAAAGAATCAATAAAGATAATGTTCCGAAGAGTATTTGCATCTCCTTTGGTCATAATGATATAACAATTAGACCGACAGTAATTGCGACGACCATTTCCACTTCGCAGAACAAAGCTCATTTCTTAACATTTCCATAATGATATCATAAAATATGTATTCCCAACTTGCGCAATCACCTTGAATTGAGATTACGACGAACTTCGAGGGTTGAACAAGCATTCCGGGCAACCACTTCATACACTCTAACAGTGGTATTCAAACTCCTTTCTCCCACACCGTCGATTGGACAGACAAACTGTGGCAACTTTGCTCTTGATGAATATTCAGTAAGTTTTCCGTTTCGTTACAAAAGACACCTCCCACTCTATTCGCCGACCACCATCATCACACCGTGGATTTAATTTATACTCTGTTCTCTACTCCGTCCAGCAACTACCTAACGAAGCAGCAGCATCAGCTCGACAATCGCTTCAAAGAAATATTGTTACACTTTGGAGAGAAGTTGAGTCTTTGCTCGGGTCTTATCGTCATTCTTTGTAGAAGTCATTTTAATCCTGCTGGCACTAATCTTACATGAAGACGTACAAACGTAGATGAGGTCCATTCGGAATTTGCAGCCTCTCCAAACCGAAAAGGAACGACCTGCAGAGCTGAGAATGTTTGCTCTAACAATTAGCATATAAATCCAATAAAAGATTACACCGAATGACATTCATTGTCCGTTGGCTTTGCCATAATCCATGTGCCAGAAGTCTTGGCTTGAGAGCTAAATCGTAAAGTTAATCAACTTTGCCGGAGAAGGGGTTGCACTTTGCCAAAGTAGCACGACAGTGTGTCAGAAATTGAACATGTTCGAGCACATGGCTGCGGAGCATTTTCGACAAATCAAGCGTAAATTTTCAGTAGGTCGGATGTGCAATTGACTTCAAACTGAGAAAAACGAGAGTGTAATATGGCGATGTTCTTTTGATTAGTATTAAAGAATTACAGCGTTTCGAATTGTATTGATTCCGGAGAACTTTTTTTATCAAAACTTAAGGGCATACGCTGAAGCATTCTCGACGGCAGCCATTACCTCAAAATTTAAAATTGATATAACTCAGAACCTGCACTAGATATTGAATGTTTCATCACATCAGTTTGTATGCTTACTTGCTGTGAGCAATCTGATGGAGTTCGATTCGATGTTCATGCGCTAACAATCGAGTTTTATCAAATCGAGTTAGCATTATCAAGTTTGCGAGAGAGAAATAGCGAGAGTAAGTTTGCGAGAGAGAGATAAAAGATAGGAAAAAAATCAGTGGGGTTGTGTATAACACACGACCGTTTGACGTAGACTACGTTAAACCATTTGATTAGTTTCGTTAGTTTCGTAGCGGAATATTGCAACGTAGGTACTGTCCTAATGGGACGTTGAGTAAGTGAGTAAGTATGTTAGAATATTCTATGATTTGCTTCTAAGAAATTATTTAGCAGCCGGGGAAAGCGACACTTGGTTTGAATGTTGGTAAGATAAAAGGACAACGGTTGTGCTGGCTGTAGTGACTGTGTGTAAGACCGACCAGCTGGAGACCATTATCCTTATTGCGTTATAGATTGTTCACGGTCCGTTTGGGAATTCAAAGTAAATTATCAATGATATTTTTGGTAGTTATCAGTCACGAAAATTTACAATTCATTAAAGCAAAAATCTCGAGAATCTATCGAGAAATGATAAAGCTATTTGCGTGTAAGGTATTTCAGTTATTTTCAAATTTTCATTTAACCCTTACCCTTGCCGTAAGGCGTAGCCTGATCAAAATACCGTGAGTAGGGTCCTAATAGATCGTTAGACCTGCATTAGATAGTAAGTGTGTTAAAAAATTCTATTGTACACACTTAGAAAATTTTACTATATTCGGTATTTTTTTACCAAACTTTCAACAGCGGTGAATTTTTATAGTATTCCGGTAAAAACATTACCGGAACTTGTCAAAATTTACCGAAATCCGTTAAGTCGGATTACCAAAAGTTCAGCTGTTCAAAGTTCGGTAAAAAATTACCGAATACTGTAAAATTTTCTAAGAGTGTACACTCTTTAGAAAGCGTTTGGTGGCCCTGCAAATAGTCGTTTGGTTTAAATGATGATACGGCAAACAGAAAATGATATGAGGCAATTATGCTTCTCCGCCCATCTTCCTATCCGTTAAATTTTTATTCCTATTAACATCGAGACGGCCGCGAGTCATCGGTTCTGTCCCCCTAACTTTAGTTTTAAGATAACTGATGTATATGAAAATGAAAACTGGGCGCTGTTAAGTTGATTCGATTGAGTCTGTACAAATAAATAATTTATAAAAAAAATTATGCTTCTAAAGGCAGATCATTCAAATATTGACTTTTAGATTTCACAAATGAAAGAGAATGAATTTTGGGAAGTATCATTTATCTTTGAGAGGGCAAAAAATCTCGATAATAAAATCAATTAATCACAAATTAATCTTTGAAATGAGTGGAGGAAAATTAGTTGATTCATATTCAATATACTTGTAAGCATATAAAAGAAACACTTGAGAAAATAATCAGTTGGCATCAAATCGATTAGGCATCGCATTTATTCTCACTTTAATTTTTGTCAAAACTTATTTCTTCTTAGCAGTAAAACTTGTATCCAACGCGAATCGTTAACACAACAGAATAACTATTCAAACTGTACTAATTGGAATGTACAGAGAATGTTACTTCAAATCATGTTCGAAGATCAAAACGTTGTCTGTGATAGGAAATTTCTTGATACTTGCCGGAACGCAACATTCTTTAAAATTTTCCAACACCGATTGTAAAAATATGTATGCGAAAATATACATCTTTTATTTAACATTTTTAAATACTTGAGTAAATAAAATGGCAATCGTAAAAACATCTAGATTAGCGCCAAAATCTCAGCTCAAAATTAAATCAATCAAGAAACGATCGAATTATTAACGACCGATCTTTCAATTTTTCGTGATGGCATCCATTTTTAAATTGTGCACAATGCTCGAGGTATGCAACGAAGAGAAAATTAAAATTGTTTTAGCCACCGCTGTCTGCCAATTGGTAGGATGTTAGTTAAATTCAAATAAAACAAACTCTCTCAAAATGGGATTGGTCGTCCTGAAAAGGACGGATTTGAAATAGTCCGCATTAGAATTGACTCCTTCTTTTCACGAAGTAGGTTATTTCTGCCGTGCACGTTGCGCTTTAGATAAAGATGGCCACCAATGATATCACACACATACAAACACACACTCAGGCACCTTATTTAGCTCCTCGTGGTGGCGCTCACCGGCTGGCAACAAATCATCACCGGCTTGGGCAACCGACTGCCTAGCACAGCACTGCATATTAAATGGCTGCCTAGAAACGGTTGCCTAGCCAAGGGCTTGCAGGGCTAGTAGCGGATTTGTATGGATAAATAATAGTGACTTTAGTGACGAAAATAATAAAAATAGTGACCAAGTAGTGACCAAATAGTGACTTAAAAGTGATTTCCAAATTTTAGTATTTTTTTGAATTTTTTATACATTTGTAGTATAGGTACAGTAAAAATTAACTAAGTGATAACTCCCGTTTGCACAAATTAATAATACTGCGACGCAGTGTCACTTTTTGGGTTTTTTTTAGAATTACGTCTGACATATCTTGCTTCTCAATTCCTTTTTTTGTGCCGTTGCCATGTGAAGCTATTTTAACAACCTTAATCACCTGAGGGTATTTAGGCTCATCTACAGCCGTTTTCTTAGTAAACAACTGGTTCCAATACTCCTCAATTCTGTACTCTGTACTCTAGGTCAGCACCTAGCATTGTAACAAGTTCCATTCGTCAAGAAGAAGATCATAGTTGACCTGAATCGGAAGTAACTTGGCGATTTTCACAACAAACTTGGAGTTTTCACTGGATGCGCCGACACAGAGTCATACGCTCTCTCTCTCTCTCTCACACACACACACACACACACACACACACACACACACACACACACACACACACACACACACACACACACACACACACACACACACACATACACACACGTCCGATCCAAAAAGCCGGATCAGGCAACTAGCATCGAGCAATGCCCATAACCTCCAGCTGAAGACTGAAGACACGGGTATCGTTTAAAGGGTGTATTCTATAAAAATGGCACACACATATATACTCATCAAAATTAAACTGATTATCGGATTTTCTTGAAATTTTCAGGGAATGAAGTACTACTAATGAGTTTTGATTTACAACATTTGTTTTATTCAATTTCGTCTCCCATCCCGAATGCCCGCACCTTCCTTTTCACTCCACCCATCAAATTTTGTACAACCGATTTTCCCAGTGTTTTTGTTGTTTTTACCCAAATTTTCTTCAATTCTAGCTCTTTTTTTATAGTTTTGGGATGTTTGCGAAGTTCCGTTTTCATAATTGCCCAGAATTTTTCAATTGGACGAAGTTCCGGTGAATTTGGTGGGTTCATATCCTTTGGCACAAAATTGACTCCGTTGGCTCGGTACCACTCCAATACGTTTCGAGCGTAGTGGCAGGATGCTAGATCAGGCCAAAACAGAGTTGATCCTTTGTGCTTCTTAATGAATGGCAAGAGACGCTTCTTAAGGCACTCTTCCGTGTAAATCGCACCGTTTATTGTTCCGGAAGTGATGAAGGGAGCACTTATTTCACCACATCCGCAAATCGCCTGCCAGATTAGAAACTTCTTTGCAAATTTCGATAGTTTCTTCTTTCGAACATCCTCCGGAACATCGAACTTCGACTTGGCAACGAAATATTCTTGCCCAGGAAGTTGACGGAAGTCGGCCTTGACGTATGTTTCGTCATCCATCACGATGCAACCGGATTTGGTGAGCAGCTTCGTGTAAAGTTTCTGGGCGCGGGTTTTCGCAGTGATGTTTTGTTTTTCATTCCGGTTTGGGGCTTTTTGCACTTTGTAAACATGTTACCCAGCACGCTTCATGGTTTTCTGCACAAAACCGACTGACACCTTAGACTTTTTAGCGACATCTCGAATTGACATGTTTGGACGGTTCTTGAATTGTTGTACGACTTTCCTGGCCATTTTACTATCCATTGGGCCACTTTTACGACCACTCCCTTCCTTCCTTTGGACACTCAGACACTCTTTGAAGGTTCTTATTACACGAGACACAGTTGTATTTGCAATTCCAAGCCTTTTAGCAATCCACCGGTGGGACGCCCCTGGATTTTGATTGTGAGTGCACAAAATTTTCTCACGGACAATTTCTTGTTTCGACGACATGACTGGAACTACTGAATGTATAACTATGAAACTTGGCAGATGTAAATAATACACTATGGATAAGATCTACTCAAATGTCTAAGTTTTTTACTCATACGATTCAAAAGTTACAGAAGATTTTCTATGTGCCATTTTTATCGAATACACCCTTTAATCGCACAATTTCTTCATAATCCGACTAGAAGCACACACACTACCAAAACGTTAAATTTCTGTCCCCTGAGACCGACACATGTAAGCGTCCTTATGCAAATAAGAATGAGTTCAAAGAGATGAGAAAATAAATTCAATCAAACACATCTATCGTCGATTTGCGTATTTGTCAGTTTCAGGAGACATAATTTTACACGAAATCTTTCTTTACGTTCCCCGACTTTTTACAAACATGAATTACGTCTCGTGTAAAATTTATAATTTCTTAGTGTGCAGAATTGAGTCCAGTTGATAATTGCGTCGAAGCATTGTCGAAAAACTTCACATGCTAGATTTCATAGAAACGATTGATCCACATCGCAGGGCATTGAGCAAGACACACACAATCGTAGCAAGGACACCGTTGGGGCAACACTCAAAGTATGATTGTGGTCGGTTGGCACTCCCGTAACAATCAATGCAAGCACACTCCGGAGAGCACTCCACGACCGAAATTGAAGAAAAATACAAATAAAAATAAAATTAAAACGGAGCTAAAAAGACAAGGGAGTTTTTTTTTCATGTCTCGCTTCACGCTCCGCACACCATGACCTTCTTCAGGCCTAAGGGGTCATATATGACCCCAAAAGGATAAAGGCTGTATACAATCACACAGACTGAATAAAAGTGTACACTGTCTTAGGCAAATTTGTTTTTCTTCAATTCTTCTATCTGGAAAATGTTATAAACTTATGAGTTTAAGGCCTAATTGACGACCTAAAACATTCTGAATATGAAGAAATTCAGGAAGAAAAGAAAGAATGCCTTATTAAAAATGTAAAGCGTTGTTTAAGAATATTATACATATGCATACGCATTATTAAATTCTCGTTGATAAACGTTAAATATTTTTGTATCTTTCTAGGATGTTCTAGGTCATACAATATGTACTTGAGTACAGAAATTCAGATCTACAGTTGTATCAGTATCTTTAAGAGTTATATAAGGTAACGCTATGTATTCAAACAAATTAAATGAACCTTTAGGAAGGTCAACAGTCATTATTTGATAACTTTGTGATGTTCTAGGTCATCAAAACTGTCCTTGAGTTCGGAACATAAGATCTACTGTAGTAACTATAGCTTTTCAGGCTATACAAAGTTACGCTACGTATTCAACCATATTCAGTAAATGTTTTCGAATATTAACAAAACATCATGGGATGAACGGGGATGAGCTAGGTCATCCAAACTGTCCTTGAGTTCAGAATTATGTTCAAATCTGCAGTTGTAATAGTAGGTGTTTGGAGTGTGTAAAGGGACAATATGTATCAAACAATATTGATTGAAAAGTGTGAAAGGCCAATAATCTTAATGCGACAATCTTGGGATATTCTAGGTACTCCAAACTGTCTTTAAAATCAAAACATAAGATCTACAGTTGTAACAGGAGTTTTTTGAGCTATATATGGTGACCATCTACATTCAAACATATTAAATGAATCTTTTGGAAGGTCAACAGTCATTATTTTATAACTCTGAGATCCTCTAGGTAATTCAGACCGTCCTAGAGTTCATAACTTGAAATATACGGCACTAACGGTAGTTTTTTTGGTCTATACAAAGTTACGTCACGTATTCAAGTAAAACTATGTGCATTAAGAATCCAGAATAATAAATCTCTGTATCTCGGTAACGGATTGACGTTAAAATAAGTTCAATACATCAAAATAGAGGTAATTTACTGGTTTTTCGGATAAAATATCAATACAAATCATTTCTCTTCGTTTCTAATGAAAATTTGCACTTCCTTCTTTATTTCTCCCATCAAACGCAGCAACTTCCTTGGCACATTTGTTTCACATTTTGCTCATCTGAGTCGCGTCCCGAGCCGTTTTTTCACTTTTCTCAAGCTTCCGCTTCATTACTGCCCAAAATCTCTCGATGGGCCGGAGCTGCGGGCAGTTGGGTGGATTTATGTTTTTACCGATGAAATCTACGTTATTATCGCGGTACCACTGGATGACTTCCCAGCTGCACTGGCAACTCACCAAATCTGGATAAAACTTCACGGGACCTTTATGGGCATTAATGAAAGGTAGTACGCGTTTTTTGAGGCATTCTTCCTTGTACAGCTTTGAGTCCATCGTCTTATTCGTCACGAACACTTTGGTCTTTGCTCCGCAGCTGCATATTCCTTGCCAAATCATCAGTTTTTTTGGCAAATTTGTCCATAAAAGCAAACTTAAACTTCGCAGGAACATCTCCTCGTGCCGTCGCCATGTAGAATTTTTGGCCAGGAAGCTGGCCGAAATCGGTTTTGACGTAGATATCATCGTCGATGAGCAGGCATCCTTGGTACTTCGTCAAAGCCTGCTGGCGCAATTTCCCAAGTAGCACAACTTGTTTCAATAGAGCATACAAATCTCTCTTGAAACAAATTAGGGATAGTTTTATGTGGCTATTTACCGAAAAATCATACACAACAGCAACGCAAAAAGCGCAAGGGTGAAGCCTATTTGCAACTTGACATTGTTTCTAAAGAGTCTCAATAGCATTTTTTTGAACTTTTAAATTTTGCGAAAAAGTAAAATGATACCGATGTTTAAATGAATGCGAGGATAACTTTTTTTTTAATGGATATCGTTATCAACCATTCTTGATCAAAATATTGAAAAGTAAAATGATCTGAATATCGTGTTGGAATAGTTGTATTTTTTAAACGCTTTCAGATTTATGGATCAATATTCTGTTCTACTACGAAAATAACAAACGCCCCTGAATAAATCCTCGAGAATAGAGCATTGCTTCAGAACTTGAAAAAGAAAAATTTGTTCAAAATTATGTTTTCATTTGGAAGAATCAAATTTCTGATTCATTCGTAGAATAGTAAATCGTTACAAGTTCATGTTAGGTTCAAACTGGTGGAAGAATGAGTGAAATTTTAAAATCTTATTTTGTATTGCAAATTTTTGGCATATGGTGTCTACGAACAAACCAAATACACTACCGGCTAAAAAAATCATGAATCCATTCTTAACACGTAAACGTAAATTATAGATATTTGAACAATAACCAAATTAGTAGTTTAATAGTGAGTTTTCTTTGTTAACGTTACACCTAATTTACTCAGAATTAAAAACTACTGAATTCCACATGGTTAAATATTAATAAATTTAATATTAAATTAAACTAATAGCGGCTTATTTGTTCAAAGAATATACGAAAAACCACTAGCCAGAAAAATTCAATCGTATGATTGCTTAAAGGAGCTAAAAAAGTCGTTTCCTGTTCTGAACCATAAGCAGTTTTATAAATTATTTTAAAAAGACGAAAACTTCGTCTCATCATTTAAGTTGATCGTTAAAACCAATCTTGATTAATTTAATTTTTATTGTTACTTTAAGCATTTCATTTGAAGCTTTATTCGCTTAACTCATCACAAAATTTCATGTAACAAATTTATACTGAACAACTTTAAAACAACTCCATTATGATTATATTTTTGCCCTTAAAATTGGGTCTAGGGGTTCTGGGGAAATTTTTTATTTTTTATTTATTAAAAAGTGTAGAAATTTATTCAAAAACATAACAACTTATGTTCACTACGCACAATTTGTTATCTTGCAACTTTTTTTTTTTTTTGGGGGGAGAATTTCTTTCTGCTGGTGGCTTCAGTGGGTGGCTGTGGGGCGTTTTTTATTTTAATTAATTCTGGGAGCCGAAGAAGAAAATAAATTATCCCGACCAGAAGGAAACAACAAAATTATTTCAAGTGTTGTTATTCAGTTACGCTGTTTTTATAACAAAGGTTGCTAGAATTAAGATCGCGGATGTAGTTAAAATAACAGAAATTGTTACAAAAAATCCTCAAGAAGTAACAAATTAAAAACAAACTATGATATAGATATAACATAAACAAAACAAACTTTGTAACAATTTTGTTACGATGTAGCAAAACTATATCAGCTATTGTTAAAATCAATATATTTCTTCACGCAGATTGTGACTCCCAAGGTTTTATATCTTAATTTGTTATAAATATGATATCCAATTATCCAGATGAAAACGTCTTCAACAAATTTATATCATAATCAGTTAGTCTTAACAAGATTTGTTATAATTTTGATATTTTTATGTTATGCCCTTCTGGTCGGGATGCTCTCGCTATTTGAGTGATCCTTGTTTAAGAGTTATATAGTAATAGCCACTACTATAAAATCATATTTTACATAGGTTACCCTAATGACAACTTAAAGCCTTTTCTTTGGCAAGCCTATAAAAATAACACAACCTTTTAATCATAACAAAACACGTTGGGTCGGTGGTGTGTTTTTTTTGGGTTTTATTCTTTCGTTTGCTCTGGTGGGGTGAAGTGGAATTGAGCGTTGGCAAAACGTTATTTTTTTCATTGGTTTTTTGTTTGCTTTCTTTTTGGTGTGTGGGGGGGGCTCAAAAAACCCCTTTTTTAAAAAACCAAAAGTCTCGATCCTTTGTATAGAAAAAAGAATTTTTTTTTTTTTTTTGGGGGCGGGAAATTTTATTTTAATAATAAACAAAAAACACATAGAATAAAAAAAAGTAAGTGTCCGCCTTAATATTTTAGTTTTCTGTGCTCATGTTTTGAATGGTCTTGGCAAACCATTTGAGCAACACCAATGAAATATCTAGTATCTCTTATACATTAAATAAACTCTGCTGTAGCAAAATATGCTTTTTGTTACTGCAGATTAACTAAAATGAAACATGAAAACTAAGTGTTGAATATTAAAGATGTTTTGTGTGCTACTTGGGTTATGAGCTCGAGTTTTGGTTACGAAACTTTGCTTCAACGCTCTGTTTGGTTGCTTGCTGGCTCGATAAGAACGATATCCTGCTCGCAAACGAGTTCTTCGAACGGTACTGCGAGCAGCAGCGTATTTTTGTGCGATTTCATTATCTGATAGTCCAGGGTTTGCTCTGACGGTTCTCAACACCTTCTGGTTCAGCTTGTGGTCATATGTTCGACTACGACGCTTACCTTGAGGCACTCGATCCACGCTATTTCGGTCACTGAAACGTTTGAGCACATCATACACGGTTGATTTGGCGATTTTCAACGTTTTTGCGATATTTATTGCGGTCCACGTTGGATTATCAAGGTGGGTGTGCAGAATTTTTTCTCTCCTCTCGGCTTCCATCTCGAAATAACTTTTGACTCACTGCACGAAACACCGTGAAGTTTATACCACATAAAGTGGACGCCCGGGTCAACAAACCGCTGTTAAAGAATTCTTGCAGCGGTCACTGTCCGTGCGGCTGCAACACAATAAGTGATTCTGGATTCTAACTGAACAGAACTTTATATTCGGTGAATATTTTCGAACGTAAAAATACATAAGAAGATAATCTTTGGATAGTCTAGGTCATCAAAATTGTTTTGGCGGTCAGAACTTAAGATTTATGGTTGTAACAGTTAGTTTTAGGCAAAACAAAGCTACAATAAATATTCAAACATATTCAGTTAATATTCTCAAAGTCAAAAAACATTATAAAGCAATATGACATCCAAACTATCCTTGAGATTAGAACATAGGATCTACAGTTGTAACAAACGCTTTTTGGGCTACGCAAAGCTTTGATGTATATTGAAACATATTTATTGAATATTTTGGAAGCACAACAGACATTATGAGATAATCTTCGGATGTTCTAGGTTAGCCAAACTTTCCTGGAATTCAGCTGAAGATTTTAAGTTTTGAATTGCAGCTTAAAATCTACAGCTTTTTGGATTTAACAAAGTAACAATATGTTTTTGACAAAATTAAGTGAGTCTTTTGGAAGATCAGCCGATATAATGAGATATCTCGGAATTTTGAGGTTCATAAAAACTGATCTTGAGTTCAGAACTTAAGATATACAGTAGTTACCGTAGCTGTTTGGGCTATACAAAGCTACGATAAATATATATACATATTCAATGAATATTCTGAAACGTCCACAGATATCATAGGATAACCTTGCTAGTTTCAGTTCATTCAAACTGTCCTTCAAAATTTAAGGTCTATAATTGTAGCAATAGCTTTATTGGCTATCCAAAGTTAAGGTAGTTTGTTTGGCATTGAATATCCCAAGATTATCTCATAATGTCAGTTGGTCTTCCAGGACATTCATTGAATATGTTTGAATACATATCATAGCATTGTATAGCGGATAAAGCTACTGTTACAACAGTTCGGACGACCCAAAACATCTCAAAAAAATAAAATGTTCTACCTTTTTCAACCATTTCTATGTTATTGAGCACCAAATTAATCAGAACTCACCAAATTGCTTTTAAAAAATAGGCCTGAGAGGGCAGGTAGCAAGTTCTCAATATTGTCGAAAATATCCTCTGGTAGTGAAGTATTCGCAGGCCACACATTGGGCTTACAAACTTGACTGACGATGGTTCACATCAACCTTTCCATATCAGCGTTCATAAGATGTATAAGTAGTTCTTCCTCCTAAAAGAAACCTAAGAAAATATCATTGAAATAGATCAGTATGCTTATCAATAGCTGGTAAACTTTTTCAAAAAAAAATAGATCAAATTCTAGTTAACAAGTTTTACAACTTTGCTGACAATATTCCGTTTAACAGCGGTCAAGCAAAGTCAGTGTAAACTTAAATAATTGATTAATTATGATTTTTTTAAATCTACTGTATCATAAACTAAGAATAGTTATCTCAGAAATTTCCTAGAAAAAATATAAAATTCTAGTGTACGAGTTTAATGGAACTTTGAAATCATAATGCTTTTATAAACTGGTCTAATTACAGTGTATCCCGATTTTATCTATGATTGAATTGAGTTCGCTTGACTGTCGGGATACGAAAAATCAAATCTTGATTCGGAATTCCTAAGTGAGTAACCGAAAATAAGCCCTTTGCAGAATTTGATTTACAATTCGTTCCCAATTTTCTCGGCTGAAAAAACTGAATCCAACTAAATATTTTTGAAAAAAAGTAAATATATATCAAAAATGACTTGATTCTTTTATGTAGTTTCTTCATTGGACCTTTTATTTGTATATTGGATAAACGTTTTAGGTTTTCACTCCTATCCCGTTCGATTCGTCATAGGATTCACTGGGTTTATTTCAATAGAAATATGAAAAATTATTATGAAACAGCTTGAACATTGTAAACATAATGAAAGATAATGTAATATGAGACTGCGGGCGTTGCTTTCAAGCTAATATAGAGTGCTATGACCGACCAGCGCTCTGCATTTGACAAGTTCAATTGGGGTTAAGGCGGGACAGCGTTTGCCAGGGCATCTAGTTTTTATTTCTCGACTTTTATGTAGTATGGCCAGATCGCTGAATTTGGTTGACTATTGTACAATAGGCACCAGTGATTTTTTTTAAACTTTTTACAATCGGCGGTGCGAAATTGGGGACTTTAGTGACCATTTTCCGAAAAATAGTGACTATAGTGACTTTTGGATGCAAAAAGTGACTTTTTAGTGACTAGACTCAAAATAGTGACCAAGTCACTAAAACGTGACCCACTACCAGCCCTGGGCTTGCTAGAAACAGCCTTCAAAGCAATCATCTTGACCACTGGTAGGTCGTCAGTGCATCTTCTGTGGTACGTGCCACCACCAGCTGCCAAATCCACATTGGCGCTTTGCCGCTCCGCACTACAGGTTTCGTGCCATCGGGGTTGCCTTCAGAGTTCATGCCATCGCCAGCTGCTGATCCTTGATGGCTTGAGGAACTGCCCTGCTCCAGTACTGCGACACTAATGAGAAAAATTGCAAAGGTGTACCTCTTTTATATCGTTCAGTGCTGCATATGAGACCTCCCTTGCTTACATTTGAAATCTGTGATAGGAAGCACTGTGTATTTAGTAAAATTAGCCTGCAAAACAAAATAATGAGACACCAACTCCTATTTTCTCTATTTTCAATAGTTTTAAATTGTTAAACGGATAATGTTTGATAATTTAATTGATACGCGGGAAAATTTCCAACCAATTGACGGAAACATTTTGAAAATTTATTAAGCATTTATCAAGCTATAAGCGTTTAATTTGTAACAATATTTCGTGACGGTCGCTTATTTTTAGATTTTCAATTGACACCCTACCCTTGCCGTAAGACGTAGACTACGTCAAAAATACATGGAGCAGCAATCAAAGCATAGCGAAATCAAAAGGTATTTATTACAAGTTATCATCGTACAAATTATGCAATATTTGGGCTTGTAAATCGGATGATGAAAACATTCAATATGCGTTGCTAAACTATTGAATTAACAATTATACAATCTTAGTTGACAAAATAGGGTACAGGTCCCTTGACTCAGCCTAATATGCAGCGATCGATTACAACTCAAATTAAACCTCATAAAGTAATTGAGCTGGAAACGATATTCAACCAATTATACCTTTGCTTAGATATGCTTAGTAAGTCATTTGCTGTTCTGAACCCTGCAAAGTTAACCAACTAACTTTATTAAGTTGGAAACTTTCGACCAGTATGGATGAAATGTCGGTCTATAAGCACCATAGTGGGTCTATTCGTGGATGCAACATCGTCCCACCATTAAGGATTCTTGTTCAAAAGAATCGCCGTAAAGTTGTTTTCAGTTATTCTTCAGGAATTCCATTTAAAGCTATATTCACTTTACTCAGCAAAAAATTTCACAAAACAAATGTACATTAAACTGTTGTATCATACCTACACGATTTTCACATATAGTCAATCACCGATTCCATTACAAAACATTAAAATTTCTACCATATAGGTTTTGTTGCTTAGGATTTGATTTGAATAACTCTTTGAAAAATTTACAACCTATACTCATATATTTCCATTGAAAACTTTATCAATTTGAACATTTTAATACGTTTTAAATAAAGTAGGCCATAGTCGGGAACATAGGATAAAATGTGTCCCTAAAAGTGGGTCTACGGTATTCTTGTAAAATCATTGGTTATGTTTCTATGTTCACAGTCAATTTATTACGCGTGACTATTTTCTGTATGGCTTAGTATGCAATTATTAAGCATGCCAATTCAATTTAGCCAAATTTTGGTCAGTTGAAGATCGTGAGAGTTATCTGTCAGCTAAACCAATGAAATCATGATAGCTAAAAAAATGTGAGAAAAACAAAATCTCGCTCAAGTACATAACTTTAAATTGATGAATAATATCGCAACAACTTCAATACAAATCGATCATTATGATGCCAACATGAATTTGCCGATTATCGCTGAATTTATCACAAATTTGATACATAGGCCGAATCATGGAGCTAGGCTAACATAACATCACCTTACCGTACTTATATTTTCTTTTAAAATACGTTTGAGTGAAATAATGTAGTACAACTGTTACTTTATGGTTAATTCACGATTGTCGTCAAATAAATAAAAAATACACAAATAAATAAATAGATAAGCATAGCATTTTCCGACCATACCTGGGTTGGCTGTTGTAGAGACGATGTTACCACCAGAAGAGTTGCCTTGACAGGCTCCTCATCAATCAAACTCTTTGCAAAAAACCTGGTCAGGTATTAAAAAAATAATTAAATAGATAAATAAAATTATAAATACATAACCGAATAAAATTAAGTATCAAAGAGTTACCGAAGGTTGTTAGCTCGTTAAGTTTATTTTTGACACATTCGACCAATTGAAAATATATGCTCAATGACATCATCTGAGAATTTTCTGTGTGGATGGCAGAAAGTGACAGCAGTCAGTAAGCCGAAATGTTTTCAATTATTCGTTGCAATCGAACGTTCTCAGTTGAAGTTCTGCATTCGAATTATAAATAACTTATTGATTCCGACCGGTCTGCGAACATGAAATCTTACTCTAGCGCTGGCAATTCCTCGAACCAAGGCGACCATCGTTGCTGTCTGATGTGACGTGCTGCCCATTTAAATTCATAAATAGATAATGCATTGCTGTTACTGCTTCCACGTTGACATAAACATCAATTTTCATGCGCTGAAATAGTGCACTGCAATGAGCTTTTATAAGTACATTTTTTGAAATTCAATGCTTCTGTTCCTTGGTTAAACGGTTTGATGAATGTTACCCGTCAATCCTTTTCCGGTTGTCCATTAAAAAAAATTAGAATGAAGAGAATGGGTCCGAATTGATCCTGGGCGTGATTCGTGGGAATGCGGTCCGAATCTTCGTCTAGGATCGATAGTTTTCTTTACAGATGGTTCAAGAATGAACAATCAAGTTGGAGCAGTAGTAACTGGTCCAGGGATAGACATGTCAATTCCGATGGAAAGGTGGCCTACTGTATTCCAAGCTGAAATTCAAAGCAATTCTGGAATGTTCTGTTATATACTTGCGTAGAAACTATAGACATTCAAATATATGTATTATGTCAGACAGTCAAGCAGCTTTTAAAGCAACATGCACACCTAAGCATGTTTGGGAATGTGTTCAATCACTTCAAAAACTGTCTTGTCGTAATCAAGTCAATCTATACTGGGTTCCTGGTCATTGCGGAATTGATGGAAATGAACGAGCCGATACACTAGCAAGACTCGAACCGTCTCACCAGTTCGTAGGACCTGAGTCCTTTTGTAGTTTATGTGCTTCTTCTCTAAGAATGGAGCTCAAAGCCTGGGAATCTTCTAAAGTGAATGAAAACTTCAACAACACTTTCACAGCTAGGCAATCAAAGCGGTTCATAACTCCAAATATTTCTATGACTCGCAAAAGACTTGATCTTTCTGAAAATGATCTGAGCATATATACTAGTCTTTTTACAGGTCATTGTCCAAGCCGTTATCACTTGAATGTGCTTGGAAAACTTCAAGATGATTCATGTCGCTTTTGTGGTATGGAAAGAGAAGACTCGGAACATTTGATATGCCACTGTCCGGCAATTTTCATTAAAAGAAGACTGTTCTTCGACAGAGGGCTAATAGAACCCTTTGATATTTGGAGAACAAATCCCACTACGGTAGGGCAATTCATTCAAAGTGCAATACCGTGTTGGGATAATGCTCTAAGTCAAGCGTTGACGACCACTCCTAACAATAGTGATACGTCACCTAGACAGAGCTAGAATAAAGGGGGATATATCACAATAGAGCTAAAAACTGGTGGCAGTGATGAAAATACCCGACAAGGAATAGCAATGCGTGTCCGAAAAATACACCAGTGAAGTTGAGTTCAAACTGATTTATTTAATACAAAGTGAAACTTACTCAAGAAGCACAGCTTGTCATAAAAAAGTTGAAAATTCTGTCAAATGAATCGTACAGTTAATAAATGTAAGTACATGATACTTTATTTTCTACTTAAATATGACCTAAAATGCGAAACAAATTGACGATCTTATAAAAGATGGTGTGAAAAAAAAATTGATCCTCACACAAAAATATTGCTTCCAAACATGGGATTCCAAGACTAGTCCTTGGCGTAATAG